>SMDT01002935.1:0-330881 GCA_005392925.1 Aquilaria sinensis
CTCCATCGAGGGGCTAAACTGACCGTCTTCGGGTAAGAGAGCCATCTCCCTGAAGCAAGGGAGAATCTCCCCGAAGGAAGAGGCCCCAAAGAGGTCTTCCTCGAACAAGAAACACCTGAACGAGGGAATCCCCGAACTATGGGTGTGAGTCCCGAAGAAGGTGTTCATCAAGGGCGCTCCCAGAATTATGGGATAGATCCCGAAGGAGGTGCTCGCACCGAAGGACGGATAGAATCCGAAGAGGGTGCCCGCACCGAAGGGAGACCTCGCCCAGGGGACCTCGGGAGTACGGTATGAGCATTTAAGGAGCCTCTGACATGTCACCCACAAGCCCTACACGTCACATCTGAACGGCGAAATGACACGCCGCAGCCGCCCCAGTCCTGACACAACCCGTCCGGGTCCAGGGCTAAAAGAGGCTGCAAACGGCTGCCTGTCCCCTAGGTCCAAAGAGACAGATCAAATCCGACCGAACACGTGTCATGATCTGAACAGACCAGCTACTCCTATAAATACTAGGAAATGGGACTGGGCAAAGGAAGGGCATTTTCCTCTCTCTGAGAAAACACAGAACAGGCAAGACACTTGATCCCTTAGTGTTCTTCCTCCACTCTCACTCAGAAAACTGACTTGGGCGTCGGAGGGTCCTCCCCGGAAAAGCAAACCGGGGACCTCCTAACCTTTTCTTTGAGCTTTTCAGGCGCACTCAGCTGGGAAACCTGAGCTCCAGGCGCTTGCCTCCACAGGAAGTCTCTCCACCTGTCAACATGACAGCAAACGAAGATGCCTTGGGGCATCATTTGGCGCCGTCTGTGGGAAACTACTCCCAGGTAGCTGTTGTCGAAACTCGGCGTTCGAAGGACAGAGGACTTCCAAAGTCCCCGTCCGCGCCTGAGACCCAACCAGCTACCGAACAAAGTCCCCCAGAGACTTCCTTGCCTGAAGAGGAACGCCCTCTTGTCATCACCATGGATTTTTTAAGAGACTTTCAGAGGTCTGTTGTGGCTGAAATGACACAACAAATAGACCGAAGATGGCCGCAACCAGCCCAGGCGCAAAAACCCACTTCGTCAGCACGACCTCGGGAGAAAAGCCCGAGGGCAACCCATCATAGCTCGGGAAGTGGGGAGCCACGAGAAGAGTCCTCAACAGATAACTTGCCCCTCGGGGCACGGCTGGCGGAAAGAGCAAGGTCTAAACAACCTGAAATCCCGTCCAGAAGAAGTTTATCAACAGAGGCAGGGTCCCCCTCACCTCGGTTCCGAAGTCGCTCCCCGAAGGGACGGCACCAGGAAAAGGAGCCCAGTGCTACGCTCCTCCTGGAGAAAGTCTTGGCAAGACTGGAGAGAGTGGAACAGCAGGTGGCACGCAAGCCTGTTTGGGCCAGGCTAACTGAAACGGTCTCTGGAGATGAAACTCCTTTCGCCCGAACAGTGGTCGAGGCGGCCATGCCAAGTGACTTCAGGCTACCTCGGCTGGAGACCTATGAGGGTCGGACTGATCCCCAGGCCCACCTAACAAAGTACAAACGCAGCATGGTGTTACATGGGGCTGACGATGCTACGCTCTGCAAGTGCTTCGAAGTCACCCTCGCAGGACCAGCAACTGCCTGGTACAATTCCCTGCCTCCAGGAAACATCAAGGGGTTCCAGGAGCTGTCCACGGCGTTCAACCAACAGTTCATTGGGAGCAAGCCGACGGCGAAGATGCCCGTCCAGATGTTTGACATAGCGCAGAGAAACGAGGAGACCATCCGTGACTATGTCAAGAGGTTCAACAGGGAGGCCCTCAGTGTTCCGGACTTTCGTCCCGAAATCCGCATCCTCACCATGACGAGGGGCCTCCGGAGGGATTCGCACTTGTTTTACGAATTCTCCAAAGATCCCCCGGACACGCTGGGAGAATTCTACCGAAGGGCTGAACAACACATGACAGCCGAAGAACTGAGAATGACTGGACCAAAACACGACCAAATTCAAGCTCGTGGCGAAGGGTCCAGCCAGCAAGCCCGGTGTCCAACGGAACAGTCAGGCCGACCTCGGAGAATGCGAGTAGGAGGAAGGAAGCCCCAAAACTTTACACCTCTGAGCACCACGAGGGCTAACGTCCTTATGGCGTTGGAAAAACAGGGGGCTCAAATCCAACGGCCAAGGGGCATGACTGCTGACAACAGAAGGAACATGAAGAAGTTCTGTCAGTTCCACCGTGATCACGGTCATGACACCGAAGACTGCTTTCAGTTGAAAAAGTACATTGAATCACTGATAAAGCAGGGCCAGCTTCGGCGTTATTTGAGAATGCCTTCCCCGAAAGGGAAAAAAGAGGAGGAAGGAAAGCCCGATGACGAGGATTACGATTCGGACAGGCGAAGGAACCGAAGTCCGAGAAGGCGTCCTCCACCTTCGGCAGGAGTAATACAGACGATCACAACCGGACTTCCATCCTCGGAAAGAAAAAGAAGGGCCAGAGAGATAGCGGTGATGGAATATCAGAGCCCAACAGAAAAAATTGGCCCGCGAGGATGGCTCCACCATCGTATTTCCCCATGACGATCCATTGCTGATAATGGCGAGGATAGGAAACTGGGACGTCAAGAGGGTACTGCTGGATGATGGGTCAAACGCAGACGTCTTGTTCTCACACTTGCTACCAAGCTTGGGCGTATCCAGGAGTGACCTCAAGGCTGTTACTTCACCCACGTTCGGCGTAGGACCATCTGAGCTACCTGTCCTCGGGTGGATCGACCTCCCCTTGATGATGAAAGGAACTTCGGAGAAAGGAACTACTGAGTTGTTCGCCTCTACCATGGCAAGATTCATAGTCATGGACGTTCCTTCGTCATACAACGCCATTCTCGGCAGACAGACACAGGGAAATTTGCACATTCGCCCTGATGTAAAGTACTTGACCGTCTCCTTCGCCACCAAAAAAGGAGACGCAAAGATCTTCATTGATCAAGGCGAGGTGAGAAAGGTGTTCGTCAGAGCACGAAAGGCTCCAGCAAGCAACTTAGCACATGCTGTAGAAGCAAAAGAGCTGGAAAGGGGCGAGGCAGAAGATTCCACAAAGGCGGAAACATAAGAAGTAGAGCTTGTCCCAGGCCATAGTACCCGAATAGGGAAAAATATGGCCGACGGAGACAAGGAAAAACTTGTATCTTTTCTTCTTGCAAATAAAGATCTGTTCGCCTACTCGCCGAAGGACATGCCAGGGGTAAACCCTCGCGTAATCCAGCATAGCCTTAAAGTGAGTCCGGAAGTAAAACCTGTCCGGCAAAAGAAACGGAGCATCTCAGCTCACAAAAGTGAATTCGTCAAAACCGAAGTCCAGCGTCTGATAGACGCTAGCGTTATCCGGGAGGTAAACTACCCCGAATGGCTAAGTAACGTGGTAATTGCCACAAAAGAAGGAAGTAGCAAGCTTCGGATGTGCATCGACTTCAGAAATTTGAACGATGCCTGCCCAAAAGATTCATATCCTCTTCCACCAATAGACCAACTGGTAGACTCAACTGCCGAGTATGGGCTCTTAAGTTTCCTAGACGCCTTCAGTGGCTACCATCAGATAAGGATGGACCCCGGAGACGAAGAGAAGACTGCCTTCATCACCGAGGGAGAAAAATGCAGGAGCCACCTACCAAAGGCTGATGAACAAGGTCTTCAAAGACCAAATGGGGAGGAACATGGAGGTATATGTTGATGATATGATAGTCAAGAGCTAACTGCCTGGCTACCACGTTGCAGATTTAGGGGAAACCTTCCAAAAGCTCAGAACCTTCGGGATCCGCCTTAATCCAGAGAAGTGCATCTTCGGGGTGACCTCGGGAAAATTCCTCGGGTACATGGTATCCGAAAGAGGCATCGACGCTAACCCTGAGAAGATTAAGGCTCTGCTTGAATTCCGAACACCTACCACAGTCAAAGACGTGCAGAGACTCACCGGAAGAATAACCTTTCTGAGCAGGTTTATTTCCAGGTACGGAGATAGGTGTCGACCCTTCTTCAAAGTCCTCACAAAAGCGGCAAAAATGGAAGGCGACCTCGGAAGGGATGGCCATCCTTGGGCTGAAGATTGCCAAAAAGCCTGGGAAGAACTCAAAGTCTACTTGGCCAGACTGCCGACTCTGCGGCAACCTCGGGAGGGAAAGCCCCTGGCACTATACCTCGCCGTCACGGAAAAAGCTGTGAGTTCGGTTCTTGTGAAAGAAGAAGGACCGAAACAGTGGCCGGTTTACTATGTCAGCAAGTCCTTGCATGGCGCCGAAGTCAGGTACCCTTTGCTTCAAAAAGCTATATATGCCTTAGTGCTTGCAGGTAGAAGGCTGCGGCCATACTTTCAGGCTCACCCCATCATTGTCCGAAGTAGTCTGCCACTACGGGATGTCATGAAGAGAGTTGATCATTCGGGAAGGCTCTCCAAGTGGTGCATAGAGCTGGGTGAACACGAGATCACATACGAGCCCCGGAAAGCCATAAAAGCTCAAGCACTGGCAGATTTTATCGCCGAAATACCCACCACTGAGGAGAGCCATTCAGATCCAAAAGAGGGTGAGCCAGAATGGACCTTACACGTTGACGGGGCCTCAGGATCCGAACACCAGGGAGCTGGAGTGATTATCAGAGGCCCCGAAGGCCTAGAAGTAATGAAGGCCATCAAGTTCAGTTTCAATGCCACCAACAATATGGCGGAGTATGAGGCCCTCATAGCAGGATTACGCCTGGCCAGAAAAATTGGCGTGAGAAACTTGAAAGCACATAGTGATTCCCAGCTGGTGGTCCGAAAAATGGCAGGGGACTATGGCGCGAAAGACCCGACCTTGGCAAAATACCATGAGTTGGTAACAAAGCTTATTCGGGAGTTCGACGTCGTGAAAATCGAGAACGTACCCCGACGGGAAAATGCTGAGGCAGACTGTCTGGCGAAGTCCAAAACTTGCACCGAAGTGCTAAGCCACCCCAGCATCGCGGTGCTAAGCATAGAGACCTCGGGGAAAGGATGGAGAGAACCAATCAAAACGTATCTCGCAACCAACACACTCCCCGAAGACCCCAGCGAAGCCGCAAAAGTGCGAAGGCGCTCCGGCCGTTTCTTCTTAATTGGAGAAGAACTATATCGGCAAGGATATGCAAATCCACTACAGAGGTGTGTTAGTGAAGAGGATACCGAAATGATCCTCGAAGAAGTTCACGAAGGTGCCTGTGGTTCGCACATCGGAACCGACGCCCTAGCAGCAGTGATACTCCGCCAAGGATACTTCTGGCCTACCCTAAGAAAGGACGCCAAGCAGTTCGTCCAGAAATGTGGTAGTTGCCAGAGACATGCCAACATCCAAAGAGCACCCTCAGAGTTCGTGACTTCGGCAGACTATCCTTGGCCCTTCGCAGTTTGGGGCATAGATCTAATTGGGCCACTCCCAACGGCGCCTGGAGGCATAAAGTTCTGCGTGGTAGCAGTAGACTATTTCTCTAAATGGGTCGAGGCAGAACCCCTGACAACTATCTCGGCAAAAGAAGTGCAGAAGTTCGTATGGAAAAACATCGTATGCAGATTTGGCATACCGAGGGTACTCGTAGCGGACAATGGATCCTAGTTTGTAGACAAAGGATTCCGAGAATTCATTAGCGACCTCGGGACAAAAATGCACTTCGCCCCAGTAGCTCACCCCTAGAGTAATGGGCAGGTGGAAGTATCTAACAGGACCATAAAAGATGGTCTGAAAAAGAGATTGGGAGAAGCAAAAGGGAAATGGCCAGGAGAACTCCAAAGCGTGTTATGGAGCTACCGAACGACACCCCGAAGAGCCACAGGGGAAACACCCTTTTCACTTGTCTTCGGCACAGAGGCCATCATCCCCGTCGAGATAGTACAACCGTCAATACGAGTCCAAGTGTTCGATGAAAAAGGAAATGACCTCGGTCTGAGAACCAAGCTCGACCTCGTCGGCGAACACAGAGAAGTAGCCGAGCTGAGAAGAAAAGCTTTCCAGCAAAGAGTGGCAGCAGCCATAAACCTACGCGCCAGGCCAAAGGGAATAAAGAAGGGAGACCTCGTTCTCCGAAAGGCTGAATTTGCACCCCGAAAGCCGTCCCACGGGGTACTTCGCGCAAATTGGGAAGGACCCTACCTGGTACTTGCCGAAGTACGAAAAGGAGTTTATAAGCTCGGTGATGCCGAAGGCATAGAATTAAAAAATACTTGGCACTCAGAGGCCTTGAAAAAATTCTATGCCTAAAAAGTTCGGTGGGAAAGTTGTATTGCACAAGTTGGAAAAATTTGTCTAAGTAAAAAGTTCTGAAGAAGTACAAAACAAGAGTCTCACGAAAGCAATCGCCGAGGAAAGCAAAAGTAAGGTTTTCCAAAGTCTCTTGAGCGAATATGTTCGGGACAAAGGAAAGCAAAAGTATGGTTTTCCGAAGTCTCTTGAGCGAATATGTTCGGGACAAAGGAAAGCAAGAGTATGGTTTTCCGAAGTCTCTCGAGCGAATTATGTTCGGGACAAAGGAAAGCAAGAGTATGGTTTTCCGAAGTCTCTTGAGCGAATATGTTCGGGACAGAAGGAAACAAAAGAATCTGAGCAAATTATGTTCGGGAAAAATAAATTTAGAATCTGGCAAAAAATACTTAAAAGTTTTATCTATTAAGCCAAAGAGTGCTTACAGAGAAGAAAGTTGCTGAAAGACTACAAAAAAGAAGAAGAAAATGAAGACAAAAGGCCCTAGTACAAACTAAGGGACCTCGGCGTCTTGAGAACTGCCAGCCTCTGTGCTTTTGTCGGTAGCCTTAGGCGCCGAGAGAGAAAGAGGCAGTTTCAAGTGCTCGATCTTGGACCAAGTCCACCGAGGCTCCTTGGGGATGTTCATGCCTTCCAGGAAGGAGAGGTCAAAATCTGGGAACTTCTGCAGAATTTGGTGCCGGACAAGGCAGAAGCCGTCTTGAAAGCCCAACTTCGTCATATCATCGGACTCCCGCTTCTTGACCGCCAAATCCGCGTAATCCTTCGCCAGATCCTTGAGCTTTCTCCTCAGTCCCTTCATCTTCTTCTTCTCTTCTGAAGGCTTCTTCAGAGAGGCGACCTCGGCTTCGAGCTGGGCCTTTTCCTCGAGCGTCTTCGCAAGGATTGCGTCACTTTCTGACTTATCCTTTTGAATCGCTTCAACGGTCGAGGTCAGCTCCGCCACTCGAGAACCGATGTCGGAAAGTTTCTGGGAGGTGTCTTTCTGAAGTTCCTCTTTCTCTTTTTTGAACCCCTCCCGAAGTTCAGCAATTTCCTTCTCTGAAGACTGCTTCAGCTGAGCATTGTCGGCAGCCAACGCCGAACACTGGGCCTTCGTCTTGGTGTAAAGGTCCCAGAGTGACGCCCTCCTTTCTGATTCCCGAGCCACCCGAACTCGGAGGAACCCAGCATACCCCATCAGCTGCAAAAAAGCAAACAAAGGGAAAATGATGCTAAGTAAAAAGCAAAGGTGAAATTGGCACTGAGGAAACAGTGAAGCGTACCTGGGCGGCATGTTCAGTGAGTTTGGCGGCCAAAGAGTTGTCGTCTGGGTAAGCCGCCGCAAGGGCCTTGTAAGAGGCCTCGGTAAGCACCCCTTTGCACATCTGCCTGGCCATCTCGGGACAGTCCTCGGAGTACATATTCATGTCCTCCGTGAACGTCCAGAAGGGCTCCTTCGGAACTTTCCCTTCTGGAATTTTGGCATCCCGAAGGGCCCTCTTGCGGGCGTGTTCGGCAACCCAGTCAGGAGCGGCCACCTCCGCTGCACAACAAGGCAGAAAAATTGGTTAAGGCCAGAAAAGTCTTAAGGATTTGCAAGAAACAAAAGGTTGTTCGACAAAGTGCAAACCTGCTGGCACCTCGGTAACGTCGTCATCAGGAACCGACGTCGCCTCAGTAGAGATCCCCTTGCCTTTTATTTGGCGCCGCTCCTCGGCAGAAGGGGTCTCCTCCCCATCGCCCTCCAGAAGAGCATGCGAAGGCGTGGGGCTTTGAGGAAGGACGTCGGAAGAAGGGACGTCGGCAGAAGGAACCTCGGGCAAAGGGGCGGCAGGGTCCTCGGGCTCCTCGCCTACCTCCTCCGGTATTTGCGGAAGAGAGGAAGGAGCAGCTTTCTTTGCCCGTTTGGAAGGAGGGCCGCCCGAAGTCTGTTTCCGCCTCCGAGAGGCGGCCTTCTTTGTCTGTTCGCCCCTCTCGGCCTGCCCGGTAAAAAGAGCCTTGTAGAAGGCAGCCGCGTCGTCGCCCATCTCTGAAAAAAGAAAAAGAAGATCAGTGTAAGTCCAAGATGAAGTTATGAAGGGAAAAATGAGAAAGTAACTTACTCTCGTAAAAAGACTCATAAGTCTCTTTCCCCCGAAGGAGTTTCACAAGCCAGGAGTCTTTCCCCGAAGAAGCCGGTTTCGGCATGTTGAGGTCTGTCTCATGCTCCTTTACCACCTTGAGTTCCCGAAGGACCTCTTCGGTCATGAGCCTCCAGTTGATCGGAAAGGGATAAAGAGCACGAGGAGGGACCTCGGCAGCCCAGTCAGAGACGGCCCGGATGCGCCTGTCGAAGTCCTCAAAGATAGGTGCTACGTCGGCGTCTAGCAGTATCTTCGGGTCAACAACATCCATCTTGAGCCTCCCCTGAGCCCACTTGGTCGGGACGTGCGACCAAGTTTCCGACTTCTTCAGGAAAAAGAATTTTTGTTGCCACCCTCGCCAGCTGTCTTTGGTGGCGAAAGTGAACGTATACTTTTTGCTCCCGGATCCCCGAGGTAGCATAAAGTAGAAGCCACCCTTCGGGACCACGAAGAGCTTGTAGTACTGAAGAAAAACTACAAAGTGAGGTTTTATTTTGAAAATGCCGCACATACAGAGGAAGGCGTTGAAATAACAGTACGAGTTCGGTGGGAGCTGGTTAACGGCAATGCCATGGAAGTCGCAGAACGCGCTAACCATCTCCGGGGGGGTACCGAAGTCCGGCCTTCAATTGGGCTCGGAAAACGGTGATTTCATCACTTCGGTTGGAGAAAGGAAATTGGTCAGGACGGGGCAACCTCGTCACAGAATAAGAGGGTAAGAAAAACTTTTTCTTCCACTTCGCTAGTTTCGCCGGAGTAGTGCAGCAGGGGTGAGAAAGAAGAGGTTGCCAACTCTCGGGAACAGACATGATGAAAACGAGTTCGGGAAAAACAAAAAGCTTTGGAAAAAAGCAAAAGGACTAAAACCCACCAAGAGTCTTGCCGGAATCCGGATTTCTGGAAGCCGTCGTGAAAAGTGGTCGGAAAGACGCCTAAAAAAGGAGAACCGCCGCGGAAAATCGGGAGAGAATTAGAAGGCAGAAGAAAGCAAAAGCAGAAGCAAAAAGAGGGTTATGACAGGACTGGTATATATAGGCCGAGAAGGCCAGGTGAACCGTCGTCATTAGTACCCCTCGGAAGGCGAAGCGTCGCCATAACTGCTAAGTGAGCCTGAAAAGTCGCGCCTGCCGTACTCAGTACATTCTCACCCAGTAATAGTGCGCCACGTGTCAGGCATCGCGCAGCAAACGTGCCGCGTGTCAGCCATCGCGCAGCAAACGTGCCGCGTGTCGGTCATCGCGCAGCGAACGTGCCACGTGTCGACCATCACGTCGAGCACGCCCTCTGACACCGTTTGGTTTAGAGGCGCCGCCCTAGACTGACTCCGCTAGACGCAGGACGCGACGCATGAGCAGACCTATAAAGGCAAAAAAGTAGGTTACCTCGAAGACACCAGAAGACAGCCTGTGACTTCGAGCAGAAGGTCTATCTTCGGTACAAGGTTATCCTATATTCCCTCAACACGAAGATACCAAGACACAGCCTGTGATTTCGGGCAGAGGGTGTATCTTCGGCACAGGGACCGCCTATCTTCTCGCGCCTCGAGGACGCAAAAATGCTGCCCATCGCTACAAGCAGAAGAAGGCGTCTTCGGCGCAGATATCATAGCCACAGGACCCGAAAACCGATGAACCGAAGTTTCTCACTTCGGCTTTTCGGAGGGGGGCCTGTGATAGCCAAAGGCTATTGCCTCCTCGGTAGTAACTCCCTGCCAGAATATTGGCCGAGGAGTCTGACGTCACCCAAGAGAGGATCTTTTTCACTGACCTCGGAAGGTGCGAAGTCAAACACTATGAGCTCGAGACTTTGGTTAGCTCGTCAGGAATTCCGAGGACAACACCGTCTCCATCGAGGGGCCAAACTGACTGCCCCGAAGAGGATCTTCCCCGAACAAGAAGCACCTGAACAAGGGAATCCCCGAACTATGGGTGTGAGTCCCGAAGAAGGTGTCCATCAAGGGAACTCCCAGAACTATGGGATAGATCCCGAAGGAGGTGCTCGCACCGAAGGACGGATAGAATCCGAAGAGGGTGCACGCACCGAAGGGCGACCTCGCCCAGGGGACCTCGGGAGTACGGTATGAGCATTTAAGGAGCCTCTGACATGTCGCCCACAAGCCCTACACGTCACATCAGAACGGCGAACTGACACGCCGCAGCCGCCCCAGTCCTGACACAACCTGTCTGGGTCCAGGGCTAAAGGAGGCTGCAAACGGCTGCCTGTCCCCTAGGTCCAAAAGCACAGATCAAATCCGACCGAACACGTGTCATGATCTGAACGGACCATCTACTCCTATAAATACTAGGAAAAGGGACTGGGCAAAGGATGGGCATTTTCCTCCCTCTGAGAAAACACAAAACAGGCAAGACACTTGATCCCTTAGTGTTCTTCCTCCACCTTCACTCAGAAAACTGACTTGGGCGTCGGAGGGTCCTCCCCGGAAAAGCAAACCGGGGACCTCCTAACCTCTTCTTTGAGCTTTTCAGGCACACTCAGCTGGGGCGATCCAGATCTCACATGGCATTCGCCCTCCCAGAAGTCTCTCCTCCAGTCATCATGACTCTCAACGATGAGGCCAATGGCCATCAATCTGGTCGGCCACTTTTGCGGAATTTTGCACCTCTTATGCTTAAGACTTTTTGGCTAAGAAACTTTCGTACTTAGAGAATTTTTCTAACTTGTACAGCACAATCTTCTTCGCCGAGATCCTAAGTATAGAATTTTCTCAAGGAGTCCGAATGCCACGTATTTTTTAATTCTATACCTTCGGAATCGCCGAGCTTGTACACCCCTTTTCGTACTTCGGCAAGGATCAGATAGGGACCTTCCCAGTTCGCGCGAAATACCCCGTGGGATGGCCTACGAGGTGCAAATTCAGCCTTTCGGAGAACGAGGTCTCCTTTCTTTATTCCTTTTGGCCTGGCACGCAAGTTTATAGCCGTGGCCACTCTCTGCTGAAAAGCTTTTCTTCTCAGCTCCGCTATTTCTCTGTGTTCGCCGACGAGGTCGAGCTTGGTTCTTAGGCCGAGGTCATTTCTACTTTCATCAAAAACTTGTACTCGGATTGATGGTTGCACTACCTCGACTGGGATGATGGCCTCTGTACCGAAAATGAGTGAAAAAGGCGTTTCCCCTGTTGCTCTTCGGGGTGTTGTTCGGTAGCTCCACAGTACACTTTGGAGCTCTCCTGGCCATTTCCCTTTTGCTTCCCCCAGCCTCTTTTTCAGACCATCTTTTATGGTCCTGTTAGATACTTCTACCTGCCCATTGCTTTGGGGGTGAGCTACTGGGGCGAAGTGCATTTTTGTTCCGAGGTCACTGATAAATTCCTGGAACCCTTTGTCTATAAACTGGGATCCATTATCAGCTACTAGTACCCTTGGTATGCCAAATCTGCATACGATGTTCTTCCATACGAACTTCTGCACTTCTTTTGCCGAGATAGTAGCCAACGGTTCCGCCTCGACCCATTTGGAGAAATAGTCTACTGCTACTACACAGAATTTCACGCCTCCAGGCGCTGTTGGGAGTGGTCCTATGAGGTCTATGCCCCAGACTGCGAAGGGCCAGGGGTAGTCAGCCGAAGTCACCATTTCCGAGGGTGTCCTCTGGATATTTGCGTGTTTTTGGCAGTTACCACATTTTCGGACGAACTGCCTAGCGTCCTTTCTCAGGGTAGGCCAAAAGTATCCTTGGCGCAGTATTACTGCCGCCAGGGCGTCGGTTCCAATGTGTGAACCACAAGCGCCTTCGTGGACTTCTTCGAGGATCATTTCAGTATCCTCTTCGCCAACACACCTCTGTAAAGGATTTGCATATCCCTGCCGATACAGTTCTTCGCCTATTAGGAAGAATCGCCCGGAGCGTCTTCGCACTTTTGCAGCCTCGATGGGGTCTTCGGGGAGCGCGTTGTTCGCAAGATACCTTTTTATCGGGTCTTTCCAGCCTTTTTCCGAAGTTACTATGCTCAGTACTTCAATGCTCGGGCGGCTTAGTACCTCGGTGTATGTTTTTGACTTCGACAAGCAGTCTGCTTCGGCGTTATCCCGTCGAGGTACGTTTTCGATCCGTATGGTGTCAAACTCTCGAATGAGCTTTGTCACTAGTTCGTGATATTTTGCCAAGATTGGGTCCTTCACCCCATAGTCTCCTGCCATTTGCCGAACTACTAGCTGGGAACCGCTGTGGGCTTTTAGATTTCGCACGCCAATTCTTCTGGCCAGGTGCAGTCCTGCTATGAGGGCTTCATATTCAGCCACATTGTTTGTGACGTTAAAGCTGAACTTAATAGCCTTCATTACTTCAAGGCCTTCGGGACCTCTGATAATTACCCCAGCTCCCTGGTGTTCGGACCCCGAGGCTCCGTCGACGTACAAAGTCCACTCTGGCTCACCTTTCGCTAGGATCTGGATGGCTATCTTTGGTGGTGGGTACTTCGGCAATGAAGTCTGCCAGAGCTTGAGCTTTTATGGCCTTTCGAGGTTCATAAGTGATGTCGTGTTCGCCAAGCTCTATGCACCATTTGGAAAGCCTTCCCGAATGATCAACTTTTCTCATGACATCGCGCAGAGGTAGACTGCTTCAGACGATGATAGGGTGAGCCTGAAAATATGGTCGCAGCCTTCTTCCTGCTAGCACCAAGGCATATATAGCTTTTTGCAACAGAGGGTACCTGACTTCGGCGCCATGCAGGGACTTGCTTACGTAGTAGACTGGCCATTGCTTCGCCCCCTCTTCTTTCACAAGGACCGAGCTTACGGCTTTTTCTGTGACGGCGAGGTATAACACGAGGGGCTCTCCCTCGCGAGGTTGCCGCAAAGTGGGCAGACCGGCTAAGTAGATTTTGAGTTCCTCCCAGGCCTTTTGGCAGTCTTCACCCCAAGGATGGTCATTACTCCCGAGGTTGTCCTCCTTTTTTGCTGCCTTAGTGAGGACTTTGAAGAATGGTCGACACCGGTCTCCATATCTGGAAATAAACCTGCTGAGGGAGGTTATCCTTCCGGTGAGCCTCTGCACATCTTTTATTGTGGCAGGAGTTCGGAACTCGAGTAGAGCCTTAATTTTTTCTGGGTTGGCATCAATGCCTCTTTCTGATACCATGTACCCAAGGAACTTTCCCGAGGTCACTCCGAAGATGCACTTTTCGGGATTAAGGCGGATCCCGAAGGTTCTGAGCTGGTGGAAAGTTTCCTTTAGATCTGCGACGTGGTCGCCAGGCAGTTTGCTTTTGACTATCATGTCGTCCACATATACTTCCATGTTTCTCCCTATTTGGTCGCTGAAGACCTTGCTCATCAACCTCTGGTAGGTGGCTCCTGCGTTTTTGAGCCCGAAGGGCATCCTGATGTAGCAGTATGTTCCTCCCTCGGTGATGAAGGCGGTTTTTTCTTCATCTTCAGGGTCCATCCTTATTTGATGATACCCACTGAAGGCGTCTAAAAAAGTTAGGAGCCCGTATTCGGCAGTTGAGTCTACCAATTGGTCTATCGGTGGGAGAGGGTATGAATCTTTCGGGCAAGCATCGTTCAAGTTTCTGAAGTCGATGCACATCCGGAGTTTGCCGCTTCCTTCTTTTGTGGCAACTACCACATTGCTTAACCATTCAGGGTACTTGACCTCCCTGATGACATCGGCTTCTAACAGTCGTTGGACTTCGGTTTTGACAAAGTTACTTTTATGAACTGAGATGCCTCGCTTCTTTTGCCGGACAGGCTTTGCTTCCGGACTTACTTTGAGGCTATGTTGAATTATGTCAGGGTTTACCCTTGGCATGTCTTTTGGCGAGTAGGCAAACAGATCTTTATTTGTCAGTAAAAAAGATACAAGTTTTTCCTTGTCACCTTCGGCCAAGTTTTTCCCTATTCGGATATTTTGGCCTGGGACAAGTTCTACTTCTTCCATTTCCGCCTTTGCGGGATTATCTGCCTCGCCCTTTTTTGGCGCTTTTGCTTCCACAACTTGCGCGAAGTTGTTTGCTGGAGCCTTTCATGTTTTGACGAACACCTTCCTTACTTCGCCTTGATCTATGAAGATTTCCGCATTTCCATCCTTGGCGGCGAAAGCGACGGTTAAGTACTTGACATCAGGGCGAATATGCAGGTTTCCCTGTGTCTGTCTTCCAAGCATGGCGTTGTATGATGAAGGGACATCCATAACGATGAACCTTGCCAATGTGGAGGCGTACAACTCTGCTGTCCCAATCACCGAAGTCCCTTTCAGCATCAAAGGGAGATCGATCCATCCGAGGACGGGCAGTTCGGACTTTAGTGTTGTGCCCAAAAGGCAATCATGAGATGATTGTATTTTTGCACAATTGAGTCATGATATTTTATTAAGGCATTAATCCAGCAATTATGTTTGTTGTTTTGTTCCCGCGTAACTTAACAAACATAATTGTAACCCTAGAATAATGATATTCTTAAAAGTCCCTGGTCTAGTATTATTGTGGAGCGGGTTGCAATAATACATAACGACTAGCATACGTGGTGACTAATATGAGATATGTAGTCTACATATGGGTACAAGTTGGAGAACTTGTGTACTGGACCGACCCACCATGAGAACACTACATGGATCGTTATATGAGTGTCATAAGTGATTCCCATAGTGATCAGGGTATATGTAGTCCTTCGACCTAAGATTATCAAGGTTCCCTACATGTGAGTCACATACTTTGATACTTTCCTTTGTTGCTCGTAACTGAGTGAACTTGAAGGAGGTCATTGGGTATGTCACATATCATGCGGAGGGATTTGTATGATCAAGATGGGATTTGTCCCTCCTATGTAATGGGAGCGATATCTTCGGGCCCCTTGATAGAGTGAGACTTAGAAAATGCATGGCCATGCTCGGATGAGTTGATATACGATATCAATGTCATCAGTTTAAGTTAGTCTACTCGGTAATCAAGAAACCAAAGATTGGGCTATACGAGAGTGACACATTCCATGTCTCGTGCTTAGTCTTGATATCTTGGACAAAGGGACAATGGCATATATCGGTGATGATCATAAAGGTATAGTCGAATCATCGACAATCTTGTCACTTGGGTAGCAATGATGTGTTGCTAGACACCGCTCATTGCTTATGATCATAAATGTGATTTATGATCATTGCCAACGTGATAAGAGCCTATTGGGTCGCACACATAGAGCAATTTGGATCATTAGAGTGCATGGGCTAATTATTTGGGTTATGGTTTCACTTTAATTTCGTATTAATAATGGGCCCAAGAGTTGAGCCATTATTAAGCCCGAAATTAAATCCTAATTGGATTAGGGCTTTGAAACCCATTAGGCCTGGAAATTGAGTCTCACTATAAATACAACTTTTAAGTGAGAAATTCGCAGGTCTCCTTGCCCTAGCCTCCCAAAAGGACAGTCGCACTCTTCTCTTGCAATTCCTTGGAGGACGCAAGCTAGCACTACGAGCACAAGAGAAACGCATCTGCCGGGACGTGGTGGAAGCGTGGTGATCCCGAGAGGCTCGTGTGGATACCATAGAGAGCTTGAACACGTCAACTGTTCAGGTTTTGTGATTCGACTCTACAGTTGAGTGAGAGATCTCAACCGAAAATTAGGTATGAAAATTTTTGAACACCCGGTTTATCCCGTTTCACTTGGATCCTGGAGGGTTTCGGTTAAATTCCGCTGCGTTGTTTGGCTCCCGAAACCCAACACGGACGGACCTACCCCGAAGGTAGGCGAGGTGATGGGCTTGAGGTTGCTGCTAGATACACCCAACCTCGGTAGCAAGTGTGAAAATAGGATGTCGGCATTTGATCCGTCGTCAAGCATCACTCTCTTGATGTCCCAGTTTCCTATTCTCGCCATGATCAATAATGGGTCGTCATGGGGAAAAATGACGGCGGAACCATCCTTTTGGGCCAGCTTTTTTGTTGGACTTTGATACTCCATAACTGCTATTTCTCTGGCCTTCCTCTTTCTTTCCGAGGATGGCAGTCCCGTCGTAATTGTTTGTATGATTCCCGCTGGAGGTGGGGTGCGCCTTTTCAGACTTCGGTTTCTCCGCCTGTCGGAGTCGTAGTCCTCATCTTCTGCCTTCCCTTCCTCCTCTTTTCTCCCTTTCGGGGAAGGCATGCGCAGATAACGCCGAAGTTGGCCCTGTTTTATCAGCGACTCTATATACTTTTTCAGTTAGAAGCAGTCTTCAGTGTCGTGGCCGTGGTCACGATGAAACTGGCAGTACTTCTTCATATTCTTTCTGTTGTCGGCGGTCATGGCCCGTGGCCGCTGAACCTGAGTTCCCTGCCTTTCCATTGTCATGAGGATGTTGGTCCTTGTGGTGTTCAGGGGTGTGAAAATTGGGAGTTTCCTTCCTCTCGTTCTCCGAGGTCGGCCTGCCTGTTCGGTGGGATACCGGGTTTGCTGGTTGGACCCTTCGGCCCGGGTGTGATCGGACTTCGGTCCGCCCATTCTTAGTTCTTCGGCTGTCATGTGCTGTTCGGCCCTTCGGTAAAATTCGCCCAGCGTGTCCGGGGGGTCCTTGGAGAATTCGTAAAACAGCTGTGAGTCCCTCCGAAGGCCCTGTGTCATCGCGAGGATGCGTACTTCGGGCCAAAAGTCTGGGACACTCAAGGCCTCTATGTTAAATCTCTCGACATAGTCGCGGATGGTCTCTCCAATTCTTTGCGCTATGTCGAACATCTGAACCGGCATCTTCGCCGTTGGCCGACTTTCGATAAACTGTTGCGTGAAGGCTGTGGATAACTGCTGGAACTCCGTGATGGTTCTTGGGGCCAATGAATTATACCAGGCTGTTGCTGGCCCAGTGAGGGTGACCTCGAAACATTTGCACAAGGTAGCGTCGTCGGCACCGTACATCATCATGCTGCGTCTGTACTTGGTCAGATGGGCCTGTGGATCAGTACGGCCATCATAAGTGTCCAGCCGAGGTACTCTAAAGTCACCTGGCATGGCTGCCTCAACTATATTTTGGGTGAATAAGGACTCATCCCCACAAAAGGTTCCAGACAACCTAGCCCAGACGGGTTTGCGGGCCACCTGTTTCTCCACTCTGTCTAACCTCGCCAATATCTTCTCCATAAGGATCGTGGTGCTAGGTTCTTCTTCTGGGAGGGGAGATTGTCGGTGCCTCTTCGGAGAGTGAGTTCGACGCTGAGGGGATGGGGACCTCGCCTCAGGTGACTGGCTCCTCCTATGTGTGATTTTGGGTCGTCTTGACCCTGCTTGTCCCGCGAGCCGTGCCCCAAGGGGCATGTTTTCCGTTGAAGACTCCTCTTGTGGGTCTCCGCATCCCAAACTATGATGGGTTGGTTTGGGACTTTTTTCCTGAGGGTGTGCTGGCGAATGAGGCCTTTGGGCTTGAGCTTGTTGCGGCCACCTTCAGTCTATCTGTTGTGTCATTTCGGCCATAACAAAACGTTGAAAGTCGCGCAGAAAGCTCATGGTTATGACCAGAGGATGCTCTTCCTCAGGCGTGGAAGTCCCTGGGAGGGCTTGCTCAGTGGCCGGTTGGACTTCAGGCGCGGACGGGGACCTCGGGAGTCCCTTGTCCTTAGAACGCCGAGTCTCAACGACGACGACCCGAGGATGGGTTCCCACAGACGGCGTCAAATGATGCCCTGAGACATCTTCACTGGAAGGCATGGTGACTTCCGGGAGGACTTCCTGTGAAGGAGAGCATCTGGAGTTGAGGTTTCCTAGGGGAATGTGCCTGAAATGCTTAGAGAAAAGGGTTAGGAGGTCCCCGGGGTGCTTTTCCGGGGAGGAGCCTCCGACGCCCAAGTCAGTTTCCTGAGAAGGTAAGGGGGAAGCACTATAGTTTTTAGTGGGCTTGCCTGTATTTTCTCAAGGATGAGGAGTCGAACCGTTTGCCAGGGTCTGTTCCCTGGTATTTATAGAGAAGCCCAGCCCGTTCAGATGATGACATGTGTTCGGTCGGATGTTCTCTGAGTTTCTGTGCGTAGGGTGCGAGTAGCTGGTGACAGGCTCCTTGAGTCTTGAACCGAGACAGGTCGTGACAAGACCTGGACGGCGTCGGCGTGTCAAATCACCGTTTGAGCTGACATGTAGCGTCTGTGGGCGGCATGTCAGAGGCTCCTTAAATGCTCATGCCGTACTCCCGAGGTCCTCTGGGCGAGGTCGTTCTTTGACACAGTCGCCCTTCTTCGGGAGTTATGCTTGTGCTTTTAGGGGGGTTCCCTTGTTCGGAGGTTCCACCTTTGGGGAGATTCCCTTCTGTTAGTGATAGCTAATTCTCTGCATTCGAAGGTGATCCGTTCGGTCCCCCGAGGGAGCCGGCACCATCTTTGCGATCCCTGGCGTTCTTGCCGAAGTTCCAAGTTCGGGGTGCTTGGCTCTGCTCCTTCCGAGGTCAGTGATAGTGTCTCTTTCGGGTGATGCCAGGCTTCCTGATCATACTTACGGCAGGAAGTACGCACTGTGAGAGGAGATGGTCCTTCGGCTATCACCAATGCCGAGAAACAAACTTAAGGGCCACTTTGAGTACTCTTTTGGGTGCTAAGTATGGCATTAAGGAGCATGGACGGATTGCATTGCACCATGCAAAATTGATCATGGCCAAGAAGGGAGTTAAGCCAACTTTGAGGCCATGTGGCTTACACCCAGTTAATGCATGCTTCCACTCAAAAATCAACTCATCATTTTGGTTTTAGTTTTGGCTTAACCGAGTTCATTGTGTTCTTGAGAGTTCATGGTACATTGCTGCCGAATTCATGCCGGATTGATGATGAAGTGAAGCTTGAAGGAGAAATCAAGCTTTGATCTTGTGGTTTTGGCACTTAGCGACATTGCCATTGAAATTTCAAGCATAACCGAGAGCACTCAAGCTTGGATTTGAGGTAGGGTGATGTTCTACTTGTTCGCTTGGTAAAATTTCCATGAACGAATAATTATTGGCAACTAAGTGATAGAAAATTTATGCTATATGATCTTAGTTGCTTGATGGGCATATTGAATGAACTTTCAGGTTCTAATTGGAATGGTGAACTTTTGGGTTCTTATATGATTTGCTAGCTAATCTAAGTAAAGGCAAGCACCTAGAGTTCTTAGCAAGTTAGGCCAACTTACTAGTGAACTTGGAGCTCTAGAGGTATGATGATCATTTGGGATGCTTGACGTGCAAATGGTGAATTTGCTGCTTGCTAGTGGTTTTGGCTGATTGTGAACTTGTGGTGTGTGTGTGTGAGTTGCGTGCTTGATTGTTTTGTTGTGTGTGCTAACCACTTATAGGCATTATTATTATGCTCATATAATGCCTCGATTATTATGCGTATATATTGTGCTTTTGTGTTATCTATATTTTTCTTGCAAGTTAAGTTAAGCTAGTGGAGGTTAAGTCTCGGACTTAACTAAATAGACCTTATATGGTCGTTTGTGAATCCTACTGAGTATTAGTACTCATGCCCATAATATTTGTCTTTCAGGAAAGGGTATTGAGCTTGAATAGAGTGCTTGGTTGCTTGTTTGTGTACTAGTAGTACACTTATTGCTTGATTGAATATTTGTTTATGTGTGCCAACCGAAACTTGGCTTATTTGGACTTTTACATACAAGTCTTATGTTTATAGTTTATGCCCAAAACTTATGGTACAAGTTTTGCAAGCTTTGAGTAGATTGTGTGACTTGTCTAGCAATGGAGATGGATGTATGTTCTTGGGCTCTAGTTTGGTGGTTTGCCTTCATGACTATGAACTTATTTATAGGTCTTATACTTCAGACTATGGTCATGTACATAGTGTTTAAGATCCTTCTTGGGTATTATAGGTAAACTTGAGTTGTAAGGCATAACTTGAGCTAGTTTGGGCTTGTAGCATTCTTGGTATGTTGCCAAGTAGGTGATGCTTGTTTGTTGGCTGTTTTTGTGTACATATGTAGCCTCAGTTGAACCTTGGCTTTGATTGTTTATATAATGGATGCTTGTATGCCAAGTTATGCTATGGGTATGTGCTTATGGAATTGTTGTATGACTTGAACCTCTTGTGTACTTCTTGGCCGAAAGTTCATGAACATGAAAACTTGTTTACAAAACTTGAATTGTTCCATGCTTCTTGGTTGCCATGCATTGAATTAGTACACTTGATGTCACACATCCTAGACACTTAAAAGACTAAGTGTATGCCCTGCTTGTAATGCAAGTTATTAATTTACAACCTTGCCTTAAGTTGCATGTTAGTGGTTTGGCCTTGCTTAAGCTACAAGTAACTGTTCTAATCAACTCATAAGCCTCCTGGGGCACCCCCCCAGGCCCTTAGCTTCAGAAAATAAGACTTAAATCTACCTAACAGACACTGGCCGAAATTAAAAGTAGTTAATAACATTTGGACATAAGAGTGTCTAAATAACTTCTTGGTAGAAATGGTGAGTGGTAGTGAGAGTGCACAGGCTGGGGCCTGTGTGGGGTATGACACCCTCGGAAAGGTATCTCCAGATCCTCGGCAAA
Source organism: Aquilaria sinensis (assembly GCA_005392925.1). Lineage (NCBI taxonomy): Eukaryota > Viridiplantae > Streptophyta > Magnoliopsida > Malvales > Thymelaeaceae > Aquilaria > Aquilaria sinensis. The sequence goes on from SMDT01002935.1 coordinate 20,782, forward strand.
GGGTGAACGTCTCCCGAAGGTGCCCCGCTATGCCGAAGGACCTTTCCTAATGGCCCTCGGTGGTGATATCTAGCCGAAGGGTCCTATTATTCTGAAGGAGCCTCATACCTCGAATGGATCTCGTTGCCAGTAGGTGTCTTGCAAAGATACGACAAAAATGGTTAATGAGCCTCTAATAAAGAGACCTCGCACACACCCCAGCCCTCTGGACAGAACGGCCTATGGCCAGCTAAAGATACCTATCTCTGCAGGTATGGATCACATCTAACTAAACACGTTCATGATTTGAACGGGCTGTGTCAAACAGCCTCCCCCCTTTTTGCCCTCTTACAAATACTTAGGAAGGACCTTGGTAAAGACAGAGAACTCTCACTATTTTCCTTACTCTCTGCTCCTTACTACCACTACTCTCACAAACATTGACTTGGGCGTCCGAGGCTCCTCCCCCAGAAACACATTCCAGGGAGCTCCTAACCCTTGTTCTTCTGAGTGTTTCAAGCACGTTCATACCGGAAGTCTATCCTTCAGGCTAATATGTCATACAACGAGGATGCCAATGGGCATCACTAAGTGGTTTCATTCACTAGCAAGTGGGTCCTAGGCTACCTGGTATTAACCCAATACTTGGTACATTAATAGATTCTTAATGCACGTAGGTTAACCCTTAACCCTGCTCAAAACTACTACCCAACAAGCCAAAATAAAACTATGCCAGTAAACTGAAGCTAGAATTTACCAACAAAGTAACTAGACTACTAGTGAAACATTAGAGACTTACCTCACACTAGCCATGCGTTATCATGAGTTCACTACGGCTACCCATTGTACCTGGCTAGTGGCTACCTACTTCAACCGTTTGACTAATTGAACAAAAACTTGAACTACTGCTCTAGTGCACTAGGTCAACTCCTTGTGGCAATAGTTGTTAGGGATGAACTTCCTAGGCTGGTATTAACTTAACCAAGCCCAAATATGAGATTAGTCTGATGACCGCTCAAACCATTGGCAATATTTCCTAGGTGCAAGCTAAAAGTGATGCACTCTTTGCACCCCTGGGCCTTAGCCCTTCTCCTCATGATCCATTTTTGTTCTTCAATCTTAGGTTGACTTTTGCACTATGGGTATGTCACCCATGCTTTTACTAGGTTGGATGAGCCAACCTCCACCTCGCAGTTTCATGTCTTCAACTTGTCTAACTCTCTTTCTAGAGCTGCTGTATCCTACACCACTTACCAGTTCAACCTTGACAATTGTCAAGGCCCATCGTATGCTAGCTCAAGGCCTTGGGGAACTTGGCCTCAAACTCCTACTCTTAATGGAAGAGTATGAGAGTGCTACTCTTGTTGCTCTATAGCCTGCATGACCAAGTGTTTATCACATAGGAGAACACATCATCAACTCTTTTCGGTGTTGCCTAACCCATTCAAGTTTATGGTTTCAAGTTTTGGATCATCTGGAGTAATTTACCTGGCCTGATGGCACTCCCCACCTTGGAGGATTTTATATCTTCATGTGTAGCCTACGTCATGATTGAGGTCCAAAACAACTTCCTAGGATGGTGATCACATCCAAACTACTTGCTCCAAGGTGTTGCCCTACCTTGAAGCAACCAAACCAACTACCCCAACATTGCCACACTAGATTGCTAGGATCCATTCCTGGAGCATGGCATCCGAAAGAAAACCTAACCTAGTTTCACCATTGCAACCTACTTCTAAAGCCAAACAATAACTCATAGATGTTGGTTAGTACCAACTACCCTAGCATAAGGACAATCCACTAGATCTCAATTCCTAGCCTCTAATGACTATGGCCGAGTTTTGATACCAAACAGACACGGCCCCTTATGGCCCTGCCTAGAAAGCCTATGGGAACCTGTCCCACACTAGTTGGCTAATTGATTACGTGCACACAAGTTAAAACCTTTATGCTTTTAGTTAATTAACCTACTATGCAATCATACATGGGTAAATGCTTTGACTTGAATGATTAAAAAGGTAACAAAACCATAAAACATGTGTATGAAACAAAACCATGAAGCATCGCCATGGCATTTCATTAAAACTGAACATCAAAATAGTCAAAGCATACAAAGCATTTATGTGGTTAACTACACATAATCAATTACGTGTGAATATCCAGGCAAAAACAAACTATGCTCACACCCAAGAGCGACTCTAGAGTACGCTACTCATACATGAACATCATAGGCAAACTAGTGTATGAAAACTATACACTGAACAACTCTACTTAGATTCATAACTAAGCTTCCACCTTAGAGCAAACTCCTAGTGGCAAACCTCGAAAGCCCTCCCTTGTGCTTCACTAGCCTCTGTCGGCCAAAACACAACTATAGTTAGTACTATAAATCAACCAACAAGCAAACCACAAACTAAAATCATAAAGATTCAAATAAACCATACACCTGCTCATGAGCCTAGCTCAACAACCCTTAATGGTTGCTGGCCTTACAGAACATTTCTGCACAACAAAGACTAAGGGAGTGAGAATCAACGATTCTCAATAAGGGATCCTTTAACCTGTAAGAAAAATATTTAGGACACACATATATACGATATATGAAATTTATTGTGCACGCTTACAGTCTGAGGACTAACATATGTGCATATATTCGAGTCCATTGGGACCCCTCCTTTTCCTAGTCCTATAACTAACACCACTTCGTGCCTAGCGAGTTTTGGCCCCTAACTCGCTCCAAGTAAGCTTTAGCTTACTGATCTACTAACTTTAACCTTCCCTTGATTGTTGTGCAGGTGAACATGGTGGATGCACCTCACTTGAGTTCCAAGGAACTCACTAGGTGTACTAAGCCTCCACATAGTACCTGAAGTCCTTAGACTTGCCTAGGTTACTTGTGTATGAAGCTTCCACCTGAAAACCTTACCAAGAGTGCACTAGGCTTTCACTTGTGCCTCAACTAACCTTGCTTAAGCTACAAGTGCACTAAACCTTCACTCAACGCATATACCTATCCACCATTACTTGGTTCACCCTAGTGGAGTAGCAATGACCATGGTTGGACTCATTCCCTAGGTTCTTTGAACCTAGGTGCATTAAGGTGTCCACATCAGGACCTCAAACCCAAAGGTTCAACTTGGCTCCTGATGGTACTAAACCATTCACTTGACTAATGGTGCTCTAATGTAGCCAAATATACCCTTAATTTGAAGCATTACAAAGAAAAACCTAAGCCAATTTGGGCTTCGTTAAGTCATGGAAATGATATTATTCTCTTTTAGCTTCGCGTGGAATCTTGAATCACCTCAATCGGACACCCGAGCAAAAAGTTATGGTGAAAATACTATAGCATGTCAATGCTATCAAGTGTTGGCGCCTAAGCGCCAGAGGCCATTTTTCCTCAAATTCCAAATGGGGTCTTCGGCATTGCAGCGCCACATGGCACCTAGGCGCTAGGCCCCCGAGGCCTGAACTTAAAAACATTCCCAAAGCACCTTGGGAGGCCTTCAAAAGCTCCCAAACAAGTTGGAGATTCCTTCCCACTTTGCAAACCTACAAAATACACTTCCTAGGCCACAATGCACCATTCATTCCAGGCTGGCAACATATACAAACAACACACTAAGCTTGAAAACCCAACTAGTCCTCCATGTTCATTACTATCCATCAACTAACAACTTTCACAAAATTACTTGAATTCTACCACAAGCAAGCTATGAATGGCATCAAATATGCATGAATCATAAATCCCTTACCTCAATTACACAAGAACTAGCAAGCGTCAAGCATCACAAGCCAAGAATTTCCAATTCCAAAGGCTCTTCTAGGTTTCCTAGGTTCCAACGCACAAACAATGTATATGGCACCAAATTAACACTAACCCAACAAGTGTTAGTATTGTGCCCAAAAAGCCAATCGCACACATAGAGCTATTTGGATCATTAGAGTGCATGGGCTAATTATTTGGGTTATGGTTTCACTTTAATTTCGTATTAATAATGGGCCCAAAGAGTTGAGCCATTATTAAGCCCGAAATTAAATCCTAATTGGATTAGGGCTTTGAAACCCATTAGGCCTGGAAGTTGAGTCTCACTATAAATACAACTTTTAAGTGAGAAATTCGCAGGTCTCCTTGCCCTAGCCTCCAAAAAGGACAGCCACACTCTTCTCTTGCAATTCCTTGGAGGACGCAAGCTAGCACTGCGAGCGCAAGAGAAACGCATCTGTCCGGGACGTGGTGGAAGCGTGGTGATCCCGAGAGGCTCGTGTGGATACCATAGAGAGCCTTGAACACGTCAACTGTTCAGGTTTTGTGATTCAACTCTACAGTTGAGTGAGAGATCTCAACCGAAAATTAGGTATGAAAATTTTCGAACACCCGGTTTACCCCGTTTCACTTGGATCCTGGAGGGTTTCGGTTAAATTCCGCTGCGCTGTTTGGCTCCCGAAACCCATCAGTGGTATCAGAGCTACTGGTGAAACCCTAAATCGGGATTGAGTGTTGAATCGCATGATGCTTATGTGTTCGGTTGCTTTTCGGCCATGATTAATTAGATTGATTCATGATGCATGAAACCGGAATTCGTAATGAACATATGAGATATATGAAGAAACGACACAAATTGGTTAATGAGATTAACTCCGAAATTGAATGGTATGAGATACCTATATGGATTAGGATTCTTGCAATAGTTGCAAAAACCCTAGCTTGGTTCGGATTCGGCCTGTTCGGGCACCGAAAGTAAGGTATTTTTGGTGGCTCGAATGGAGGAGTCTCGGGTGCCTACTTGCTCGAAATAGAAGATTTCAGGCTAAGCAATTTGTAAGAAAATTTTTTGCGCTAGCGGGGCGCTGCCCCCCACAACCCCCGCAAAGGTGGCTCCCCTTGACCCCGTCCGCTAATTGGTCAGCGGAACCACCGCCCACTGACCGGCCAGCGGGACCGCCGTATGCGAAAGCGCCACATAAATAAAAACTGGTTAATCAACGCACGAAAATTGGCATGCATCTTTGTTGAATGAGATTTGACATGATATGCTGATTGGTGTTTGAAGCATGGTGCATGGTTATAGCCCTTGATTGGTTGTACTTGTAAATACGGCCTGCGAGTCGTGCCTTTTCTTATCACTCTCATTGTACATTCTCTTCTCACCTTACTCCCCTCGAATGTAACTCGAGGTTTCTATTATTGATGTAATGGTGCATTATGGGATCATCCAAGGTTGGTATGTCCAAGGATCATCCAAGGAGGTATGTCCAAGGAGGTGACAACAAAAGGGCAACCAAGAAAGGAAGAGAAGGAGCTTGTGAAGACTCTTTTCTTTTCTTAGGCTTTTATGATATTCTCATTGGCTTGAGAATATCGCATAGTTTGGGCTATAACCATGTCACGTTTACTTTCTTGTAAGCATGAGATGCATGTTTTATATTTGTATGTGATGCATGTATAAGACAACCGGAGATAACAAATTGGTGAGATCAAAAGAAAAAAAATCCCTCAAACAAATATTAAGTCATTAAATGTGATGCCTTCCAAATGTTGGCACTCGTCAAGACTTTGATCAACATTAGGTGGGTTTGCCAAAGCAAAGCACCTATGTTCATCTTGGTAAGGCGCGATGGGATAATAGTGATATCCAAATTGCTAACTTTGGGTCCGACTTAACTAAGTCATCCTAATAGGATTAGGGACTTAGAGGCATAGAGTTGGGCTTAAGCTTCATGAGATGAGCTTGGACAAGTGTTGTTCACCCAACTATCCAAGAGTTGCATAAGATGCAATTGGCAAGGAGTTGCCTACCTAAATAGCTGTAACTTGAGAGAAAAAGCCAAAGCTGACTCAGGTTGTGGTCAAATATGGATCTTGGCCCACTAGAATACCTTAGCGCCGAGGTGTTCCGAAATAATATCGAGGGTTATTATTTTGAGGAAAAATAGTGGGAGTATCGTTTAATAAAAGTCCTTATTAAATGAATTAAAATACATGACTCTTACACTGCATATTTACTGTTGTAGATAACCATGGCACAAAACACATCGACACTTTCGTTGCGATCGATCCTTGAGAAGGAAAAACTGAATGGGACCAACTTTCTCAAATGGTACCGAAACTTGAGGATAGTCCTCAAACAAGAGAGAAAGGCTTATGTCCTAGAGCAGCCCATTCCGAATGAGCCTGCTGCCACTGCTCCAAGAGCTGAAAGGGATGCTCACAAGAGGCATTCTGATGATGCTTTGGATGTTGCATGCCTCATGCTTATTACCATGGAATCTGAGCTTCAGAAGCAACATGAGAACATGGGGGCGTTCGATATGATCGAACATCTCAAAATGCTTTTCCAAGAGCAAGCTAGGCATGAGAGGTTTGAGACCTCTAAGGCATTGTTTCAGTGCAAGATGTCTGAGGGAAGTCCCGTGGGTCCTCATGTGCTCAAGATGATTGGGTACATTGAGAATCTTGAGAATTTGGGATTTGCTCTTCAGAAAGAGTTGGCTATCGATGTAGTCTTGCAATCGTTGCCTGAAAGCTACAGTCAGTTCGTCATGAACTATAACATGAACGACCTTGACAAGTCCCTTCCCTGAATTGCTCAACATGTTGAGAACTGCTGAGCAAAACCTTAAGAAGGCTAAGCCCATTTTGATGGTTCAAAAGGGCAAGGGAAAGGGAAAAGCCAACAAGAAGAAGGATAAAGCTAATGGAAAGTCCAATGCTAGTTCTTCTTCAGCTGCACTGAAACCAAAGGGTGGTGTGGCAAAGGAAGGGGAGTGCTTCCATTGTAAGCAACCTGGACACTGGAAGCGCAATTGCAAGCTCTATCTTGAAGAACTTGCTAAGGAAAAGGGAAGTAAGACTTCCACTTCAGGTATTTTTGTTATAGAGGCTAACTTTTCTACTTCCTCATCTTGGGTATTGGATACTGGATGTGGATCTCACATTTGTGCAAATGTGCAGGATCTAAGTAGAAGTAGAAGATTGGCCCGAGGTGAAGTGGACCTACGTGTTGGAAATGGAGCAAGGGTTGCTGCCTTAGCCGTAGGGACTTATGTTCTCACTTTACCTAGTGGATTAGTTTTAGAATTAGACAACTGCTACTTTGTGCCTACTATTAGTAGAAATTTGATTTCTGTTTCTTGTTTGGACAAGAAAGGTTTTTCATTTATAATAAAGGACAAATGTTGTTCTATTTATTTGAATGAAATCTTTTATGGTAGTGCTCAACTTAGCAATGGGTTGTATGTTCTAGACCTCGAAGATCCAATCTATAATGTGAATACCAAGAAGGTCAGATTAAATGATTCAAACCCGACCTATCTCTGGCACTGTCGCTTGGGCCATATAAATGAGACCCGCATATCCAAGCTCCATAAGGATGGACTCTTGGACTCATTTGATTTTGAATCATATGAGACATGTGAGTCATGTTTGTTGGGCAAGATGACCAAAGCCCCATTCACAGGGCAAAGTGAAAGGGCTAATGACTTACTAGGACTCATACATAGTGATGTATGTGGCCCTATGTCTACACAAGCTAGAGGAGGTTTCCAATACTTCATTACTTTCACTGATGACTTCAGCAGATATGGCTATGTGTATCTTATGAGACACAAGTCAGAATCCTTTGAAAAGTTCAAAGAATTCAAGAATGAAGTAGAGAATCAACTCGGGAAGAGTATCAAAGTGCTTCGATCAGATCGAGGTGGAGAGTACTTGGATCGAGAATTCCTTGACTATCTGAAGGAGTGTGGTATAGTATCACAACTCACTCCACCAGGTACACCTCAATGGAATGGTGTATCTGAAAGGAGAAATCGAACTCTGTTAGACATGGTTCGCTCTATGATGAGTCAAGCTGACCTTCCAAACTCCTTTTGGGGACATGCTCTAGAGACAGCCGCTTTTACACTAAACCGAGTTCCATCTAAATCGGTTCAAAAGACACCATATGAGATATGGAGTGGGAGGCGTCCCAATTTGTCTTTTATGAAGATTTGGGGCTGTGACGCTTATGTGAAACGTCAATCCTCTGACAAACTAGGGCCCAAATCTCAAAAATGCCTTTTTGTTGGGTATCCCAAAGAAACAAAGGGTTACTATTTCTACAATCCTTCTGAGCAAAAAGTGTTTGTTGCTCGAACTGGTGTCTTTTTAGAGAAAGAGTTTATCTCTAAAGGAAACTAGTGGGAGGAAAGTAGAACTTGAAGAAATTCAAGAACAACAAGGAGACATCGAACCTGAAATGGAACCTGAACAGACACCACAAGATGTTGTGGTTCAAGAGTCTGTTCCTGTAGCACAGAGCCCACGTAGGTCTGGTAGGATTCGGCGTGAGCCCGAGAGATATGGATTTCTCGTGACTCACACTGGTGATGTGATGCTCATGGATCAGGATGAGCCCACAACCTACCAACAAGCTATGTCGGGGCCTGACTCTGAGAAGTGGCTAGTGGCCATGAAATCCGAGATGGAATCCATGTATGAAAACCAAGTATGGACTTTGGTTGACCCACCTGAAGGGGTAAAACCCATAGGGTGCAAATGGGTTTTCAAGAAGAAAACTGACATGGATGGTAATGTGATTACCTTTAAGGGACGATTGGTTGCAAAAGGTTTCAAGCAAATTCATGGTATTGACTATGATGAAACTTTTTCACCAGTTGCTATGCTTAAATCCATCCAAATTTTGTTTGCTATTGCTGCACACTATGATTATGAGATATGGCAAATGGATGTCAAAACTGCATTCCTAAATGGAAAGCTACTTGAGGATGTGTACATGACACAACCTGAGGGTTTTGTCACTCCTGAGAATGCCAATAAAGTGTGCAAGTTGCAAAGGTCCATTTATGGACTGAAGCAAGCTTCTCGAAGTTGGAATCTTCATTTTGATGATGCAATCAAAGAGTTTGGTTTTATCAAAAATGAAGATGAACCTTGTGTCTACAAGAAGGTTAGTGGGAGCGCTATTGTCTTCTTGGTGTTGTATGTAGATGACATACTACTCATCGGGAATGACATTCCTGAGCTACAGTCTGTGAAGACTTGGCTAAGGGAAATGTTTCTCTATGAAGGACTTGGGTGAAGCAGCCTATGTGTTAGGCATCAGGATCTATAGAGATAGATCTAGAAAGCTTCTTGGCCTAAGTCAAAGTACATATATTGACAAGGTGCTAAAGAGGTTTAGCATGCAAGATTCCAAGAAAGGATTCTTGCCCATGTCACATGGTATCACTCTTTCTAGATCTCAGTGTCCGAGTACACCTGAGAAGAGAGAGCGCATGAGTAAGATTCCATATGCCTCAGCAATTGGATCTATCATGTATGCCATCATATGTACTCGTCCCGATGTCTCATATGCTTTGAGCATGACGAGTAGGTACCAATCGAACCCCGGTGAGAGTCACTGGACAGCTGTTAAAAATATCCTTAAGTACTTACGAAGGACTAAGGATGCATTCTTGGTCTTTGGAGGTGAAGATGAGCTCGTTGTAAGGGGTTACACCGATGCAAGCTTCCAATCTGATAAGCATGATTTTAGATCGCAATATGGTTATGTGTTTTATATTGGTGGTGGTGCTGTGAGCTAGAAGAGTTCAAAGCTAGAGACAGTAGCTAACTCTACAACAAAATCTGAGTACATTGCCACCTCTGATGCTACGAATGAGGTAGTTTGGATCAAGAAGTTCATCATTGAACTTGGAGTGGTTCTAAGCTTTACCAACCCGATAGAGCTCTATTGTGACAACAATGGAGCAATTGCACAGGCTAAGGAACCTCGATCTCACCAGTGATCCAAACACATACTCCGACGTTATCATCTCATTAGGGAGATCATCGAGAGGGGTGATGTAAGGATATGCAGTACTTCAACAGATAGCAACGTTGCTGATCCACAGATAAAGCCCCTTATGCAGCAAAAGCATGATAGCCATTCTAAGTCCATTGGTATTAGATACATGGATGATTGGCTTTTAGTGCAAGTGGGAGATTGTTAGTGTTGTGCCCAAAAGCCAATCATGAGATGATTGTATTTTTTGCACATTGAGTCATGATATTTTATTAAGGCATTAATCCAGCAATTATGTTTGTTGTTCTGTTTCTGCGTAACACAATAAACATAATTGTAACCCTAGAATAATGATATTCTCAAACGTCCCTAGTCTAGTATTATTGTGGAGCGGGTTGCAATAATACATAACGACTAGCATATATGGAGACTAATATGAGATATGTAGTCTACATATGGGTACAAGTTGGAGAACTTGTGTACTGGACCGACCTACCATGAGAACACTATATGGATTGTTATATGAGTGTCATAAGTGATTTTCATAGTGATCATGGTATATATAGTCCTTCGACCTAAGATCATCAAGGTTCCCCACATGTGAGTCATATACTTTGATACTTTCCTTTGTTGCTCGTAACTGAGTGAGCTTGAAGGAGGTCATTGGGTATGTCACATATCATGCGGAGGGATTTGCATGACCAAGACGTGATTTGTCCTTCCTATGTAACGGGAGTGATATCTACAGGCCCCTTGATAGAGTAAGACTTAGAAAAATGCATGGCCATGCTCGGATGAGTTGATATACGATATCAATGTCATCAGTTTAAGTTGGTCTACTTGGTAATCAAGAAAGTAAAGATTGGGCTATACGAGAGTGACACATTCCATGTCTCGTGCTTAGTCTTGATATCTTGGATAAAGGGATAGTGGCATTTATCGGTGATGGTCATAAAGGTTTAGTCGAATCATCAACAATCTTGTCACTTGGGTAGCAATGATGTGGTAATAGACACCGTTCATTGCTTATGATGATAAATGTGATTTATGATCATTGCCAACATGGTAAAAGCCTATTGGGTCGCACACATAGAGCTATTTGGATCGATTAAAGTCCGCTGCGCTGATTGGCTCCCGAAACCCAACAACAAGACCCAAGCTTAAATGAGCTCAAGAAACATGAAATCAACAAGGATTAAAGCTTACCACACACACACACCATGCCCAACAAGGAAAATGCCCCAAAAAGCTCCAAACCAAGAAAAGAAGTGCAAAGCAAGCTACCTCCCACTTGGGCACCAAGAAAGCTCACCAATTTCACCAAGAAATCATGGACTGAGGAAAGATTGGGCAAGAAATTGAGAGGGAAAGGGAGGGCTGCGAATTTGGCCTGCAAATGGGGTCAATAGTGCCAGAATTTTGCCCCGAAATGTGTTTTAAACACAAAATCTCCCCCTTCTCTCAAACTTTTTTAAAAGTTGCAAAAATACCCCTTCCCCAAATAGTAACTAAGTAGTTAAAAACTTTAGCTAGCTTTGTTAACTTGGGCTTTGGATTTTAAAAATATCATTTTTACTCCCGAAACTTGTCCCGACCCTCCAAGGTGCAAAATGACCATTTTGCCCCCGGGCAAAACTTACTACCATAAACCACTCAGAACTTACTAAACCGTTAATAACTTACTTGATCTTGCTAATTCATCTTTAACTAAGGCATTTAAACTAAGGATTTATGAATTTACCTAGCTCACTGAGCATTATGCCAGGATGGTTATAGTAGTTTTTCACTATGACTAGGCCATTTAAAGAGACTAAATTTTGCTATTGTCAATTTAATTGAAGCAATATTAATATTTGAGAAACTATAATAGAAAGGGAAAAAAATAAAATCACACATATGATTTGAGAATTTCATTATTTTTGGGAAAATAACTAAAATTTATTAAAATGGGATTAATTTATTACAATGGGTATAATAGTAAATTTTGTGAGGTCTTTAACTGTTAACTAATATACTCTATATGAAACTAAAAACAAAATTAGAAGTAAGATGCCCCACGAAAATTACCCAAAATATAACAGTCAATTGTTTCTTTTTAACTTAGATAAATATACCAATAATACTTGAAATAATTAAACTCCTTCAATATTCATGATTTATGTAGGCTATGCCTTGTCCCAGAATTTTAACCATTCCCTTTTTATTCTCAACCAATTAAAAATATTTCAATTTGGTCCACACTAAGTGTAATTTGTTAACCTAACCAAAAGTTGTTAATTTTTAGAAGAATTACATTATATAATTACTTTAAGTTAATAGATTTCAATCAATCATGACTAATAGGAAATATTTTGAAAATTTTAAGATAAAAAGAGAATACTTAATAGGCTAAAATGACAAGGATTCATAAATTAAAGATTAGTGACTGTCCATAAAACTTACCCTTTGCTTATGTTACCAAATCTTTTTAACTTGGATAATATAGTACTATATATTATTTCAGAAAAACAAAGGCTTTATATAATAGTAAGCTATGCTTTTTTATATGGTGTGCTTCTTCTTTCATTTTTTGTTTTTCGAATTATGCCTATGGTGCTTTTAATAAATTTCTTAAAAATTTTATTTTTGAAACATTTTTCTAAATATTTTTATTAATTAATCAAACTTTTATGTATTTTTAATATGTAAAGTGATAAACAAAATTCATGATAATTGTCTGCATTTTTTTTTTCATTGGAAGAACGTATCAACCACTGGTCCAGTGATAATTGTCTTGGGGTTACAAAAGTTAAGTTCCTTCGAGATGCTGGAACAACTCTCGGAGCCAAAATAAACAAGTGCATTCCTTTGAGATACTTTTGGCTTTTCCGACCTTACCTTACTCAGATTGCCCGAAGAAACGTATGAAATCTAGGAAATTTGCAGCATTTGAATCTCTGTAGCCATGGTAATCTTAAGAATTGTCTTAAAACGTAAAAAATTTCTTTTAAGAATAAGAATCTTATAATAAACCTGATCCAACCCAACCTGAATATAAAATCCACTCAACCCAAACATAAATAATCTGACTTGGACCATAAAAATTTCTTTTAATAATCTTATAATAAACGTTTTTAAAAAAATATATTATAATTATTTTTTGTATTAGGTATTTATAAATCTTAATTCCTAATTAAGAAAAATTGATACCATTAACTGAAAATTAAAAGCAACAAGTTCCATCAAATTAAAAACACTACATATGAGCTTTTTAAAATTTTAAGTTATGTAAAAATCTTAATTCCCAATAAATGGTATTGTATACCCTAAATTAAAAATTAATATTCGTAAATATTTTCAATTTTAAAAAATTTTTTAACTTAATTTCTAATATGGGCCAAAATGGCACTATTTCTTAAACTCTTTAATAAATGGTAATTTAGGCTATACCCTTTCATATATAGCAATAATAATAAGAGTAATTAAAAAAACAAACACAAAAACATTTGCAGGAAAAAGCAAAAGAGAAAATAAAAATGTTGTGACTCAAAAGAGGGTTTTGATCATTAAATGGATGAGTTTGGGGGCAAAAAAAGGGCAGAAAGAACATACTAAGTGCCTAAAAAGAGGGATGTCACCATAATTTTTAAAAAAATGACAAAACGAGGTGCTACTGTTTAATAAACAGTAAAATGAGCTAGAGTCTTAAATATATAGATGCAATGTATTTTAATGTTAAACAGTCTAGAGCTTGAGTGACTTTCATATCACGAACGAAAAGGAAGAAATTTTGGTGAAAAAGTACATCTTGAGCATGTTTGTCTCTGACTTGGAAACCGCGTGCTACAACAACAACTGAATACATAAGTACCATTGAATGCTGCGATTTTCTAAGGCCAGACAGATTTTTGTGCATTTAGCGTGGAAAAAACGAGTTAATTCAAAAAAACAGGCGGGCTAATATAGGAAGCCGGGTAAGGGGAGCGGGTCGGGTCAAAGTGTCGGTTATGAGACTTGGGCTGAAGTTGTGTGGAATTTACAATGTTGCCAGTCCCCCCCGTATCGTCTTCCAGCTCTTCTTCTTGGCCGCCATACGTCTTCCCCCCTCTCTGCTCCTCCGCCTCCACTCCAGCGCTGCCGTCTTCCCAGTGTGTCGGTCCTTCATGGAAAGAAACAGATCAGTCCCGACTGCTCATCATCGAATCTCTCGGCCGCCATTCATCTTCCCCAAATGTAACTGCTCCTCCGCGTCCACAACAGCGCTGCCGTCTTCCGCGTGTGTTGGACCGTTGTGGAAAGAAAAAGAGCAGGTCCGATCTGTCTTCTCGTCTCGCCCTCTTCGAGTTCCCGGCTTCCATTTCTGGTGTACGTCGCCGGTCACTCACTCCTGCTCAACCCGAAGCTAAGTAACTAGACACTTCTAACAAAACGCTTTCTTCTGCTTTCTCCCATCTTCATTCCTCTCCTATTTTGATTAATTTGACAATAATCACTGATTCTGATCCGCTTCTGATCTGCAGCTCTGCCTCTGGTTCACTAATTTCCCCTGGAATCAAACGGAACGAGTCTGTGCTATTTTCTTCCTTCTCTTGCTCCTATCTGTAAGTCTTTTGTTTCCTTACTGCTACCTTGAATGGGATGCCGATTGGATTGCGTACTTATGTGAATGCCATTCACGACAAATCAATTTGCGGTGAAAGTGGAACGAAAATTAGTTGCTAGTTAGCATCAGAAAATACTTGCGAAATAAAAAAATTGGAGCTCATCGATGAAACTTGATGTTGCTCGTGTGATGGTTCTTCTCATATGCCCTTTGTCTTGAGTTTCAGTTTTCCTGGTTGACCAAGAATTTGAGCTTGATGTTCCCAGATCATGTTGCGTATATGTCATTGTTGTACCACTGAGCAATTGCAATAATGGAACCAATTATTGGCCATTTCATTGGGAAACAAACTGGAATTGCATTCATGATTTTATTATGTTCTTTTTTATACTTGATTAGATCATCAGTTTCTGTTGGTCGTCCGCGTTTGTTCATTCTGGGATTTTGGAATTACATTGTCACTGTTGCAATCTTAAAATTATGGCTTCGAGAAAATGTAATGGTAACTGTATAAGTTCCAAAGTTTGTTAGCTATGTCAATGCGTTTAATTACCTAGTTGTAATCTGTCATTCTAGTTATGAAACAGAATTGATTAATGGAAGTATGTGACTACTTCAGTGGTGAGTGTTTATTCTCTTACGATGAGCTTTTTAGGGGTTTTTTCACTTTCCATAGTGTAACAGTTCTTTTAGGATTTTATTAGGTTAAATGAGTCTCAGTTGTTTGCAATATTAATTAGGATTAATAGTCCTAAAGACTCTAGCAAAGACTTGGTATTCCTACTTTTATTTCTGGGGTCTGTTTAATTCTTCCTAGTATTGATCCACTATTGCCTTCCGATCAAGTCTTGTTAGGAATGAGTGGCCTTCACTAACATCCCAAAAAAAAAAAGTAGCCTCTACCAATGCCAGGTTATTGCTATGCTTATTGGAGCCTGATAGTGGTGTTGACTATAAAGGAGTAGTGTTCAATCAAGCCAAGTTGAATTGGAGGCATTAAATTTCAGTGAATTTTCTCTCTTTCAAGGGTTTAGCTTTTTATCTAAAAAATTTATGTTGGAACTCATCCAAACCACCACCTGCCTGTGTGCTTTGTGTGAGCCCTTTTCGTTGCTGGTTCCTTCTAATATACCTTATGACAGTACTTGTATTTTGCTTTTCGGTGTGATTATGATGGGGCAATTGTGTTGTCAATTTGTTGTTTCCCATGTTTTGCTGATGTGAGCAGTAACTAGAATGACTAAAATTAATCCCAGTCATATCAGTTACTTCACATACTCTGAATCCCAACTCCATGATATCATTCGAAGTAGTTGATCGGCAAACCTTACTATGGTTTTGTACCTCACCCTCAGTGATGGATAATCTTCCTTATCCTTAAACCAACTCAACTTTCTTGTTTAAGCACTGCTCGTTTGTTTTCCCAATGCCAGAAATTTGTTTTCTGTTTTTTAGGTCATGTGGCTCTTGATTCCATTGCAATGTACTTAATGAGGTTGCTGTGGTTTCAGAACTCTATGTGCTAAACAGGAAATATAAAAACAAATCTGTTTACCTGTTTATTTGTTTTCAAATTTTCCTTTTTAAATTGCCAAAAATTTTCTGTTCCATCAGAATGCTCATGTTGCAAGTGTATCAATTACTCCATCATCTATGCTTATATGTGAACACCTACTTCCACCTAGCCATATTGCTGCTTTCCATTCATTTGTGATGCACCAACAGGGGCTATACTTAAACCCTGCCGTCACCTGAGTTTGTATGTCAATTTTGCAAAGATGATTCATTTGCCTTACCATCTAGCTTTATCTTTGTTTGACAAAATATGTTCTGTTGCAAAACTGAATAGCATAGTATTTTTTAACTGAACATGAGTTTTTTTTATTTTAAAATATACATTCCCTTGGATGCTAATGCTGGTCGGGATGAGTGTGATGAGACTGGTGCTCCAAGACCTGAAGCTTTTGAAGTCTGCATGCATTTCACAGATGACTTCTTGCTCATGGTGGGCTGTAGCTTCTTTTTTGTTTCTAAATTTTTTTCTTTTCCCTTGATATTTTTGTTAGGGAATATGCTTGTATTATTTCTGATTTTTTTTTCAATAATATCTCCTGCCATACCTAACTGTATAATTTTTAACCATCTGCTTTTTCCAGGTTTTATCATTTTTGGACCATATTAACCTCGGCCGAGCTGGTATGGTTTGTAGACAATGGCGGGTAGCTTCTAGTCATGAAGACTTCTGGAGGTGTTTAAATTTTGAGAATCGGAATATATCACTTGAACAATGTGAGTCTTAAGCCTTTTTGCATGCAATTTCGTTTGTTCTATGTGAATTAATGAAATTGTTTTAAAGAGACTGCACTTGCCCATGGATTGCTAAGTATTGCTAAGCATTGCTAGAACCCATCAATGCTGAGTGATGAAGAGACATGCAATTTGTTTCTACAGTACTTGAACTTGTATATTGTAGGTTATGTAAATTCCATGTAGTTTGAAAATGCAAAAGACCCTCATGTTACATCCTTGAGAAATCAATGTGGAAAGCATTAATGGTGTATTTTATGTATCTTCCAGCATGATCACATTTGTAATTGTTCATACAGTATCCTACCTGCAGTGGCAGAGTCTTAGTGAAACATCAATTGCTGTGCTGGAAGAAAGAGAAGAGTAATGTGATACGTTGTCTATATGTATATATATATATGTGTATATATATTTATTTGCATATGTATGTGTATATATGTGTGCGTGTGTTTGTCTACATATCTATATGTATTGTTTCATTTGCCTATCTTCGGATTTGTGGTCTATGTTATGCCAGTATTTTTCCTCCCTTGTTTTTCTTATGCCAGTGTTCCATACTTATGATCTTTCTTAAATATCTTGTGTGGAGCAGTGCTTGATATGCTGGAGGAGCACCAACAGCTGCGCTTGTGAAAGGCAAGTATAACATATCGAGGCCATAATTTTTACATGCAGGCACCATCCATTGTAGTTGAAGAGATGACACACTCAAACTATAAAAGACAGGTAGTAGAGTTTAAAGGGGTACTACAGAACACAGAAGTCATTGTGACCAAGTTATGGGTGATATGCTTTAGTTCTTGATGTTATGGCACTGGTGTCAGTGATTTAGATGTTGTAAATGGCTTTTTGTTAGGCGGTTATTTTAGGCGTACAGGTAGTTTTGGTTGACAATTATGTTGGGTTTCGCATTCTTAAATGAGTTGTTACGGATCAGATTGTACATGGATTTGATATAATGTTCACTATTGCCAATTATGTTTGTACATGAATTTGACTGAATTATCTGATTTATACATTCACCCTAATGAAAGCAATGGCGTGTAGATAGAAACTGATGTTAAATGATTAAGTCAGTTCTATCCCATAAATAGGTCTACATGTCCACATTAGATACTTCAAAGATACTAATGCTTATATGGAAACCACAGAATATGGGGTTTAACACACTCTGCGCATTCTTCTCACTTCTTATTACAAAGCAAGTCTATCAGCTAAAGCTGTGTCGTCCTCGTCCACGTGACTATTGCCGTCACATCCTTCTCCCTTGATTAAGGGTTTGTGCAATTTCATCCCTAACGTGAGCCATTACGTTCCCATCCAAATGCAACTCATCAGAAGGTAGTGAATTATCTGTTCCCACATTATGTTGCGTATACCTCCCCTGCAGTGCACTTGCAATATCTTCATCATCAGCATTGTAGTTTCGAATGAAGTTGTGCAACGCAGCAGTGGCAACAACTAATTTGACCTGAACTGCTGCATCAAATTCATGCATCAGTCTCAGAATTTTCCATTTCTTCTTCCAAACCCCTATTGTTCTCTCTATGATATTTCGCAACGATGCATGATAGTAATTAAACTCCTGCTCCATTCCCATCGGAGGTCTGCCGTCAAAGTCTGACGGATGATATGGAGCTGTCCTATATGGAGCCAAAAAGCCAGGTGTATTTGCATATCCGGAATCCACACGATAGTATTTCCCTAGATAAGTGGGAAATAAACACTTTTATTATGTTAAGATATATATAAAACCAATGAGAAAAAATGGTAGTATTACCAAAGCAGAAATGGCGGCCATTTTTATGAACATGTACCTTCTGGTGGAAATGGGAATCCAGAAGTCGAGTTGCCCATACTATTTCGTAGAACAGGCATGTCGTGTTGCGACTCGGGTGTGCGAGCATACACATGGGTGAACCTCATATCCCAATCACACACGACAAGAACGTTCTGCGTCGGCTCTCCCTTTCGGCCAATGTAGTAGTGATGTAGATCTTCGGATTCAACTATAGCAGGAATGTGCGTTCCATCAATAGCCCCGATGGCATTATAAAACGGCTGGCATCTTGCCATCACATATTCCGAAGCAGTAGACAATGTTGAAGTGGATGGTCTTATAACATCCTCTGCCATTTTACATACAGCCTCCAAAACAACTTTGTACCACACATTTGTTGTTGACGCCGAATGTTCATATCAGCAACCAAGTCTACGTTGTGTGTCTCCATGACCGACCAAGCTGAGGAAAATTGCCAATGCCTCATGTGTAGTCATGCTATTTGATCCATGAAACTCGTAATGTTGAACTAAGGTATCATGCAACTCCCAAAAACAAGGCACAGTCATTCGATACTCATCAAAAAAATCATCAGGCCTTTCTGTTAATTTCCAGAACAATTGTTCCCCTGTTTGAATGGGTTCTCTATTTGTTTGTCGCTCTGATTGTGACCTGCTGGATCCATCCGCTATAATCTCCTCAACCACCAATCTTGCTATTGTGTCATTCTCTGTTACTTTTCTCTGACCTAACAACGTTTTAAGTAGTCATATAATGTTGCGCAGTTTCATTGGTGTAATTAACAACCCAACTACGTCAATGGCAGATGAAGCGAGGTATATTTCGATTCTATACGCAGCACAACATAAACCTGAAAAGGGTGCAACACATGACTGAACTGTCAGAAGGCCGAAACTTTAAAAGAAATGGATCAAATGCATGATGAGTCGTGCATGGCTCATGCGAGTGACTGTAACACTGACACGTTACAAAAAACACTAATCTAAAGCAATTGACAGGTTCAGTTGTCACTGGTACCTAAAAAACATTTTAAAAAAAAAAACATACTCAGACCGTTCCGTCATTACGGGACTCATCCTAACTAGTATCAGTAACAAGCAATCCGTTCAAACTTCAGCAAACAACACTACCCTATAAACATACATAGTGTTTATTGAATGAAAACATGGATCATTGTCTACGGAAAGTGATGGGGAAAACAGCTAAACATGTCCTGCTCAGGTGGCCCCTCTCGATCTTTTTTGTAGCTGAGCTCACAGCCAATGCATCTGAACCTCCCCTGAACCACCACAACCTCGAAGAAACACAGGAATGGCTATCTCATTCTGCATGAAAAAATCATAGGCTGCCATCCAAAATGGATCCGCATAAGTAACACCCGCTAACTCTGCTACCCTACTCATAACGACTCTCATGTCATTTGGATCGAACATTGCTTGAGCAAGCTCATTCCATTGCTCCTTTCGGCCTGTGGTGAGGTAGTCGAAAGAGCTTATGTTCGCTCTCGATCGCCTGACTTCTGCTTACGGCCGCTGGATTTGCGAGCAGAACGGGGCTCCTCATGTGAAATGCCCACGGGAGGGACATGGGAAGGGCTGGCAGCATGGAAGAACCCAGAATTCTGTGCTGCCCGTCTTGGGAACCCTGACCTCATACCCTCTGGCTGGTCTCTACCATTGGGGACATGATGGATCGGCTCTTGGGTCTCAGTATCCGCAACATCTTCTACAACAGAGTTCACTGAATCCCTATTCAAGTTAGGGATGCGCGGATTGCCACCCATCTGTGTAGACCAACCAAATCCTGACAAATCCTGAACAGGAGCAAACATCCTCTCCATGTCAACCAAGTTGGGTAGCCGCTTACCCCTAAGTGTAGCTGCCAATGGGTTTTGCTGCAATACAAAGTTACAGGGACATGTCATTTTCTAGTTATTCAAAATGCAATAACTAGAACAAACAGTATAGCAGTAGACTTAACAAAAAAAAAAAAAGATCAGCAGTAGTTGCAATACCTGAATGCGAGCCTCCCACCAATCATCATCTGCTACTATGGTTCCCCGCTCATAATCCCACCCTACCCCAGTCATAGAGCCTAGTAGTTTCTTTGTCTCCTTGTAGGTGTTCTTTAGTAGCCTCCACTTATTCTTAATCTGGACTTTGGTATATGGCAAACCAGTTTCCTGCCGGAAACCATCAAAAATGAAGGTCCAGCCATTTTTTGTTAAATGGCCACCTTTCATTAAGTTATTGTCAGCCACTTGTGCAGCCCACCGACAGAAAATGTCAGTGGTAGCCGGGTCCCAATCAGCCCGCGGTCCTCTAACAATCTCCTCAGGATCCCCATTATGACCACGAACATTGATGCTACACATTATAGTTCGTCTCCTCAACTGCCAAGGAAACCCACATAGAAGTGTGTCACATGGCATACTAGTCATAACTCAGCATGAACAAAGACAGACATCTTAAGATGTACCCAACATACAAAATCTGTAAACTACGATGTTACTAA
The DNA here is from genome assembly GCA_005392925.1 of Aquilaria sinensis. Taxonomy (NCBI): domain Eukaryota; kingdom Viridiplantae; phylum Streptophyta; class Magnoliopsida; order Malvales; family Thymelaeaceae; genus Aquilaria; species Aquilaria sinensis. The sequence continues at coordinate 41,753 of SMDT01002935.1, forward strand.
GCAGCATAAGCATGGACAATGCATGTATGATTCATGGATACCAGAAAATAGCAAAGAAAAAAGAAAGGAATAACAGTGGGAAATTACCCAGTAGCTTTTGACAGACACGTGTGTGGGAAGAGAGTAAACCACTCTATTACGCAGCTTCATACAATACGTAACACAGAACCAGGTTAGGCTATACTTCCTCAACCTATCGAACCGTGTAAAGTGAACCACCTACAACCAAAAACGGGAAAAAAAAATAAACAAAATATGAGTTCTTTGTAAGTAACCTGATTGCACTCCTGGAAGCGATAAAGTAACATTGCAATGCTCATAATGTTCTTTACAGTAGGTAGCAGTGATTCAACAATAAAATGTTACATGTGAATGGAAGTTATAAGTAGAGTCTTAGTTGAGAACCACAATAGGATTAAAAAATTGGAAATGAAAACAAAACCCAGGCAATGATTTCTTTTATAGTTAGTAATTCATATCCTTTTGAAGCACTCAGGTATAACACGACCACAGAACTAGTATTACCGCATGTTTAACAACTAATATAAACCAATTCTCTGTTACTGAGCAACAGTAAGCTCTAAAGCATATGCAAATGAATAGGGAACGTATATTTTAAAATAAAAAAAACTCATGTTCAGTTAAAAAATACTATGCTATTCAGTTTTGCAACAGAACATATTTTGTCAAACAAAGATAAAGCTAGATGGTAAGGCAAATGAACCATCTTTGCAAAATTGACATACAAACTCAGGTGACGGCAGGGTTTAAGTATAGCCCCTGTTGGTGCATCACAAATGAATTGAAAGCAGCAATATGGCCAGGTGGAAGGTAGGTGTTCACATATAAGCATAGATGATGGAGTAATTGATACACTTGCAACATGAGCATTCTGATGGAAGAGAAAATTTTTGGCAATTTAAAAAGGAAAATTTGAAAACAAATAAACAGGTAAACAAATTTGTTTTTATATTTCCTGTTTAGCACACAGAGTCCTGAAACCATAGCAACCTCATTAAGTACATTGCAATGGCATCAAGAGCCACATGACCTAAAAAACAGAAAACAAATTTCTTCATTGGGAAAACAAACGAGCAGTACTTAAATAAGAAAGTTGAGTTGGTTTAGGGATAAGGAAGATTATCCATCACTGAGGGTGAGGTACAAAACCACAGTAAGGTTTGCCGATCAACTACTTCTAATGATATCATGGAGTTGGGATTCAGAGTATGTGAAGTAACTGATATGACTGGAATTAATTTTAGTCATTCTAGTTATTGCTCACATCAGCAAAACATGGGAAACAACAAATTGACAACACAATTGCCCCATCATAATCACACCGAAAAGCAAAATACAAGTACTGTCATAAGGTATATTAGAAGGAACCAGCAACGAAAAGGGCTCACACAAAGCACACAGGCAGGTGGTGGTTTGGATGAGTTCCAACATAAATTTTTTAGATAAAAAGCTAAACCCTTGAAAGAGAGAAAATTCACTGAAATTTAATGCCTCTAATTCAACTTGGCTTGATTGAACACTACTCCTTTATAGTCAACACCACTATCAGGCTCCAATAAGCATAGCAATTGTTAGTGTTTTTGTCCCTCCTATGTAACGGGAGTGATATCTTCGGGCCCCTTGATAGAGTGAGACTTAGAAAATGCATGGCCATGCTCGGATGAGTTGATATACGATATCAATGTCATCAGTTTAAGTTGGTCTACTCGGTAATCAAGAAACCAAAGATTGGGCTATACGAGAGTGACACATTCCATGTCTCGTGCTTAGTCTTGATATCTTGGACAAAGGGACAATGGCATATATCGGTGATGATCATAAAGGTTTAGTCGAATCATCGACAATCTTGTCACTTGGGTAGCAATGATGTGTTGCTAGACACCGCTCATTGCTTATGATCATAAATGTGATTTATGATCATTGCCAACGTGGTAAGAGCCTATTGGGTCGCACACATAGAGCTATTTGGATCATTAGAGTGCATGGGCTAATTATTTGGGTTATGGTTTCACTTTAATTTCGTATTAATAATGGGCCCAAGAGTTGAGCCATTATTAAGCCCGAAATTAAAGCCTAATTGGATTAGGGCTTTGAAACCCATTAGGCCTGGAAGTTGAGTCTCACTATAAATACAACTTTTAAGTGAGAAATTCGCAGGTCTCCTTGCCCTAGCCTCCCAAAAAGGACAGCCGCACTCTTCTCTTGCAATTCCTTGGAGGACGCAAGCTAGCACTGCGAGCGCAAGAGAAACGCATCTGCCGGGACGTGGTGGAAGCGTGGTGATCCCGAGAGGCTCGTGTGGATACCATAGAGAGCTTGAACACGTCAACTGTTCAGGTTTTGTGATTCGAACTCTACAGTTGAGTGAGAGATCTCAACCGAAAATTAGGTATGAAAATTTTCGAACACCCGGTTTACCCCGTTTCACTTGGATCCTGGAGGGTTTCGGTTAAATTCCGCTGCGCTGTTTGGCTCCCGAAACCCAACAGTGGTATCAGAGCTACTGGTGAAACCCTAAATCGGGATTGAGTGTTGAATCGCATGATGCTTATGTGTTCGGTTGCTTTTCGGCCATGATTAATTAGATTGATTCATGATGCATGAAACTGGAATTCGTAATGAACATATGAGATATATGAAGAAACGACACAAATTGGTTAATGAGATTAACCTCCGAAATTGAATTGGTATGAGATACCTATATGGATTAGGATTCTTGCAATAGTTGCAAAAACCCTAGCTTTGTTCGGATTCGGCCTGTTCGGGCACCGAAAGTAAGGTATTTTTGGTGGCTCGAATGGAGGAGTCTCGGGTGCCTACTTGCTCGAAATAGAAGATTTCGGGCTAAGCAATTGTAAGAAAAATTTAAGACAATTTTTTGCGCCGGGGGGCGCTGCCCCCCACAACCCCCCGCAAGGGCGGCTCCCCTTGACCCCGTCCGCTGACCGGTCAGCGGAACCACCGCCCGCTGACCGGCCAGCGGGACCGCCGTATGCGAAGCGCCACATAAATAAAAACTGGTTAATCAACGCGCGAAAATTGGCATGCATCTTTGTTGAATGAGATTTGACATGATATGCTGATTGGTGTTTGAAGCATGGTGCATGGTTATAGCCCTTGATTGGTTGTACTTGTAAATACGGCCTGCGAGTCGTGCCTTTTCTTATCACTCTCATTGTACATTCTCTTCTCACCTTACTCCCCTCGAATGTAACTCGAGGTTTCTATTATTGATGTAATGGTGCATTATGGGATCATCCAAGGTGGTATGTCCAAGGAGGTGACAACAAAAGGGCAACCAAGAAAGGAAGAGAAGGAGCTTGTGAAGACTCTTTTCTTTTCTTAGGCTTTTATGATATTCTCATTGGCTTGAGAATATCGCATAGTTTGGGCTATAACCATGTCACGTTTACTTTCTTGTAAGCATGAGATGCATGTTTTATATTTGTATGTGATGCATGTATAAAACAACCGGAGATAACAAATTGGTGAGATCAAAAGAAAAATCCCTCAAACAAATATTAAGTCATTAAATGTGATGCCTTCCAAATGTTGGCACTCGTCAAGACTTTGATCAACATTAGGTGGGTTTGCCAAAGCAAAGCACCTATGTTCATCTTGGTAAGGCGCGATGGGATAATAGTGATATCCAAACTTGCTAACTTTGGGTTCGACTTAACTAAGTCATCCTAATAGGATTAGGGACTTAGAGGCATAGAGTTGGGCTTAAGTTCATGAGATGAGCTTGGACAAGTGTTGTTCACCCAACTATCCAAGAGTTGCATAAGATGCAATTGGCAAGGAGTTGCCTACCTAAATAGCTGTAACTTGAGAGAAAAGCCAAAGCTGACTCAGGTTGTGGTCAAATATGGATCTTGGCCCACTAGAATACCTTAGCGCCGAGGTGTTCCGAAATAATATCGAGGGTTATTATTTTGAGGAAAATAGTGGGAGTATCGTTTAATAAAAGTCCTTATTAAATGAATTAAAATACATGACTCTTACACTGCATATTTACTGTTGTAGATAACCATGGCACAAAACACATCGACACTTTCGTTGCGATCGATCCTTGAGAAGGAAAAACTGAATGGGACCAACTTTCTCAAATGGTACCGAAACTTGAGGATAGTCCTCAAACAAGAGAGAAAGGCTTATGTCCTAGAGCAGCCCATTCCGAATGAGCCTGCTGCCACTGCTCCAAGAGCTGAAAGGGATGCTCACAAGAGGCATTCTGATGATGCTTTGGATGTTGCATGCCTCATGCTTATTACCATGGAATCTGAGCTTCAGAAGCAACATGAGAACATGGGGGCGTTCGATATGATCGAACATCTCAAAATGCTTTTCCAAGAGCAAGCTAGGCATGAGAGGTTTGAGACCTCTAAGGCATTGTTTCAGTGCAAGATGTCTGAGGGAAGTCCCGTGGGTCCTCATGTGCTCAAGATGATTGGGTACATTGAGAATCTTGAGAATTTGGGATTTGCTCTTCAGAAAGAGTTGGCTATTGATGTAGTCTTGCAATCGTTGCCTGAAAGCTACAGTCAGTTCGTCATGAACTATAACATGAACGACCTTGACAAGTCCCTCCCTGAATTGCTCAACATGTTGAGAACTGCTGAGCAAAACCTTAAGAAGGCTAAGCCCATTTTGATGGTTCAAAAGGGCAAGGGAAAGGGAAAAGCCAACAAGAAGAAGGATAAAGCTAATGGAAAGTCCAATGCTAATTCTTCTTCAGCTGCACTGAAACCAAAGGGTGGTGTGGCAAAGGAAGGGGAGTGCTTCCATTGTAAGCAACCTGGACACTGGAAGCGCAATTGCAAGCTCTATCTTGAAGAACTTGCTAAGGAAAAGGGAAGTAAGACTTCCACTTCAGGTATTTTTGTTATAGAGGCTAACTTTTCTACTTCCTCATCTTGGGTATTGGATACTGGATGTGGATCTCACATTTGTGCAAATGTGCAGGATCTAAGTAGAAGTAGAAGAGAAGATTGGCCCGAGGTGAAGTGGACCTACGTGTTGGAAATGGAGCAAGGGTTGCTGCCTTAGCCGTAGGGACTTATGTTCTCACTTTACCTAGTGGATTAGTTTTAGAATTAGACAACTGCTACTTTGTGCCTACTATTAGTAGAAATTTGATTTCTGTTTCTTGTTTGGACAAGAAAGGTTTTTCATTTATAATAAAGGACAAATGTTGTTCTATTTATTTGAATGAAATCTTTTATGGTAGTGCTCAACTTAGCAATGGGTTGTATGTTCTAGACCTCGAAGATCCAATCTATAATGTGAATACCAAGAAGGTCAGATTAAATGATTCAAACCCGACCTATCTCTGGCACTGTCGCTTGGGCCATATAAATGAGACCCGCATATCCAAGCTCCATAAGGATGGACTCTTGGACTCATTTGATTTTGAATCATATGAGACATGTGAGTCATGTTTGTTGGGCAAGATGACCAAAGCCCCATTCACAGGGCAAAGTGAAAGGGCTAATGACTTACTAGGACTCATACATAGTGATGTATGTGGCCCTATGTCTACACAAGCTAGAGGAGGTTTCCAATACTTCATTACTTTCACTGATGACTTCAGCAGATATGGCTATGTGTATCTCATGAGACACAAGTCAGAATCCTTTGAAAAGTTCAAAGAATTCAAGAATGAAGTAGAGAATCAACTCGGGAAGAGTATCAAAGTGCTTCGATCAGATCGAGGTGGAGAGTACTTGGATCGAGAATTCCTTGACTATCTGAAGGAGTGTGGTATAGTATCACAACTCACTCCACCAGGTACACCTCAATGGAATGGTGTATCTGAAAGGAGAAATCGAACTCTGTTAGACATGGTTCGCTCTATGATGAGTCAAGCTGACCTTCCAAACTCCTTTTGGGGACATGCTCTAGAGACAGCCGCTTTTACACTAAACCGAGTTCCATCTAAATCGGTTCAAAAGACACCATATGAGATATGGAGTGGGAGGCGTCCCAATTTGTCTTTTATGAAGATTTGGGGCTGTGACGCTTATGTGAAACGTCAATCCTCTGACAAACTAGGGCCCAAATCTCAAAAATGCCTTTTTGTTGGGTATCCCAAAGAAACAAAGGGTTACTATTTCTACAATCCTTCTGAGCAAAAAGTGTTTGTTGCTCGAACTGGTGTCTTTTTAGAGAAAGAGTTTATCTCTAAAGGAAACTAGTGGGAGGAAAGTAGAACTTGAAGAAATTCAAGAACAACAAGGAGACATCGAACCTGAAATGGAACCTGAACAGACACCACAAGATGTTGTGGTTCAAGAGTCTGTTCCTGTAGCACAGAGCCCACGTAGGTCTGGTAGGATTCGGCGTGAGCCCGAGAGATATGGATTTCTCGTGACTCACACTGGTGATGTGATGCTCATGGATCAGGATGAGCCCACAACCTACCAACAAGCTATGTCGGGGCCTGACTCTGAGAAGTGGCTAGTGGCCATGAAATCCGAGATGGAATCCATGTATGAAAACCAAGTATGGACTTTGGTTGACCCACCTGAAGGGGTAAAACCCATAGGGTGCAAATGGGTTTTCAAGAAGAAAACTGACATGGATGGTAATGTGATTACCTTTAAGGGACGATTGGTTGCAAAAGGTTTCAAGCAAATTCATGGTATTGACTATGATGAAACTTTTTCACCAGTTGCTATGCTTAAATCCATCCGAATTTTGTTTGCTATTGCTGCACACTATGATTATGAGATATGGCAAATGGATGTCAAAACTGCATTCCTAAATGGAAAGCTACTTGAGGATGTGTACATGACACAACCTGAGGGTTTTGTCACTCCTGAGAATGCCAATAAAGTGTGCAAGTTGCAAAGGTCCATTTATGGACTGAAGCAAGCTTCTCGAAGTTGGAATCTTCATTTTGATGAAGCAATCAAAGAGTTTGGTTTTATCAAAAATGAAGATGAACCTTGTGTCTACAAGAAGGTTAGTGGGAGCGCTATTGTCTTCTTGGTGTTGTATGTAGATGACATACTACTCATCGGGAATGACATTCCTGAGCTACAGTCTGTGAAGACTTGGCTAAGGGAAATGTTTCTCTATGAAGGACTTGGGTGAAGCAGCCTATGTGTTAGGCATCAGGATCTATAGAGATAGATCTAGAAAGCTTCTTGGCCTAAGTCAAAGTACATATATTGACAAGGTGCTAAAGAGGTTTAGCATGCAAGATTCCAAGAAAGGATTCTTGCCCATGTCACATGGTATCACTCTTTCTAGATCTCAGTGTCCGAGTACACCTGAGGAGAGAGAGCGCATGAGTAAGATTCCATATGCCTCAGCAATTGGATCTATCATGTATGCCATGATATGTACTCGTCCCGATGTCTCATATGCTTTGAGCATGACGAGTAGGTACCAATCGAACCCCGGTGAGAGTCACTGGACAGCTGTTAAGAACATCCTTAAGTACTTACGAAGGACTAAGGATGCATTCTTGGTCTTTGGAGGTGAAGATGAGCTCGTTGTAAGGGGTTACACCGATGCAAGCTTCCAATCCGATAAGGATGATTTTAGATCGCAATCTGGTTATGTGTTTTGTATTGGTGGTGGTGCTGTGAGCTGGAAGAGTTCAAAGCAAGAGACAGTAGCTGACTCTACAACAGAATCTGAGTACATTGCCGCCTCTGATGCTGCGAAGGAGGCAGTTTGGATCAAGAAGTTCATCACTGAACTTGGAGTGGTTCCAAGCATTGCCGACCCGATAGAGCTCTATTGTGACAACAATGGAGCAATCGCACAGGCTAAGGAACCTCGATCTCACCAGCGATCCAAACACATACTCCGACGCTATCATCTCATCAGGGAGATCATCGAGAGGGGTGATGTAAGGATATGCAGGACTTCGACAGATAGCAACATTGCTGATCCACTGACAAAGCCCCTTACGCAGCAAAAGCATGATAGCCATTCTAGGTCCATCGGTATTAGATACATGGATGATTGGCTTTTAGTGCAAGTGGGAGATTGTTAGTGTTGTGCCCAAAAGCCAATCATGAGATGATTGTATTTTTTGCACATTGAGTCATGATATTTTATTAAGGCATTAATCCAGCAATTATGTTTGTTGTTTTGTTTCTGCGTAACTTAATAAACATAATTGTAACCCTAGAATAATGATATTCTTAAACGTCCCTAGGTCTAGTATTATTGTGGAGCGGGTTGCAATAATACATAACGACTAGCATATGTGGAGACTAATATGAGATATGTAGTCTACATATGGGTACAAGTTGGAGAACTTGTGTACTGGACCGACCCACCATGAGAACACTACATGGATCGTTATATGAGTGTCATAAGTGATTCTCATAGTGATCATGGTATATGTAGTCCTTCGACCTAAGATCATCAAGGTTCCCTACATGTGAGTCACATACTTTGATACTTTCCTTTGTTGCTCGTAACTGAGTGAACTTGAAGGAGGTCATTGGGTATGTCACATATCATGCGGAGGGATTTGTATGATCAAGATGGGATTTGTCCCTCCTATGTAACGGGAGTGATATCTTCGGGCCCCTTGATAGAGTGAGACTTAGAAAAATGCATGGCCATGCTCGGATGAGTTGATATACGATATCAATGTCATCAGTTTAAGTTGGTCTACTCGGTAATCAAGAAACCAAAGATTGGGCTATACGAGAGTGACACATTCCATGTCTCGTGCTTAGTCTTGATATCTTGGACAAAGGGACAATGGCATATATCGGTGATGATCATAAAGGTTTAGTCTAATCATCGACAATCTTGTCACTTGGGTAGCAATGATGTGTTGCTAGACACCGCTCATTGCTTATGATCATAAATGTGATTTATGATCATTGCCAACGTGGCAAGAGCCTATTGGGTCGCACACATAGAGCTATTTGGATCATTAGAGTGCATGGGCTAATTATTTGGGTTATGGTTTCACTTTAATTTCGTATTAATAATGGGCCCAAGAGTTGAGCCATTATTAAGCCCGAAATTAAATCCTAATTGGATTAGGGCTTTGAAACCCATTAGGCCTGGAAGTTGAGTCTCACTATAAATACAACTTTTAAGTGAGAAATTCGCAGGTCTCCTTGCCCTAGCCTCCCAAAAGGACAGTCGCACTATTTTCTTACAATTCCTTGGAGGACGCAAGCTAGCACTGCGAGCGCAAGAGAAACGCATCTGCCGGGACGTGGTGGAAGCGTGGTGATCCCGAGAGGCTCGTGTGGATACCATAGAGAGCTTGAACACGTCAGCTGTTCAAGTTTTGTGATTTGACTCTACAGTTGAGTGAGAGATCTCAACCGGAAATTAGGTATGAAAATTTTCGAACACCCGGTTTACCCCGTTTCACTTGGATCCTGGAAGGTTTCGGTTAAATTCCGCTGCGCTGTTTGGCTCCCGAAACCCAACAGCAATAACCTGGCATTGGTAGAGGCTATTTTTTTTTTTTTGGATGTTAATGAAGGCCACTCATTCCTAACAAGACTTGATCGGAAGGCAATAGTGGATCAATACTAGGAAGAATTAAACAGACCCCAGAAATAAAAGTAGGAATACCAAGTCTCTGCTAGAGTCTTTAGGACTATTAATCCTAATTAATATTGCAAACAACTGAGACTCATTTAACCTGATAAAATCCTAAAAGAACTGTTACACTATGGAAAGTGAAAAACCCCTAAAAAGCTTATCGTAAGAGAATAAACACTCACCACTGAAGTAGTCACATACTTCCATTAATCAATTCTGTTTCATAACTAGAATGACAGATTACAACTAGGAAATTAAACGCATTGACATAGCTAACAAACTTTGGAACTTATACAGTTACCATTACAATTTCTCGAAGCCATAGTTTTAAGATTGCAACAGTGACAATGTAATTCCAAAATCCCAGAATGAACAAACGCGGACGACCAACAGAAACTGATGATCTAATCAAGTATAAAAAAGAACATAATAAAATCATGAATGCAATTCCAGTTTGTTTCCCAATGAAATGGCCAATAATTGGTTCCGTTATTGCAATTGCTCAGTGGTACAGCAATGACATATACGCAACATGATCTGGGAACATCAAGCTCAAATTCTTGGTCAACAAGGAAAACAGAAACTCAAGACAAACGGCATATGAGAAGAACCATCACACAAGCAACATCAAGTTTCATCGATGAGCTCCAGTTTTTTTATTTCGCAAGTATTTTCTGATGCTAACTAACAACTAATTTTCGTTCCACTTTCACCGCAAATTGATTTGTCGTGAATGGCATTCACATAAGTACACAATCCAATCGGCATCCCATTCAAGGTAACAGTAAGGAAACAAAAGACTTACAGATAGGAGCAAGGGAAGGAAGAAAACAGCACAGACTTGTTCCGTTTGATTCCAGGGCAAATTAGTGAACCAGAGGCAGAGCTGCAGATTAGAAGCGGATTAGAATCAGTGATTATTGTCAAATTAATCAAAATAGGAGAGGAATGAAGATGGGAGAAAGCAGAAGAAAGCGTTTTGTTAGAAGCGTCTACTTACTTCGCTTCGGGTTGAGCAGGAGTGAGTGACCGGCGACGTATACCAGAAATGGAAGCCGGGAACTCGAAGAGGGCGAGACGAGAAGACAGATCGGACCTGCTCTTTTTCTTTCCACAACGGTCCAACACACGCGGAAGACGGCAGCGCTGTTGTGGACGCGGAGGAGCAGATACGTTTGGGAAGACGAATGGCGGCCGAGAGATCCAACGATGAGCAGTCGGGACTGATCTGTTTCTTTCCACGAAGGACCGACACACTGGGAAGACGGTAGCGCTGGAGTGGAGGCGGAGGAGCAGAGAGGGTTGGGGAAGACGAATGGCGGCCAAGAAGAAGAGCTAGAAGACGATACGGGGGGGACTGGCAACGTTGTAAATTCCACACAACTTTAGCCCAAGTCTCATAACCGACACTTTGACCCGACCCGCTCGCCTTACCCGGCTTCCTATATTAGCCCGCCTGTTTTTTTGAATTAACTCGTTTTTTCCACGCTAGATACACAAAAAAAAACAGAGCCTAGTTTTAGTGACTTTATGTCAATTATTGAATAAATCATTTAAAATTTTAACGTTGATGATAAAAAATGTTCCTAAACAAAACTTAGAAACATTTCTGATTAGAGGGCATTGTAAAGAATGTAATATTTTCTGCTTTTTTTTTTTTTTTGTAAATCTTGTGTGATGTTTACTTGCGTATATAATTCTTTTCATAAAATTAAATAATTTTAATTTTTAGTCTTTTAAAAATATAGAATTTCAATTTATATACAAATTAGACGAATAATCACTACAAATGAAATTAATCCATTAAATAATAGAGAAAATTAATTTTGATATTTAATGTATCAGCTATGAGATTAGTTATTCCAAAACAACAATAATAAATATAATAATCAACACTCAAGTTAAAATATATGTACCTAATTATTGTTCAGCTGATAACAATTTACAAAATATGAAATACTATATTTTTCATTTTCTTGTCAACCTTGTGCCGCTTCACTATTTTGAGGATTTTTATCTGCATTTGCAGCTTTATTACTTGGGGGGCAAGCATGAAACTAGGTTTCGAGGAAATAGAAAGTAGCAACGATAATTACAACATTTTGAAGAGCTGCAACCGGTGAGAGGAGCGGTCATTGTATCAATGAAATGAAAGTCACCGGCAGTGAACAAGAATAATTTTTACGGAAGAGCGAGAGGAAGACCGGTTCAGCTTCCTCTCTACGTGATGCGCGGGCAAAGCAACATAACCAGCGAGAATTAACCAGTAGCTGCAGCTTCTTCCTCGACCATCCGAGACACCGGGAGAAGGGTGCAGACCAGGTTGCGGTCACCATATACGTTATCAACGCGTCCTGATACAACAAAATGGATGGATCATTTGTCAGCCAGATTAGACTTTTGGCAAAACCACGCTCAGTCATTTTACATATCAAACACTAAGGTTGTGCTTACTTCTATTGAATCACCCTGCAGTTAAATGTATTCCGGCGTAATTAATCTAGTAAACTTGACCCTAGAGAATGAACAGAGAGGCTGAATGTACCATTGTTACATACAGTTAATAGAGATCCTGAGGAATCATGTAATAATGAGCGAATGGATAAAGAAACTATCGGTAAATACTAATAATTGACAGCTATAATTGAGAAAAGGAGTTCTTTATGCTCACCGGTTGTAGGCCAGAACTTTGAAGTACGAAGCCAGGAAGCAGGGAAGGAAGCATAGTCCCTAGAGTATGGCTTTGTCCATGCATCTCCCATAAGCAAAGATGGTGGATGAGGAGCGCCCTGCATTCACACGTCAGATGATCAGATCCATGAACGATAGTCATAGAAGATAGTGAATTTTCAAGGACAATGATAAAGATATCAACAGAGAAATGCATTGACAATTCCTAACGTTTCTGTCTTTGAAAGGCTTTCTTTAAGAGTAAGTAGAGAATATCACCTTCAGGACATTGTTGTGGATGTCAGCTTTTCCTCTCTCAATCTGAGCAATTTCTTCTCTAATGGAGATAAGAGCGTCACAAAACCTGTCCAACTCAGCCTAAAAATATAGATCAAATTTTAGTGTGAGATAAGAACAGAAAAGCAGATAATGGATTGACAACATTTGATTTGACTTCACAGAATCGAAATTTATCATGTACCAGGTAGCCAATAACAATTGACAACAGAGAGGGAGGAGAACCAGTTTATATACCTTGCTTTCACTTTCTGTTGGTTCAATCATAAGTGTGCCAGGAACAGGCCATGACATTGTGGGTGCATGGAAACCATAGTCCATTAGACGTTTTGCCACATCTTCAGGTTCTATACCAGCGGTATTCTAAAACAATAGGAGCTTCGATAAGTAATGGATGCACATCAACAAGTTAATAGAAGCAGCCTGAAATAAATAGAACTGAAAAACTGACCTTGAAGCCTCTCAGGTCTACAATGAACTCATGAGCAACTGTTCCGTTGATTCCTCGGAAAAGAATAGGGTAGTAATTCTGAAATGATCAGCAGCTAGCATAAACTAGTCAAACTTGGACAGAAAACATTTCAATACAGCATGACTGCGAGTCAGAATATGCAATGAAACTTGTTCCACAAATACTATGAACCGAGAGAAAGTGAACACTTACAAACCAAATAGCAAAATTCATTGCATGAACACTTACAAATGAAACAGCAAAATGCATTGCAATGGAGGGAGTATGTACCTCCAAACGTTTTCCCATGTAGTTGGCGTTCAAGATAGCAATCTTTGAAGCTTCAGTAAGACCCTTTGATCCCATCATGGCAATATACGTATATGAAATCGGCAAGATAAGTGCAGACCCCCAAGGAGCAGCAGAAATGGTACCAAGAGGTTGAGACTTCTCAGGGGCTGGGATACCACCTGTTGGTATCTACAATTCGAGAACGAAGACAAGGTAGTTGTACAACAGCATAAAAGTAATATTCATGTCAAAAAAGTCTCCTAGACAAGAGACAGAAGAAAATGTAATGTAGATATCACATTTGAAACATAAGGCATAATGTTTTCATAGTTACGGCAAGATGGACAAATAAGCAGCAGCAACAGAATAGGTATCAAGTTAACATACCACGGGGTGGGAAGGTAAAAATGATGCCAAATGCTTCTTCACTCCAATAGGACCCATTCCAGGACCACCACCTCCATGAGGTATGCAGAATGTTTTATGGAGATTCAGATGGCAAACATCAGCCCCAATAAATCCTGGGCTAGTCAGACCCACCTGCAAAGGTTAGAAAAAATCCCATCAGATAATGGCACAAAGTTTCTACACCCAAAGCATCCTGGAAGATAATTTTATGGAAATAAAAATAGATCGAGCAAACAAAGATTTTACACGGGGAAAAATGGAGATAAAGCATGTAATAGAACACAGTGCTTATATGTATTTGGTTGGCTTAAATCTGCAAAGGTGACAGAAAAGTATCCCTCTTAAATGTACATTTGTGTTGACTACTGATTGCAACTTTAAAATGGACTCCAAAAATGAGAAAAAGATGACAAATGGAACATCTATTGCCAGCTCTCGATTGCATATATAATGCCAAATGTAACCTCAACATATTTGGTAATATATAAAAAAGTTATCATCTTAAAATTCTCTGCATCTTCTTAAAGCTATAAAATCCACTCATGTTGTCCATCCTATAAGTCAAAACCAACCTCAGAAAACAGAGCTTATAAGACAGCATGCTTGAGTATTGAAGTTGACCATAGCAACAAAAAACTCATTTGTGATAATATATGTAAATATATCTCAACTGTACCTGGGCATTCATGTTAGCTCCATCCATGTACACTTGACCTCCATTATCATGAATTATCTTGCATATCTCATCAATCCCTTCTTCATAGACTCCATGAGTTGATGGATATGTAACCTGGAATTCAAATAAAATTAAAACTCACAAACTTGAAGCGCAATCGATTAGTGAAAGCAAAAACGACTACATGCAGTCCTACTCCTCTTCCCTTGTGATTTTCCCAGAAATCCAACTTAAATTTGAGATGAGAAGATATTAACTTATACCATAAGCGCCGAGAGGTTTTCTTTGTTAGCTTCAGCTGCTTTCCTCAACTCTTCAATATTAATGTTTCCCTTCGCATCAGTTCCAACAGCAACAATTTTCATTCCACACATGGCAGCACTGGCAGGATTAGTTCCATGTGCTGAGACTGGTATGATACATACATTCCGATGATGGTCTCCTCTCGACTATGACATCCATTGAGTAAATAAATTAACAACATGAGTTAAAAAGAAAAAAAATCAGAAACAGAAACAGAAGATTTTTGTGAATCATTAGGTATATTCATAGTATCAAATACCACAGTATACCGCTTACCGTGAGTATCCGGTATGTCAGTTTTTGCAGTATGTCAAAGTACCGCACAATGTACTAAGATATACCATGCTTATAGCAGGCATATTGCTTACCACTAATTTTGAAAGTGTTTTGGCCAATTTACGTGCTATACCGCATACCGCAAATTAGAAAAAAAAAATTTATTTTAGATTAATGTACCACAAACATATATATTTAGTTTTTTTACAAAATAATATTTATTTTGTTCTATATATTCCATTTCTTGTTTTCGTATAAAAAATATCATCTTTCATACACATTTTATTTACATTAGGAAAATTATATTAAAAATAATTAGAATACATATAAAAATGTGAAAATAAATTATATTTGATGCTCTTCATCTTAAACTAATATTTTAATATTTTTTGCGAAAACAGGAAAGGTATGTAGTGCGGTATACTTATAATTTATAGGGTGCAGTATAACTAATGGTAACGGTAATGAAATACCTTGGGTATATCTGATAGACGCCTGGGAACATTGCAGAGCAAGAGAAGCTTCTAGGGTTTTGAGAAAATGTGCAACATAAAATAGTTTCTCTAAACTAAAATAGTAGGACAACATAGGGAAAGTTTGGTAGAAGAAGGAACTGAAATTATCAGAATTCTGTTCATTAAAATCACTCAGAAATTCCAATACAGATCCTAATCAGTGCCATCGGGTGCTCAATGAACCAGGAAAGCAAAAAGAAACATACTGTGTTCAAAGGTATCCAAGAAAAACATGTCACTCAATGACCTAGGGATTTTTAACACATACCTGAATACATAATTTACAGATAAGTTAGAAAAGCAAAAACTTGCTAATTGCCCAGAACAGCTTACCAGGTGATACGCACGAATCACCATCAGGCCAGCATACTCTCCAGCAGCACCAGCATTAGGTTGCAATGAGAATGAATCGAATCCAGTGATGGTACATAACAGTTCACCCAAATTATTAAACATTTCCTGGAAAAACACAAAGCTTCTTTATCTTGGTAAAAGGGCAGATGCCAGTGAAGACGCCTCATATACACAGAAGTGCAGAATTAATTGTCAGTTATGAAGTTCTTTGTCAATTATGTTTTCCCTAGTACCTGATAACCCTGAGCTTGCTCAGCAGGGGCAAAAGGGTGGATGTCAGTGAAGTGAGGCCATGTGACTGGCATCATTTCCGTCGTTGCATTCAGCTTCATTGTACAAGATCCCAATGGAATCATACTGTGGCATAAGGAAAGATCCTTTGATTGTAACCTATGAATGTATCTCAGCAATTCATGCTCTGTGTGGTATCTAAAAGGATAAAAATAAATTAAAAGTTAGAGCTCCCATCCTGTTTCAAAAAAAATATACAAATATGATAAAGTCAGGTGAGCATTATACGTGTTAAATATTTTGTGTGTCAGGTAAGGGCTCTCTCTTGCTAGCCCAGAAGGAATTGCATTTTCAACCTCGGGGGCAAGAGATGCAGCAGTAAAAGGAACCTGCCAGCTCAAAGCACAGATTGTAAGAGCAGGAAGAGTACATACTAACTGCAATCAATATCCACAATGCATAAGATAGTAGGCACTCACATTTTTGCCACCAGCAAATACTTTGAAAAGCTTATCAACATCTTCCAAAGTAGTAGTTTCATCAAACGCAACAGTTATCTAAAAGTAAATGAAATATCAAAATTAAATTTACCTCATACATAAATTTCCATCATACTACTCAGATAAATCAAAGAGTATCAGAGAACCAAACAGACCGTTTTGGAGTCTACAATCCGCAAGTTCATCCCACTCTTGTACGCAGCATCAGCAATTGCATGAGCATCAGAACACTTCACCTTCACAGTGTCAAAGAAGGGAAGGCCTTGCACTTCCACAGTTCCAAGTTTCTTCAAGCCCAATGCAAATATTCCAGCAAGGCCATGCACACGTTGGGCAATTGCTTTAAGGCCTTCAGGTCCATGATAAACAGCATACATAGCAGCCATGTTTGCCAGCAAAGCCTAGAGAAGGCAACATACTTTATCAGCCAAGGTGAGACAGCAAGATTAAATTGTTAAGGGCCTGAGATCCTATTAAGAACAAGTACATGAAATTATTTGCACCATTACATACTTCTGAAAAGTCCTCTGTGAGATGAAGTATTTCTTGTTATCTTAATCTGTATGGACACAGTTCATGAACTAAAAAAATGGAATGACTTACTTGAGCTGTACAGATATTGCTGGTAGCTTTGTCTCTGCGAATATGCTGTTCCCTGGTTTGCATGGCCATACGGAGAGCTGGCTTCCCAGAAGAATCAACACTCACACCAATAATCCTACCAGGCATCAACCTCTTATACTCTTGGGAAGTGGCCAAGAATGCAGCATGGGGACCACCATAACCCATTGGCACCCCGAATCTCTGAGCAGAGCCAACAACAATGTCTGCCCCCAGCTCACCAGGTGGCTTCAACATTGTCAATGCCAACAAATCAGTGGCCATGACAACCTTAACTCCTTTAGCATGAGCTTTCTTAGCAAACTCCCCATAATCCAAAATTTCGCCTTCAGTCCCTGGATATTGAACCAGAACACCACAAACATCACCAGAGCTGTAATCAATATCTTTAAGATCCATGGTGATTACTTTGAGATCAAAGCCGCCAGCTCTCGTCTTGCATATGTCAATTGTCTGTGGGTGACAATTGTTAGCAATAATAAAAGTCTTCTTCTTCGCCTTCAGAATGTTATTGCACATAGCCATTGCCTCAGCAGCAGCAGTTCCCTCATCAAGCAATGAAGCATTCGACATAGGGAGTCCAGTAAGATCCGAAATCATAGTCTGGTAGTTAAGCAAAGACTCTAGACGCCCTTGAGATATCTCAGCCTGATACGGTGTGTATTGGGTGTACCAGGCAGGATTCTCCATTATGTTCCTCAAAATCACAGGAGGAACATGAGTGTTATAGTATCCCATCCCTATAAATGACTTGAAAACCTTATTCTTTGATGCCAAGTACTTCATATGCTCAATCATTTGGCTCTCAGTTAATCCACCATCAAACTTGGGGAACTTCATTGAATCTAAACGAATGGACTTGGGAACAGTAGCATCAATGAGCTTCTCAAGATCATCAAACCCACAAAACTCAGCCATTTTTGCCTGCTCTTCTGGGGTTGCAGAGTTATGGCGGCGAGGGAAAGTGTCACTTGGCTTCAATGCCTCAACAGAGATTGATCGAATTTGTGACCCAAATCCATTTCCAACATTCTTTCCGGGCAACCAATCTGATATAGAGCCTCTAGAGGCAAATGGGGACAGAGAAGAAACATACCTTGAAGGTCTATAAAGCACAGCAGTAGCAGAGTTCAACTGGTAGCCACTTCGAGCTTGCTTGGCCTCATAAATCAAGCGCCTAAGGGTTGCCCTATTGGCCAGCTTCCTTGCACGCTCCATGTAAACAGCAAAGCCTCAACCTTTTCCCTCTTCTGGGCTTTCTTTCTCTGCTGGGCAAAAGAAAAGCAAGAGGTCGTTGAGAATGAGAAGGCAAATAGATGTTTTTAGGAAGAGAGACGCTAGTTATGTTCCACAGAGTGGGTGGGTTGGTGGTGCAAGTGCAAAACAGGGAATTTGTCTCTATATATATCAACAGTCTCTACAGCTGCAGCTGCAGCTGCAGGAAAATATAAATGGAATCAAATCTTGGGAAACCTAAAGGTTTATATCTTTTGAAAAAATTCCCTCTTTAAATTTTTTTAAGAAATAAAAAGACAATTTGCTATGGATCTGGCGGGGGGTGGGTGGTGGTGGCTGACTACACAACCAATCAAGAAAAAGACAGTTTTGAGGAGATCACATTTGATGGGTATAGTTTTATAGTAATATCACTCTGCAGAAAAGAAAACCCAGCTGAAAATTCTGTGGATGGGGAGGAAAAAAATTGTATGGAAGCGGTTGATGCCGAAGAGATTATGACTTAGTGGATCAAAATTCGTTTCATTTCTGCTTCCGAAAATAAGACCCAGATTAGAAATGTGAAGATTCTTGGTCTTGGGTTGGGTGGCAGATTCATTTTCACAATCTGCTTATCTGCTTACTGACCTCACGTGTATAAATACAAACTAGGGTTTGTAGGAGTTTTATTTTTCATGAATTAGAAATCGCAACAAGAATTTATTTGTAAAGATTTTATCAAGACCTTCTCAAAATTATAAAAAACATACACATCTCATAAACCTTAAAACTTGTCAAACTTAAGTTTTTTTATCAAAGTATTGATTTTAAAGGCCAAAAGGCCACTTTGTCCCTTGAACTTTATCAACTCTGACTTTTAACCCCCTAAACTTCAGCACAAGTCGACTCACCCCTCAGACTTTGTAAAATGGGACCTTTTCCCCCTTCGCATCAATTTAATGAATCACTTGATATCATGTGTGCGTCCTTCCGTGATGGAAACGTTTGTTCTGACTTGTATGAGGACCACAACAAACTAAAGAGAAATGTTGAAGGACTAAATAAATAGTTTTCCCAATAAAAGCTAAATACTTGAACCCTTCTGTGTGCTAGCGCAAAAGTGAGACTTGTTGCTACCAATTGAGTTAACCCTACTAAAAAAAAGAGACAATTTGTCGTAACTGGGACTGTTTCAGTGGCAAAGAACCTTTTGGGGAGACAATTTCTTCGAGATTCATGCAAATCCAAAGATTCCTGGCCTTCTTCCATCATCTATTCACAAGTGTAAAGGTAACCAAAACACAATAGTTGTTTCCAATATCATGTGTAAGTAAATAAGATGGTACGGTGATACTAAAATTAAATTTATTAATGCTTCTACAATTTGTGGTTGGTATAAGGTGTTTAGCAAATGAATTGAATGCAGAACAAATGTAAGAAGAAAATAATGGTTTTGTTGGTCAAGTAGTTGGGTGGCAGTAAAATGGAAATTGTGAAACAAAGGCTTTCAAATGTGGACATATTTTTTCAATTGAAGTGTTGGTAGTGGTGATTTGCTATACAATATGTACATGTTCCCAAGGATCCAGATTTGCTATGTCATCTACATGTGGCATTTTTGTTTCAGTTCTTCAAGAAATAAATTAATAGTAGTTCGGGTATTTTTGTTGGTTGAGTGTGTGTGAACTTATGACATTTATTTTGTTTGTAGATGGTCAAATTCAAAGTAAAATTATTCTATGGGGAGTCTTGTTGCAAAATCCAAATTTTAGATATGTGGATTACCTGGTATGTGACAAAGAATTTGAAAGTGATGACATAACTTTGTGGTGCTTTATGGATATGTTAAAAGAACTTGGGTATTACCACCTCACAAAAATGGGAGAATTACAAAGTGTGGCATAACAGTCAAGAACCATTATATTGTGTAATTCTCACCATAGTGATTGAAGTATGAGGGGTGTAAAAGACATGATCAAAACCTCCTTAAAAGTGTTTTAAGTTGGTAACATAGCCCACAAGAAAAGTCTTAAGGATTGCTTGTTTGTCTAATAACCTATGAACTTTTTTGTAAGGTTTTGAAAATTTGGGTACTTAATCGCAAAACTCTTAAAAAAGAGCTTTGGGGAGTTATGGGAAGGATATGAATGGTATGAAAGTGCTATTAGAGGACCAAATTGCTTATACAAGACAAGTTTGGACAAAGAAAACACAAAAGGCATTAAAGACCTAAGTGTCCTAGTGTGGGCCTTTGGATGTCTATGTCTTTGACTTAAGTCAAATGGAGACATTTTGGAGTTATCCCACTCAAGAAAAAGCAACCAAAGCAAGATAAGGATGGTCAAATGTGGGCCAAGAGATTAAGACTAAGAAACCATAGTCTTGTAGCAAGGAAAATAACATAAAGCATGATTAACACTAGCTAAAGTGTGTTTTGTGCACTAAAGCCTTTATAAGTGGTTATCTTTGTCTTTATCTCTCACATTTGGTCTCTTTTAATAGCAAAAATGCAGCCCCTCCACCTCCACACTTCCTCCATAGCCACCATACATCCAAGCTTGCAATTAATAGCAATTGAAAGCAAGAAAAGGGCAATTGGAAGCTCTTTGGTGCTAAGACTTGAGTGAACCTAGGATCAAGCTCCAATTTCAACATACACTCAAGATAAGGAGTTCTCTTGCTCTCATGGAATGTTTAATGCATTTTTAAGCATCCATGGAGCTAGGGCTAGGCTTGGAAAAGAGCCATGAGCTTGATGAACCAAACTTAGTGAGGGAAGTGCACTTAGTGAAGGTTTTGTGACCTAGTGTGAAGTGCACAGTGATGGCAGCAAATTAAGGGTTTCTAGAGCCCAAAGTTAGTACTAACTAGTGTTAAAACTCTCCTAAGACCAAACTCATGCTTAAGGAGGGCTGCCATAGTGATTTGGATATGTTTATTACATGTTTTATGGACTAACCAATGATACTTGTTGCTGCAACATACATATGTTTGTTGTTTGTGTTTGGTTGCTTTTTGTTGGATATTTGCATTGTGTTTTCTTTTGTTTTAGAGTTTTTGGATGTAGGTGATACCAAGGGTTACACTACCTTAAGACTATAAGTGTTCCCCTTACTAAGTTTCACAATGAAACTTACTCCCCTCAAATCTGCCCATTTCAGGTTCAGCAGAAAAAGATCACATTCAATTTGACCTTTGTGGTTTGAGTTTTGATCTAAAATTTAAAGTATTTGAACTTTCATATATCTAGTTATGATCTAGAAAGTTTGGCAATTTTTGGAGCGCATTTGGTATTTTTAGAAATGGTGCTTATTGTACTATGTAGTAGTTGTTTAGCATCCTATTTCTGGAGTGCATTGTGTCTAAAGCTCTCCTGTAACTTGGGTGCGTGTTTTAGCTAAGTAAGGCCATTATGTAGTACATGGATGCATGTACATGTAAGACATGTAAAGTTGAAACTAGTATGTAAACATTTGAGGACTGTTTTGCTATATATGTGAATGTAGTCCACAAGCTGTCTAAGTGTAAATGATAGGCTGCTTGTTTGTAACTTCTGTTTTGGCCACATAAAGTTACTAGATGCAAGCGCATTTAATTCCTATTTGTATTGGACATGTATGGGATAGCCTTGGAGGGCTTACGCCTTGTGAATGAAGTGTTTGCATACTTAAGAAATTTCATATGGGTAAAATGGTGATAAAGTGACCAGAATTTTGACATTGCACTCAAAGTTCTATATCTCCCTGTATAGAATGAATCTTGTTATGAAATTTTGACCACACCTACAGCACATCTAGTGGTTTAATTGGGCTTTGGAATTTATGCATTTAGAGCCCTGGAAGTTATGATGTTATATAATTAGCTCAGTTACTATTCATTTGGTCAGAATTTTTGTAACCAACTTAAAAAATCTATAACTTGGTCCATAGGTCAGCTATTGATGTAAAACCAAAATCCCTGGTTTGGTTTAAGTCTCTACTTGATAATGAAGCAAAGAAAATATGGGGATACATGGCTAGATTAATTCAGTTTTTTGGAAGAAGTTTTAGGTGCAGTGGCTGGTTACTTAAACTTAACAAGATTGCCTAATGTGTGGTAGCCAAAATTAAGACTTGTGCTAGTGTTTTCCTTCCTTGCTGCCATGGTGTGGATAAAATGTAAATATGTGTGTAATGGTTGGACCAATATGCATGCATTTACATAGTACGCAAGAGGGCAACTTGGGTATGCACGCAAAGGGTATTATTCAGATGGCCTACAGAACATACCAACCTTGGGAGTTTTGAATGCACAACTTTGGAGCCATAATTGGACTACCCCAGAGTGGGTAACATTGGGTGTGATGGTAAAGATGTTAAGGCCATTCATTATCATGTACCAAAAAAATCTCTTAGTGAAGGCCTTAGAGGATTACATAATGATGCTAGCTTGATGGATATGGTTGGTTGTGCAATAAACGATGGGGTAGTCAAAATTTATGTGGAGCATACTTTCCATGGTATGAAAAAAGACAAGCATTCTCTTAACAATGCGAAAGGTAGTCATATTTTTTAGGATGAAAATATATGTTTTAATGAGAAGGTAGTTGCGGAGTATAATAAAAAAATGAAGGAATGGTTAGATGATCAATATTGTCATGATGGGCAGTGGGAAGTTGAGGAATAAAGGGAAATAGAGGTTGACTCTTGTGAGGAAGAAACCAAAGACAGTGATGGAAGTCAGGCCAGTGATAGTGATGATGAAGGAGAGGACCGACATAATGCATTAGTAAAATAGTTGAATCAGTTTGATAAAACAATAGGAGAGGTGGCTAATGAAGAGGTATTAGATGGAATATGAAAGGTGGAGAATCACTATAATGGTGTTGCTTTGGTTGATCCTACTGTCGTGGGGCTATTTCCAAACTTTTGTTATAATCATCAACAAACACCAGCTCCAGTTGCAGATAATGATAGCAATGACAGTGAGACGAGTAGTCAAAAGTCAAATGAATTGGATAATTCTGATATTGGCGGCTTTATTTCAAAAATAGAAGAAGATGGCAAGCATGTTGTAGTAAGGAGGAAAAAACATTTTGAAAGGTATGATTCAAACTCACACACTGTTAATTTCTCCAATGGGTTAAGTTTCACAAATCATGAAGAGTTTAAAGAGGCATTACTAAAGTATTGTGTTATTGAGAAGAGAGATTATGATTATGTGAAAAATGAGCCTTCTTGAATTAGGGTAAAGTGTGAGTCAGAAGGTTGTCCATGGCTATTATATGCATTTAGAGAGAAATTCCAAGGGAAGATTTATTTCATGGTTAAAACATATAAGGAGAAACATAGGTGCAACAAAGTGTACAAAATTTCAAAAATTACAACACCATGGATTAATAGAAATTTTAAAATATTTATGGCAAAATATCTTGAAATGAAGCAAAGTTTCCTACAAAAAACTATCTGGCAAGTGTTAGAGATTAAAGTTTCAAGAAACATATGTAATAAGGCCAAGAAAATGGTTACAAAAAAGCTTGAAAGGGATGTTCATAATGAATATGCAAAATTACATGATTATGCAAAAGCCTTAGTTGTTTCAAATCCATAAAACAGTATTGACATTGAAGTGGAGTATAAAGGCCCTATAATGCCACCTTATTTCAAGAGGTTCTATGTTTGCTTTGCGGCCTGAAGGAAAGGATTTTTAAAAGGATGTAGAAAATTTATAGGGTTTGACGGGTGTTTTTTAAAAGGAATGGTCAAGGGCCAATTATTGACTGTCGTTGGAGTAGATGTCAACAATCAAATGTTTCCATTAACATGGGCAATTGTTGAGGTGGAGAATACTTCATCATGGACTTGGTTTCTAGAGCACATAAGAGTTGATATCCAAAGCACAAATGGATGTTATTGGACTTTTATGTCTGACCAACAGAAGGTAATAATACTTTTTAATGTTTTTAACTAATTATTTTATGTTTCACTAATTCAATATGTGCTTGAACTCATCAAATTTCTAGCATAAACTAATATGTGAATATTAACTTTGTAGGGACTTTTAAATGCTTTCTCAGAGATTTTCCCAAGAGCAGAACATAGGTTATGTGCCAGACATATTTATGCTAATTAGTATCCAAATTTTCGAGGTGAAGATCTTAAACTTGATTTCTATGCTGTGGCAAAGTCTCCAAATGAAGCAACTTTGAATAAAAGGTTAGATGAATTAGAACGAATAAAATCTGGTGCAAAACATGCTATATTGCATGTGCCCCCAAACTTGTGGTGTCACACCCCACACAGGCCTCAGCCTGTGCACTCTCAGTGCCACTCACCATTTCTTCCCCAAGAGTTATTTGGATACTCTTAAGTTCAGGTGTTATTAACTACCTTTTTATTTAGGCTATTATTTGTTAGGCATTTTTAAGTCTTATTTTCTTAAGCTGAGAGCTGGGAGGTGCCCCAGGAGGCTTATGATTTATTTAGAACAATTACCTGCAGCTTAAGTAGGGCCCAACCACTAACTTGCAACACAAGGCAAGGCTGTAAATCAATAACTTGCAATACAAGCAAGGCTTACACTTAATCAATTAAGTGTCTAGGATGTGTGCTCATCAAGTGTGCTACTTTCATGAATGACAACCAAGAAGCCCACATCTTTTTAGTTTTGAAAATCAAGGTTTCCATGCACATGTATATTCGGCCAAACAAAATATATCAAGAGATTTCTTACATGAAACATAACCATGAGCTCATAAACTTAACATAACTTGGCACATAAGCATCCAACATATGTACATACAAAACCATGTACAACAAAGGCTACATATACACACAAAATAGCCTAAGTACAAGCATCACTAGCCTGGAAGCATTCTAATGATGCTACAAGTCCAAAAGGATGCTACAAGTCCCAAATATAGCCAAGGTTAAGTTTTACAAGCTAAGTTTCCTTACTCCCCGAGAAGATACCTAAGTGTGCAATACAGCGGCACACACTGAAGCACCAACCCAATGACCATGTTCATGGTCATGAAAGTGAACACTACAATCAGAGCCATAGTCCACACATCCATCCTGCACCTAGACGTGTCCCACAACTACACAAGCCTACAAAACTTAGGATATAAGTTTCAGCCTTAACCCATAAGACTTGTAATGCAAGTAATCAAGCCAAGATTGAGTTGGCACATACCTTGAGCAATAAAGGTACTACCTAGCACACAAACAAACAACTCAAGCAAACCTACCCAAGCTGTATATCCTTTCCTGAAACAAGAAATATATGGGCAGTGAGTAACAATTACTCAGTATGATTCACAACAACCATACTTGGTTTATTTAGTTAAGTTCAACACTTAAACGTCCATAGCTTACTTGTCCTGCAAGAAAACATGGGAAACACAAAAACACAATATACACATATAGTAACCGAGACATATTAGCTAAACTAAGCTATCTACAATTGGTTAGCACACACAAACAAACAATCAAGCACACAAAACACACACACACACCACTAGATACATTCGGCCATATTCATTAGCACGTGTCCATGTGCACTTTTTGCACTTCCATCTTCACAACATCACTCCCATTCCACTAGAGCTCCAAATTCACTAGCAAGTTGGCCTCTCTCACTAGGAATTCTAACATATGCCCATAATTGATTAGCTACCCAAATCACAAACCAAATCTCTTCAATAATGCCCATTAAGTAACTAAGATCACATAGCAAATTTTAACCATCACTTAGTTACTTTATTTACTTGTTCATGGAATAATTACCAAGCAAACAAGTAAAACGTGAATCCTACCTCAATATATGAGCTTGAATAGTCTCGGGTTTGCTTGAACACTTCAAGACCGAGAATGAACTTCATTATTTCCTTCCCTTTCCTTGCTTCCGAGCTTGATTACACCTTCAAGCTTTCATCCTTTCTCTAAAACATTAAGGACATGGCAGCAACATTCCAAAAACAACCATGAATGTCTCAACCGCTCGTGTATATATTCAAGACTAAGCTTCAAGAAAAGGAAGAAGGAAGTCACCTTAGGCCAAAATCAAGGAAGACAAGCCTAATTCTTGCTTTCAATGCTTCAATTGCTTGCAAATGGCATCAATTCGGCCGCAACTTCTCCAAGAACAACAAAGCTCTCAAGAACCTCAATGTTTCGGTCAATAAAACAAATCCCACTCAAAGGCCGAAATGCTAGTTTAATTTGTTTAATGGGAGACATGGCAGCTGGCCATGGACACTTGTCCAAGAAAATGGTCTAATACTCTATTTAATCTCATACTAGTTTGCATGGTGCGTTTCACCCCTCAAGAATCCATGGCTTCCTTTTAGTCACTAAAACATATGCTCCTTTTGGCATTAACCTTAATTCATGGCCTACCTTGCCAAGCATTCCTCAAAATGGCTGAAAATGGTCATTATCCCATGAAAATTTCGGCCAATTACCAAGACATTAACTATTAATTAAACTAAGTGATTTATGGCATGGTGGAAGACATAATCATAACCGGCCATCAAAAGTCACCAAAAAAAATTGGTCTAACTCCTCATTTCTCCTTGCACTTATTTGCATGGCCAAAATTACTAGTTTAAGTTTCATAGTTTCAATTGCATCACTAGGTCAAGTGTGGATTGTAGTCCTCCAACTTTATTTCTTGCCAAACTCAACATAGTCTTCCATTTAAGTGCACTTGAGGCACATAGTTTTGTAGTCTTGCATTCATATCACTATTACCATGTTCAATTGAGTCCCTCTTGTATTTAATTGTATGTTTCTTATTTTTCTTGGCCTTAGCCAAGTGCTGAAGGGTGGTCCTAATATGTGGTGTAGGGCATATTTTTCACATATAGCTCAATGTGATTCCGTTGGCAATAACACTTGTGAGCCCTTCAATTATATTTTGATTTCTTCATAGAGCAGACCTATTATTTCTATATTAAAAGAAATCAGAAATTATGTGTTTGATAGAAACAGGAAAAGGAGATTGTTTGCAAGCAAGTGGACAGATGAGTATGGTCACTTGATCATTAAGAAGGTTAGTGAAAATGTCAAAGAATGTTACCCACGAAAAGTTATGTGCAATGGTGATGGGGTATATCAAGTAAGCCTTGGGAGATCATAATATGCAGTCAATTTAAGATTGCAAACTTGTAACTGTAAAGGTTGGGACATTAGTGGTGCACCTTGTGTGCATGTAATTGCTTTAATTTGAGATATGGGAGAGGATCCGAAGAAGTGCCTCTAGGATTGCTATAAGAAAGAGATGTTTTTGAAGGCATATAGTCATTCACTTGAACCGATTCCCAGGGAAGACGTTTGGGAAGAAAGTGGGCAGGGCATTCTTTTACCTTCGATATGGTCAAAGTCAAAACCTGGTAGGCCTTGTAAATAGCAAATAAAAGCTAGGGCTAAACTTAAGAAGCGCAAGTCAAAGCTTTCAAGGCATGGAAGAGAGATACACTACAAAAATTGTGATCAAGTTGGCCATAACAAGAGGTCTTATGATAAAGAATATAGTGTTTCTCAACCAAACAGCCAACAGTTAGTCCAGGTAAGTGATTCCAAATGCCCTGTTGCTTGATTTTTTTTTTCTTTGTATAAAGCTGTACATCTTTATAATGTATTTACTTTTTTATTTTATGGATTAAAATTATGACTGATTGTTCCTCCATGTTTTGAACATTATTGTTACCCTTTTGCAGGCACCTTCAAGCAACCAAGTGGGCAGGCCAAGTACACAGCCTACTAGTATGCGAGGGAGAAAGAGAAAAGTGGGCAAAAGAAGAAATTGTGTCCTTAGTCAATCAAATGGTTAGGGCTTGCCAATAGAAGCTTTTGTTTGAGGCTGCTGGTAATGGTTTAGGGCTACTGGTAATGGTCAGTTTTGGATGTAAAAAAATAGCATTTTGGCTTGCCACTGGAAGCTTGTGTTTAAGGCTATTGGTAATGGTCAGTTTTGGATGTAAAAAAATAGTGTTTTGGCTTGCCAATGGAAGATTTTGTTTAGGGCGGCTAGTAATGGTCAGTTTTTGATGTAAAAAAATAGTGTTCTGCCTTGCCAATGGAAGCTTTTGTTAGTAGGGTTCCTGTAGTAGTTAGGACATAACTTTTGTCCATGTGTAGATTTTATTTGAGGCTGGGAATCAGTATGTTTGAGTCACATTTATTTTGTATGTATCAAGCACTGCAACCTTGTCAAATATGCAAACAATATGACTATTTGAGTAGCACTTTATTTGAATTCCAGCAAAGTTACCTTCATAGTTCAAGTTTGCTTCTATATAGAGTGCACATTAGACAGACAAAAAAATCATACCAATTCCTGTCAATGAGTTACAACAATAGCCACACTTGGATAGATCCTTCCATTAACTAAAAAATATAATGTTACATGATTCATATAATCCCAACTGCACTTTGCATGGTGAATTTCATCCTAAATACAACCATTCCATAAAACTGAAAAAATCAGTACAATAAACATGATCCATACAACAACCAAAGTGCACTTCACATGTCCTCTAATCTCGCTCAAACAACTTTGTTGGAAAGAAACATCATCAGTCATCTGTGGAAAGAAGCAACTTTCACCTTCAATCCTTCTTCCTACTACCCTTAATGCCTCTTTCAACTGCAATTCTAACTTAGCTGCCTTATGTTCCGTTTCTTGTGCACTAAAATATTGTTCCATAATTATAGCCTTCATTTGGGGTGGGAATGGTTCATCAATCCATTGCCAAGACAAGCACTTCCTTTCATGTAAAGAAAAATAGAAGCTAATGCTAATATATGTTTATAATTGTGCAACCATTTGAACAACAACATCAACAAAAAACAACAACACTATAAGCCAACTATAATTTGTGTCAAACTTTTGGGAACCATTCACACTCTCTATTATGTAGCAAGAATCCTTATATCTTAAGTATAAGAACTATATAACATTTTATTTTCAAATTGAGAATAAATAAATGAATAATAAAAACACTGGCCAACCTCTAATTTCGCACAATGTGTGGCAATCAACTATGAAACCTGGTTGCTTTTGATGAGTTAAAACTCTTAAAAATTGAGCCACTTAAATAAGAACTCAAATAAGAAACAATGCATGACAAACCAAACAATCATATTGGCTCGCAAAAATCCAATCACAAAAAACACTTCAATTTAGATCATGGCAAGGATTATGGGGTTGCTAGAAAACATGCATGTGTACTTACCCTTTTGTCAAATGGATCCATTATAGCAGCCAATCAATACTCCTTTTTCTGTCTTCCTTATTTTCTCCAAATATACGATCATAGCAACAAAAAAAAAATCTAATTATTAACTATTGCCATCAATAGCAACTTGATGAACCAAATTACAAAACCAAATAGAGATTTCATAAACCAATTTATAAAACCAAACAAAGGAATATCAAACACTTACCTTATCAGTATAATCCTTGTAGTCATAAAACCTTCACCCTATATTTTGCCCTTTACTTGTTGTCCAGCTTTCCACTCTCAAATTACACCTGCAGAGTGGGGGATCTCTTTTGCGATATCTTGTCCTTGCAAGAGATCTTGGAGAACCCATCAAATTCATACTCATCTTGGAGGAATTTTTAGATGATAGTAAGGGTTTAGATGAGTCTTGCATTAGCTCTGTTTGAAACCCACCAGCTGCTCTGTTTAAAACGCCAAAAGTGGCTTTTAGTGGGAAAACTGTTTAGATAATCCTTCATTGTTCCTCATTTGCTTGTTCTGGTCCTTATATATGTCAAGCAAACATTTCCGTTACTGATGGGCGCACACGTGATTTCACGTAAAAGGTCATATTTTACAAAGTTCAAGGGATGAGTTGACCCGATTTAAGTTTCAATGGGTTAAAAGTCTGAGTTAATAAAGTTCAGGAGGTAAAGTGGCCTTTTGGCCAATTTTTAAACCAAATGCTCATTGTTCTATATCTATTGAACCATTTGGTTTGACATAAAGATTAAAAAAATGAAAAAGGTTTAATTGTTATTTATACTTGGGAAAAATACCAACAAAAAAAAACTCATCAAAGTTATGGGTTAGTACCGATCTGGTGACAATAACTTTGGATGGTTCTGATATCATCACTAAAGTCATAGTTTAAACCTAAATTGGCCATTAATGTTATAGTTTGGTACCAAATACATCATTGACTATTAAAACCCTAACGGTTAACATGAAAAGTTGTTGGTTTTGAAATCTTAAGGTACTAATGCAACTTTTAACAAACTTTATGAACTCTGTGTAATTTACTATTTTTTTTCTTGTGCATCGTCACTATATCAGTCACCATCAAATCCGCCATTGGTGATAGAGGCAATGCCTAAGGAGGAACATTGGATATCGCTATTATAGATTAGAAAAACTATCATACTAGGAAGCAAATAATTAGAAACACAATGATATTAGATAAATGAGTTTTATTTAATCAAAATTTGGGTTATTTATAGTACCTGAATGCAGTGATTAATTTGAGTATCATTTTTGGAAGGATCAATGGAGGATTCGATTAAGGATAGAGGTGATTGTCTTACAAAAAAAAATGAAAATAGTAAATTATATACAATTCCTAAAATTTGTTAAAAGGTATAAATTATCATAATATTTCAAAACCAACAACTTTCTATATTTCCATTAGGTTTTAGCAATCGATGGCATATTTGGTACCAAACAGTAACATTGGAGGCCAATTTGAGCCCAAATTATGACTTTAATGACAACATCGGAACCATTTAATATTATTGTGACCAAATTGGTATTAGCTCATAACTACAGTGAGTTTTCTGGTATTTTTCCTTTTAGACTTCTATCATTAAATTTTTACACATAAATTGAAAAAGTTGAAAACAAATGAATATTTAAGTGATAATTTGAAAGGAGTATAGTAAATTAATTTACTAATTAAATATGAAAATGTTGCAAAAGTTTTGTACTGCCTAAAATATAATTTGTTGCAATAGTTTTGGGACAAATAGAGTATAAATTTGGAATTTTTTACTGAATTGGTAAGTGACAACTACTAATATATAAGATTAAGTTTGAAATCCAATGTTCAATTGATAATATAAAGAGTTTGAAATAATATGATTAAAAAGTGAAATATGCATTAAATTTATGAATATGAATAAGGGTTAGATACAATCATTTTAAGTTATTTCTTATCAATAATCACCCATAAACATATTAAATACCTAAAAAATTGTTACTATTTTATAAAGATATGTATTTTGACACAAAAAGATATACATAACATCAATTGCACAAAAGTATATATATAAACGTAAGAGCTAATTTTTTTTAACTTAAGTCAACTTAATTCAAAATGGTTTATTTTATTTATTTATTTTTTTAAAGCCAATATTATGTAGGTATAATAATCCATTTAAAATAAAATTTTTATAATCTTATCAAAATTTTCTTTTTCTTAATGCCTAAAAAAAGAAAAAAATTATAAAAATTTAATAACATCATAAAAATTTTACTTTTAAATTGATTATTATATCTACATAATATTAGCTTTCAAATAAAATTGGTTCCATTAAAAAAACATAAAAATAAAATAAGTCATTTTAGGTTAAGTTTACTTAAATTAAAATAAATTGGCTCCATAAGTAGTAAGTGTTTAGCATAATAATTTGAGTTCATCACTTCTATATATTTTGCAATAATTAACTACTGAGTATCTAACTTGATCTAAAATTAAATAAGTTTAATTAAGCACAAAAATCTCTCTTTTCAACCAATAGTGTGCAATTGTAAAATTCTTAAGATTCTAAATATTTTAGGAGTTAAATCGGGGTTTTACAAGATTGTACTCAAATTAAGATTTCACCATATGTTGAATTATTTTTCTTATTATGCATCAAAAAATCATAAGATTCTAATGTTTGGATCGGGATTTTGAAAACCTTACTTTTAGGCACAATGTTTTATTTTTCATTTTTCTCACATCAAGTGCCAGTAGATTTTTAATCTGCCATGGTATTTTGCTTAACAGTTGTTATATCATGCGCCCTAACACAATTCTTAATTTTTAATTATTTATGAAACTACAGTTGAGCCTCAATTTTTTTATAAAATATGATAATATCATTGTGTCACAACTCGATAGACCATGCAATTATTCCCTATAAACTACATTAATGTCACTACACAATGACTTACTTCTACATTGTTTTTGTCGTTGCTTATTTTTGTTTTATTACTAATTATATTTTTTTTGGCATTATATACATGTTTGCTTGTGATTTAATAGTTGATACCAAAATTGTCCTTGAACCTACGTAGGCCATTGACCAGGCCCAGTTTGGGAAATGATCCCTGCTTGGGCAAAGCTTTACTATGGGAAAAAAGTTCAATAGGATAATGACAAGGTAGAGGTGGAATCCCTAAAATCAAGGGAAATACCTACATTACTAACATTCCTATAAAGGTATGATGAAGGCAACCATCATGTATAAAGGAGGAACCCCTATGGCTTACTGAGGTATGTTATTGTCTCTACCAAAAATCCTAGCTATCTTTACTCCACCACATAAATACTAACTTGACCATAGAAGGGTTTCATCAAGAGACATTCTCCAAGACCTTAACAATTTTCTTTGCTTGCAATTCATAACCTAAGCTCCCTCTGACTTGTTTGACATTTGGTTTGACATTTGGCTATTAATTTATCACCATCTGTGGGATAAATGGTCAATATGAAGGGATGGTCTAAGACCCTTATGAACGTAATGACATTAGTAATGGTAGGGAGAATTCATCAGAACTTGTGGGAGAAGACTGTTAATAAGGGGAAGGACAAAGTGTGCTCACTGATGAATAATTCTAGCCCTTCAACTTGACCTGTTTGACAGACTCTGGGCCATTATCTAGCAAGAGATGAGGTGTGCAATCCCAAAGAAGGATGTGGCCAAAAGTAATCCCATACTATAAGGAGAAAAGACATTCCACATGGATCCTCCACAGGGGTCTCACACCTATTCGACTACTATAGAAGCCAGTGACATAAACACAGTCCTATGGAGGCTAGCCTAGATGAAAGAATGCATTAGTGTAGTAGCCCCTTCTCTGATGTGGCCTCTGCCTGATGGCCTTGACATTGATTCCTTTTGGGTTCAGCCATTTTCTAATGAAGACACCAACATGCCTACTGTTACCATCACACAAAAATGGGAGAATTATAAGTGTGGCATAATGGTCAAAAAGCCATTATATTGTGTAATTCTCTTCATAGTGATTGAAGTATGAAGTGTAAAAGGTATAATAAACACCTCCTTAAAAGTGTTCCAAGTTGGTAATTTGGCCCCCAAGAAAAGCCTTAAGGGTTGCTTGTTTGTCAAGCAACATATGAATTTTTTTGTAAGGTTTTGGAAATTCGGGTACGTAATTGCAAACTCTCAAGAAAGAGCTTTGGAGAGTTATGTGAAGGATATGAATGATATAAAAATGCTATTGGAGGACCAAACTGCTTGTGGAAGACAATTAAGGACAAAGAAAACACAAAAAGGCATAAAGGACCTAAGTATTCTCATGTAGGCCTTAGGATGTGTATGTCTTTGACATAAGTCAAAGGAAGCAATTATGAGTTTTTCCACCTAGGGAGGGGTGGCTATGGCTTCAAAATGGGTCAAAAATGTTAGGTACATGTGTACCAATCATTTTAAGACAAAGAAACCATAATTAGCAAGAATGAAAATGACATAAAGCAAGGTTAAGCTTGGTTAAGTGTGTTTTGTGCCCTTAAGCTCATTTAAGGCCATTTAAGTGGCCAATTCACTTATCTCTCTCTCATTTTTGGCTTCCTCCAGCCCAAGAACATAGCCACACTTCCTTCATAGCCACCACACCTTCAAACTTGCAATTGATTGAAATTGAAGTCAAAAGGAAGCAATTGGAAGCAAACTAGAGCTATTGATTGGATACTTCAGGGATCAAGCTTGATTTTTGGCCTACCCACTTTGGTAAGGGTTCTCTTGCTCTCATGGGTTTTTTTTTTTGTATTTTCAAGCAACCATGGAACTAGGGCTAAGCTTGGAAGAGAGCCATGAGCTTGATGAACTAAGCTTAGTGAGGGGAGTGCACTTATTGAAGGTTTTGTGACCTATTGTCAAGTGCACAATGATGGCAGTTAAATGAGGGTTTCTGCAGCCCAAAGTTAGTACTAACTAGTGTTAAAATCCTCCTAAGACTAAGCATTTTCTTGAGGAGGGTTTTCATAGTGATTTATTTATGTTTATTACATGTTTTATGGACTAATCTATGGTATATGTTGCTGCCGCATTTCATTTCTTTGTTGGTTGTGAATGGCTGACGCATTTGGTTGCTATATCTTGTATATATGCATTATGTTTTCTATGTTTTAGTGTCTTTGGATGCAAGTTTTAATGATGGTTATATTGCCTATTGAATCCAAGTGCTACCCTTACTAAGTGTCTCAATGAAACTTACTCCCCTCAATTCTGTCATTTCAGGTCTAGCAGAAAGTTCTCATTCAAACTGACATTTGTGGTTTGAGTTTTGATCTGAAATTTCACGTACATGAACGTTTATGTGTCTAGTTATGATATGGAAAGTTTTGTGATTTTAGGAGCACATTTGGTAGTTTTAGTGATGGTAATTATTGTGTTGTGCAGCAGCTGTCTAGCATCCTGTTTTGGAGTCCATTGTGTCTCAGGCACTCCTGTAACTTAGGGTGCATATTTAGCTGAGTTAAGACCATTTTGTAGTGCATGTATGCATTTACATGTAGTGTATGTAAAATGAGACAAGTATGTGAACTTTTGAGTAATGTTTTGGCTATGTAAGTGATGTAGTGCAAAACTATCTAAGTGTGAATGATGGGCTGCTTACTTGTAAATTCTATTTTAGTCACACATAGTTGTTAAATGTAAGGGAATATATTTCCTGTGTAATGGACATATATGGGGTAGCCTTGGAGGGATTTCCCCTTGTGAATGAAGTGTTTGCACACTTATGAAATTTTGTATGGGCAAAATGGTCATAAAGTGACCAGAATTTTGACTCTGCACTTAAAGTTCTATATCTACCTATGTAGAAGGAATATTGGTATGAAATTTTGTTCACACCTAGAGAACATCTATAGGTTGAACTGAGACTTGGAATTTATGAATTTAGAGCCTTGTAGCCAAAGATATAACGTTGCAAAATTGGCTAAGTTAATGTTCATTTGGTCAGAATTTTGTAACCAACTTAGAAAATCCATAACTTGGTCCATAGGTGGGCTATTGATGTAAAATAAAATTCCTTGGTTTGATATAAGTCTCTACTTGATAATGGAGCAAATAAAATAGGGGGCACACGGCCAGAATGATACAGTTTATTAGTGGAAGTTACAAGTGCAGTAGGTGGTTACTAAAACTTAACAAGATTGTCTAATGTGTGGTAGTCAAGATTAAGATTGTGCTAGTGTTTTCCTTCTTTTCTGCCATGGTGTGCATAAAATATGAATATGTGTGTGATGGTTCCAATATGCATGTGTTTACATAGTGCCCAAGAGGGCTAGTTGGGTATGCACACTAAGGGCAGTGTTCTGATGGCCTGTAGAACATTACCAATACTGGAAGTCTAAATGCACAATTTTGACAACATAATTGGACTACCCGGGAGTGGGCAACACCAACTCCTAAAGGATATAGGATGCCCAAAATCAATCTTTATGATGGGCTCAAGAACCCCACAAATCAACTTCAAATGTATGTTACTTCCATGAGGTTAGAAAGAGCTACTAATGACATTATGTGTAGGGCGTTCAGCGCCACCCTAATGGGAGCTACAACCAATTGGTTCAGGGCCAACCGGGGCTGTCAATTTCATTCGTTCTAGGAGTTGTCCTAAACCTTTATCAAGCACTTCTTGGGAAGCTGCTCTACTCCCAAGATGGCTACTTATCTTTTCAAACTCTCAGAGAATAAGGACAAATCTTTATGAGACTACATCAAGAGGTACAATGTGAAGACTATCTTGGCCCATGATCTCTCCCTAAAATGCACCTGCTTGCCATTACACAAGGACTGCTATGAGATTTAAGGCTAGCTTGGGACTTTAGGAGTTTTTGGACAGGGTCACCTAGTACATGCATGATGAAGAGTTAAACAAGCCATAACCATGAAAGGGTGACTAATATAAGTACCAGTCGAGGCCTAAGGATAGGGGCTCCTCCTAAAAAAATAGACCCCATTTGCAAGAAGTCTAGTACACACCCTTGTGGGAGTCTAGGGCAAACATCTTGTACGCCTTAGAAAGGAAGTGGATGGTGACTAAGTGGTCCTCATAGCTACCTCCAAAGGCAATGTGCAACTAGAGGAAGTACTGTCATTATCACCGTGACAAGGAGCATGACACAGAGGAGTGTTGAGAGATTATTGACTTCCTAAAGGAATTCATTGTGGAAAGAAAGCTGAATGATTACATTGCCTGACCTACCTCTCCTTGCAAAGTAAACGGGCTCTATAGGCATGATGTGGATGAGCAGTACCCAAAATAAGAACGGGGCAAGGAAGACATCGCTTTCTAAATAGGAAGGTTAAGTGTTAGAATCCTGACCCCTGACTGTCGATATGCTCACCAAGGGTGAGTTCTCGTTGTCTAAAAAGAGATAGGCTAGAGAAATCACCCATATAGAGGTAGTGGAATTTTTATACACTAATTTTGATGTCTTTACATGGTCTTTGAGTGATATGTCAGGTATTGACCCGGAGGTTATCACACATAAGTTGCAAGTTGACCCTTTAGCCTAGCTCATTTAGCAAAAAAAAAAAAAAAAAGGAAAATGGCTCTAAAAAGATGAAAATTTTTTAGGGGAGAAGTCAAAAGGCTCTTAAAAGCCAGCATAATTTGAGAAGTGTGATAGCCTAAGTGGCTAGCTAATGTGGTGCTGACCAAAAAAAAGAATAAAGGGTGGAGGATGTCTATCCCCTACATAAACCTAAATGATGCTTGCCCAAAGGACTCATACTTCCTTCCCTTGATAGATCAACTTATGGATGCCATCAAATTCATAGAATTTAAAATTCTCTCCTTCATGGATACCATCAAATCCACATGAACCTTGAAGATGAGGACAAAATGGCATTTACCACAGGAGAAATACTGCATTCTTATTAGTGTATGCCCTTTGGATTAAAAAACACCAATGCAACCTATCAAAGGTTAATAAACACAATTTTTTAGGAATAGTTGTGCTATCATATGAAGGTCTATGTTGAGGACATGATAGTGAAAACTAAGGCCCTCGATTTTCACATCAATGACCTCCAAAAAAGATTTCAACTAATGCATCAATACAACATGCACTTTAACCAGAAAAGTAGCTATTTAGGTTTTGAGTAGGGAAGTTTTTGTTGGGTTTCGGGAGTCAAACAGCATAGTGGAATTTAACCGAAACCCTCCAGGATCCAAGTGAAACAGGGTAAACCGGGTGTTCAAAAATTTTCATACCTAATTTTCGGTTGAGATCTCTCACCCAACTGTAGAGTCGAATTACAAAACCTGAACAATTGACATGTTCAAGCTCTCTATGGTATCCACACAAGCCTCTCGGGATCACCATGCTTCCACCAAGTCCCGGCAGATGTGTTTCTCTTGCGCTTGCAGTACTAGTTTACGTCCTCCAAGGAATTGCAAGAGAAGAGTGCAGCTGTCCTTTTGGAAGGCTACGGCAAGAAGCTACGAATTTCTCACTAAAAGTTGTGTTTATAGTGAGACTCAACTTATAGGCCTATTGGGTTTTAAAGCCCTAATCCAATTAGGCTTCAATTTCGGGCTTAATAATGGCTCAACTTTTGGGCCCATTATTCATACGAAATTATTGTGAAACCATAGCCCAAATAATTAGCCCATGTACTCTAATGATCCAAATAGCTCTATGTGTGTGACCTAATAGGCTCTTACCACGTTGGCAATGATCATAAATCACATTTATGATTATAAGCAATGAGCGGTGTCTAGCAACACATCATTGCTATCCAAGTGACAAGATTGTCGGTGATTCAACTAAACCTTTATGATGATTACCAATATATGTCATTGTCCCTTTGTCCAAGATATCAAGATTAAGCACGAGACATGGAATGTGTCACTCTCGTATAGCCCAAGCTTTGGTTTCTTGATTACCGAGTAGACCAACTTAAACTGATGACATTGATATCATATATCAACTCATTCGAGTATGGCCATGTATTTTTTAAGTCTCACTCTATCAAGGGGCCCGAAGATATTACTCCCGTTACATAGGAGGACTAATCCCATCTTGATCATATAAATCCCTTCGCATGATATGTGACATACCCAATGAACTCCTTCAAGTTCACTCAGTTACGAGCAACAAAGGAAAGTATCAAAGTATATGACTCACATGTAAGGAACCTTGATAACCTTAGGTCAAAGGACTATATATACCATGATCACTATCAGAATCACTTATGACACTCATATAACGATTCATGTAGTGTTCTCATTGTGGGTTGGTCTAGTAACAAGTTCTCCAACTTGTAGCCATATCTAGACTACATATATCATATTAGTCTCCACATATGCTAGTCGTTATGTATTATTGCAACCCGCTCCACAATAATACTAGACTAGGGACGTTTGAGAATATCATTATTCTAGGGTTACAATTATGTTTATTACGTTATGCAGAAACAGAACAACAAACATAATTACTGGATTAATGCCTTAATAAAATATCATGACTCAATGTGCAAAAAATACAATCATCGCATGATTTGCTTTTGGGCACAACACTAACAGTTTTTAGGTTGCATGGTATCCAAATGTAGGATGGATGTTGACCCAACAAGATAAAAACTATCTTGAATATGCTTCATTTGAAAAGCAAGAAAGATGTTCAAAAGCTAGTATGTTACCACCTTCACAAAATGGGAAAATTATAGCATAAGGACTTAAACTTATATGCTTTAATTTTCACCATAGTGTATGAATTGTGAAGTGTAAAGTATTCAATAAACACTCCCTTAAGTGACAAAAACAATGATAGCTTGGTCCTTACGAAAGCATTAGTATATTGCCTAATTTTCAAGTAACCTATGGACTAAATTGTAAGGTTACAAAGATTGGGTACTCAATTGCACAAATTTCTAAATATGGCAATGGAAAGGACATGGATGGAATTATGAAGAAAGGATATGGATGGAATTATAAAGAAAGAACAAGGAAGGAATTAAATATATTGTTGGGGACCAAAGTGCTCAAAGAGGCAAAGTTTGCCATTTATGGCATAATGACAACTAAGGTGCTTAAGTGTCCTAGATTTTTTCTAAGGTGAAAATGAATTTTGACCAAGGTTAAAAGAGGTCAAAATATGTCATTTTCCCAGCCAAAATGCCTGGAAATAATCTGTCCAAGTGTGGCTTGAAGTTTGCAAAATTTGCAAACATGCCATTACTAAAGATAAATAAAGAAATAAAGCTAGAAAAAAAATCATTTTCACCCATTTTCTTCCCAAAATTCGACTTCCACCTACTAGCCTCATCTCTTTGAGCTCCTCCACCATCCACCATAGCCGTCTTACTGCAAATAATCAAGAGAAAGCAAGAGAAAACAACCGAAGCATCAAGGAAGGCTATAATCCCTAGTTTTCGGGTTTACAAAGGGTTTATTGGATTTCCAGCAAAAGGTAAGGGTTTTATCTGGGTTTCATGGCTGTTTATTGTTCAATAAAGATGCCCAAACATCCATGAACCTAAGACCCTAAGCTTGGAAGAGAGACAAGAGCTTGATGAACCAAGTTTAGGTTAAGGGGGAAATTGCACCAAGGGTTTCAACCCTACAGCTTTGGTGCTCTGTTATGGCAGTAAAATTCAGGATTTCTAGAGCCCAAGTTAGTACTAACTAAGACCTAATGACCTCCTAAGACCAAGCAATAGCTTGAGGAGGGCTGCCATAGTGAGTTCTTAATGTTTAATTGCATGATTATGGACTAATCCTAATGTGTTATTGCTGCCAGCATTTCATATGTTTGTACTGCTGTGTTTGTTTGTGCATTTGGATGTGTATATTTGTGTGTTTGTACTGTATTTTTGTGTTTTAGTGTCTTTGGATTTCAGGAATATGGCTGGATTTTGAAGATTTTATTGATAAGCCCTTACTAAGTTTCATTCAAGAAACTTACCCCCTTTTTGTCCATTTCAGGAGCACCTGAAAGAGAACATTCAAATTAATAGTTTCGTTCGAATTTCTCTCTGAAATTTCAGGTACATGAAATTCCATACCTCTAGTTATGATCTGGAAATTTTGGTGATTTTAGGAGCACATTTGGTATTTTTAGTGATGGTGCTTACTGTGTTGTGCAGCAGCTGTCCAGCATCCTGTTTTTGGAGTCCATTGTGTCTCAGGACCTCCTGTAACCTAGGGTGCGTATTTAGCTGAGTTAAGACAATATTTTAGTGCTTTTATGCATGTACATGTATTGTATGTAAAATGAAACAAGTATGTGAGCATTTGAGTAATGTTTTGGCTATGTAAGTGATGTGATGCAAAGCTGCCTAAGTGTGAATGATGAGCTGCTTACTTGTAAATTCTGTTTTGGCCACATAAAGTTGCTAAAATCAAGGGAATGTAATTCCTATGTGTAATGGACATATATGGGATAGCCTTGGAGGGCTTCCCCCTTGTGAATGAAGTGTTTGCATGGTTTGGAAAAATTGTATGGGCAAAATGGTCCAAAAGTTGCCAGGATTTCGACCATGTACCTAAAGTTTAATATCTCCCTGTATAGAATGAATCTTGTTATAAAATTTTGACCACATCTAGAGGACATTTAGAGGGTTAACCTGGATTTGGAATTTATGGGTTTAGATCCCTGTAGCCAAATATATGACATTGCAAAGTTGGCTGAGTTACAGTTCATTTGGTCAGAATTTTGTAACCAATTTCAAAAATCCATAACTTGGTCCATAGGTGGGCTATTGATGTAAAAAAAAATTCCTTGGTTTGCTCTAAGTCTTTACTTCATAATGGAGAAAATAAAATGGGGTAGTATGTGGCTAGAATGATACAGTTTATTAGTGGAAGTTATAGGTGCTGTAGCTGGTCACTAGAATTTAATAAGATTGCCTAATGTGTGGTAGCCAAGATTAAGACTTGTGCTAGTGTTTTCCTTCTTTTCTTCCATGGTGTGCATGAAATGTGAATATGTGTGTGATGGTTGGACCAATATGCATGTGTTTACATAGTGCCCAAGAGGGCCACTTGGGTATGCACACTAAGGGTAGTGTTCTGATGACCTACAGAACATTACCAATCCTGGGAGTTTAAATGCATAATTTTGGCACCATAATTGGACTATCCCAGAGTGGTTAACATGGTAGGAAGGCTAATAATCCTAGGATGCTTCGTGTCACAATTTAGGGATTGAAGCAAGCCTTTTTTTTTAAGATCTTAAGGATTGAGGCACAGTTTGAATGGATAGATGAATGTAAGGAGGCTTTATGTTAGATTAAGGGCAACATGTAGCATTTGCCACCCTCAAACAGCCTCAGCCCAAAGATTAATGGTGTGGTCAGTTAGCATGGTCTTAGTTAGAGAATAGGGTAGAAGTAATGGTTAGTCTATAATGAAAAGAAGACCTTGAATAAGCAGAGACTCAATATCTATTACTTCAAAAGATGTTGTTATCATTAGTCATGGTGTTACCACCTCACAACAACGGGAGAATTACAAGTGTGGCATAATGGTCAAAAAATCATTATATTGTGTAATTCGCTTCATAGTGATTGAAGTATGAGGGGTAAAAGGTATAATGAACACCTCCTTAAAAGTGTTCTAAGTTGGTAACTTGGCCCCCAAGAAAAGCCTTAAGGATTGCTTATTTTTCAAGTAACCTATGGACCTTTTTGTAAGGTTTTAGAAATTCATGTACTTAATTGCAAAACTCTCAAGAAAGAGTCTTGGAGAGTTATGGGAAGGATATGAATGGTATGAAAGTGCTATTGGAGGAGCAAATTGTTCATGGAAACAATTTTGGAAAAAGGAAACACTAAAGGCATTAAGGACCTAAATTTCTTAGTGTAAACCTTAAGGTGTTCAAGGTTTTGACTTAAGTTAAAGGATGGAATTGTGGGGTTATCCCACAATGGGGGAGGTGGCTATGGCTTGATAAATAGTCAAAAAGGTGGGAAAAATGTGGACCAATAAGTTTAGGACAAAGAAATCATGCTTATGGGCAAAGAAAATGACATAAAACATGATTAAGGCTAATAAGGATGTTTAGTGCCCTAAAGCTAATTTAAGAAGCCAAACTCAATTTTTCTTCTCCCATATTTGACCCAACTGGCCACCACCCTCCTCCACACTTCTTCCATAGCTCCTCCATAGCTACCATACCTCCAAGATTGAACCTGAAGGCAAAAGGAAGCAATTGGAAGCAAACTAGAGGTATTGCTTGAATACTTAAAGGATCAAGCTTCAAATTTGGCCTACTCATCTTGGTAAGGGTTCTCTTACTCTCATGGATTGTTTACTATATTTTGAAGCATCCATGGAGCTAAGGCTTAGCTTGGAAGAGAGCCATGAACTTGATGAACCAAGCTTAGTGAGGGGAGTGCACTTATGGAAGGTTTTGTGACCTAGTGTGAAATGCACAATGATGGGAGTGAAGTGAGCCCAAAGTTAGTACTAACTAGTGTTAAAATC
The DNA here is from genome assembly GCA_005392925.1 of Aquilaria sinensis. NCBI lineage: Eukaryota > Viridiplantae > Streptophyta > Magnoliopsida > Malvales > Thymelaeaceae > Aquilaria > Aquilaria sinensis. The sequence continues at coordinate 84,816 of SMDT01002935.1, forward strand.
CTCCTAAGACTAAGCATTAGCTTCAGGAGGGCTTCCATGGTAATTTACTTAAGTTTATTGCATGTTTTATGGACTAACCTATAACTTATGTTGCTGCCGCATTTCATGTGTTTGTTGGTTGTGAATGGCTGCTGCATTTGGTTGCTATATCTTGTATATATGCATTGTGGTTTTGTGTTTTAGTGTCTTTGGATGTAGGTTTTAATGAGGGTCACATTTCCTTAAGAAACCAAGTGTTTCCCTTACTAAGTTTCACAATGAAACTTACTCCCCTTAATTCTTCCATTTCTGGTCCAGCAAAAAGATCACATTCAAACTGACCTTTTTTGTTTGATTTTGTTAGTGTTGTGCCCAAAAGGCCAATCATGAGATGATTGTATTTTTGCACATTGAGTCATGATATTTTATTAAGGCATTAATCCAGCAATTATGTTTGTTGTTTTGTTTCTGCGTAACTTAACAAACATAATTGTAACCCTAGAATAATGATATTCTTAAATGTCCCTGGTCTAATATTATTGTGGAGCGGGTTGCAACAATACATAATGACTAGCATATGTGGAGACTAATATGAGATATGTAGTCTACATATGGGTACAAGTTGGAGAACTTGTGTACTGGACCGACCCACCATGAGAACACTACATGGATCGTTATATGAGTGTCATAAGTGATTCTCATAGTGATCATGGTATATGTAGTCCTTCGACCTAAGATCATCAAGGTTCCCTACATGTGAGTCACATACTTTGATATTTTCCTTTGTTGCTCATAACTGAGTGAACTTGAAGGAGGTCATTAGGTATGTCACATATTATGCGGAGGAATTTGTATGATCAAGATGGGATTTGTCCCTCCTATGTAACGGGAGTGATATCTTCGGGCCCCTTGATAGAGTGAGACTTAGAAAATGCATGGCCATGCTCTGATGAGTTGATATATGATATCAATGTCATCAGTTTAAGTTGGTCTACTCGATAATCAAGAAACCAAAGATTGGGCTATACGAGAGTGACACATTCCATGTCTCGTGCTTAGTCTTGATATCTTGGACAAAGGGACAATGGCATATATCGGTGATGATCATAAAGGTTTAGTTGATTCACCGACAATCTTGTCACTTGGGTAGCAATGATGTGTTGCTAGACACCGCTCATTGCTTATGTTCATAAATATGATTTATGATCATTGCCAACATGGCAAGAACCTGTTGGGTTGCACACATAGAGCTATTTGGATCATTAGAGTGCATGGGCTAATTATTTGGGTTATGGTTTCACTTTAATTTCGTATTAATAATGGGCCCAAGAGTTGAGCCATTAGTAAGCCCGAAATTAAATCCTAATTGGATTAGGGCTTTGAAACCCATTAGGCCTGGAAGTTAAGTCTCACTATAAATACAACTTTTAAGTGAGAAATTTGTAGGTCTCCTTGCCCTAGCCTCCCAAAAGGACAGCCGCACTCTTCTCTTGCAATTCCTTGGAGGACGCAAGCTAGCATTGCGAGCACAAGAGAAACGCATCTGCCGGGAAGTGGTGGGACGTGGTGATCCTGAGAGGCTCGTGTGGATACCATAGAAAGCCTAAAGACGTCAACTGTTCAGGTTTTGTGATTTGACTTTATAGTTGAGTGAGAAATCTCAACCGAAAATTAGGTATGAAAATTTTCGAACACCCGGTTTACCCTGTTTCACTTGGATCCTGGAGGGTTTCGGTTAAATTCCGCTGCGCTGTTTGGCTCCCAAAACCCAACATATTTTTGATCTAAAATTTCAGGCATTTTAACTTACAAGTATCTAGTTTTGATCTAGAAATTTTGGTGATTTTAGGAGCACATTTGGTATTTTTAGTGATGGTGTTTATTGTGTTATGCAGCAATTGTCCAGCATCCTATTTCTGTAGTCCATTGTGTCTCAGGCATCCCTATAACTTAGGGTGCATATTTAGTTGGGTTAAGACCATTATGTAGTGAATGTATGCATGTATATGTAATGTATGTAAAATGAGACAAGTATGTGAACATTTGAGTAATGTTTTGGTTATGTATGTGATGTGGTGCAAGGCTGCTTAAGTGTGAATGAAAGGCTGCTTACTTGTAAATTCTATTTTGGCCACATCAAGTTGGTAGATGAAAAAGCATGTAATTCCTATGTGTATTGGATATGAATGAGATAGGGGGGCTTACCCCTTGTGAATGAAGTGTTTGCACACTTATGAAATTTTGTATGGGCAAAATGGTCATAAAGTAACTAGAATTTTGACTTTGCACTTAAAGTTCTATATCTCCCTATGTAGAATGAATCTTGGTATCAAATGTTGACCACACCTAGAGCACATCTAGAGGTTGAATTGAGATTTGGAATTTCTGAATTTGAAGCCCTGTAGCCAAAGATATGACATTGCAAAATTGGCTAAGTTACTGTTCATTTGGTTAGAATTTTGTAACCAATTATAAAAAATCTATAACTGGGTCCATAGGTGGGCTATTGATGTAAAACCAAATTTTTTGGTTTGCTTAAGGACTCTACTTGATAATGAGGCAAAGAAAACTTGGGGTTACATGGCTAAATTAATACATTTTTTTGGAAGAAGTTTTAGGTGTAATGGCTGGTCATTTATACTTAATGAGATTGCCTAATGTGTGGTAGACAAGGTTAAGACTAGTTCCTTCCTTGTTGCCATGGTGTGCATGAAATATGAGTATTTTTGTAACATTTGGACCAATATGCATGCATTACATAGTGCCTAAGAGGGCCACTTGGGGTATGCACACTAACGGTATTGTTTTGATGGCCTACAGAACATACCAATTCGAAGAGTTTTAAATGCACAATTTTGGCACTATAATTGGACTACCCTAGAGTGGGTAACACATGGCCTCAAGGATGTTATAGACCTATTTCTAGACTCACTCCATTATCATCTGAATAATGGATATTGATCTGAGAAATCCTACAAAAGCTTGATCATTCAAGAAGATTGGCCAAGTGGTGTATACAACTAGGAGAATTCAACATTCCTATGAACTACAAAAGTTTATTAAAGCCTAAATGCTTGCATATTTCATGGCTAAAATTTGTCTTAAGGGAGAACCCTCACTGGCTACAAAAATTAAGAACATCCCTCATGGAAGCTCTACATAGATGGGGCCTTTAGAAGAAGCCACAAGTGAGTGGAGGGAGTTCTCAGTAGACTCCTTGGTATAGAGGCCATGTTGCAAGTGAATTTTTACTTTCTTGTAACCAACAATATAGTGGAATATGAGGCCTTAATAGCTAGACTTCAGATGGCTGGTTGAGCAAGGGTGAAATGAATGGTGATCTTTAGTGACTTCAAGCTTTTGGCGCATCAAACAAATAGGACTGTATGGGTGAAAAACCATACAATTTATAAGTATTTCAAGATCATAAAAGAATTGATAAGTAAATTTGACCACATGTAGGTCAAGAAGATCCCCAAAGTAGTGAATGAGAAAGTTGATACCCTATCCAAGGATAAGGAAAATCCCTTGATAGAGGTACTAGCCAAGCCCTTGATTCACTTGCTAGAAATACAAGCGACCATAGGGCCAGTTAGGCATTTCCTGGGGACATGTCACCTCATTGGCATACTCCTTTATAGAAGGGGATGCGCTTATCCATTATAGCGATGTCTTTCTACGGAGGCAGGACTTCAAGTCCTTGCTGATATGCATCAAAGTGATTATGGTTCACACCTTAGGTTGGAGGTGTTAGCCCACAATATGCCATAACAAGGTTTCTTCTGGCCCTACATTAGGAAGGATGTGAAGTTGTTTGTGTAACAATCCCATTCTTGCCAGGTCAATTTAGGAATCTAAAGGATTTATTCCTCTAAAGCCACATCAGCAAACTTCCTTTGCCTGTTTGCTGTATGGGTACTAGATTCAACTGAGGCCTACCACTGGCACCAGGATAAGTCAAATGCTACATTGTAGCTATTGACTATTTTACCAAATTGGTAGACGCTAAGCCCTTTGCCATAATTATGACCTCCTAAGTCATCAAATTCCTTTGAAAGAATATTTTGTGCATTAAACTTTACTTTGTCTCTATGGTCCATCACCAATAGAACAAAAAAGTAGAAGGTACAAATTGAATGATTAAGTATGAGCTCAAAAAAGGGCTTGGTGAAGACAAAGAAAGATGGGTTGAAGAACCACCCAACATATCATGGAACTATGGAATGACCTTAAGAAGGCCCATATGGGAGAGTCCATTTGCTTTGGCCTATGGCACTGAAGCTTCCTTCCCCATTGAAGTAACACATACGTCATTCCAGATCTAGGTCTTTAACCTAAAAAAATGAGTAAAGGCGCAGGGAAGTTTCTTTTTGACCTTTTTCACAATTGATGTCTTTATGACTATAATTTGCGAAGACTATGAAAGGTGTCTAAAGAGAAAAGCCCCTGATCTTAACAAAGGGTGCGTTAAGACCTCTTAGTTATTGAATCTCAAGTACTTGGAAAAAAGTAAATTTAAAAATTTCATTAATATTAAAAAAAAAGGGAAAAATATTTGGGCTATTACAATGGAGGCCTAAATGTCTAAAACATGTTTGCAATATTTTCTTTTTCCTTTTCTAAAGGGCCAATGAGTGGAGATGGAGATGGGGCATTACCCATAGGTTCACCCTAGACCTTCCAAGCCTCAAACTCAATGCCCAATAGCTTTGTTGCCCTTAAGGCAGAGTAGACCAAGTTAGGATGAGCCATCTATACCTGGAAATGACAAGCAAAAAAGCCATCATAAAATTCCTTAAGGGCCTTCATATCAAGACACTGTTCTAGCCTCTGATCGGTGAGCTTGAGCTCCTTTACCTACCAGTTGGCCCGATCCTAGAAGTCTTTGAACTCTCCCTTGTAAAAATCATCTACACCTTTGGAAGCCTCCTTTACTTTAGAGAGGCAATTCGTCAAATAGAGGATCTGATTCTCAAGGGCAATCAGCTGATCTTGGACATTAGCAGCCATCTTCTTCATGGCTTCAACTGCTTGCTGCAAGGCCCTAAAATTCCTTGAACGAGGCCCCTCTTAGTGTAATTTAAGTTTGGAGTGCCTCCTACAACTTTGTGATCTTTTTGTCATGTTTCTCTATGAGTGTCTTTTGGGTCTCTACTTCCTGATAGAGTGCCACTTTTTATCATTGTTTCTTTAAAGACTTTTGGCTCAATAGAAGCTTTTTTCTTCCTCGACTCCCTAATAAGGGTAGCCACCTTTTGGTTTCAGCCATCCTCGGCAAGGCATCACTTGACCACCCTAAGGTGGCAACCAATGCTTAGGAAAAAAAGAAGGGGTACGACTTGGTCAGAAAGGTTATAACCTAAAAAGGAATAAAAAAAAAGAAGAAGAAAAGAAGGACGAAACGAAAAGATACTCACATACCTGAAGAAGGGTATTGGCCACTCTAGCCAATGTCTGCCTACTTAGTTCCATGCGAGCCAGATGGTGATGATTTTTGGGTAGGTGTACACCCTCAAGCATAGCCATGCCAGGTTTCCGTGATCTTCTAGAATGGCCTCATTTTGATCCACCACCTAAAAAGGATTAAAGGAATAGTCCTTTAAGCTCTTAAGCTCAATCATGAGCCTTTAATGGGCATCTAGGGGATGAGCCCTTAGAGCATCTGGGTAGAAAAATTATTCAATTTGGTCCAAAGAGGGGTGAGTCCTCCTACATAACCCCTTAGCCAAAACGGACATCTTCTATGATGAGGAAACTGTCACCCTTTATGTCCTACAAAGAGGGTAGGGCACTTCTTATTTCTTATGGCCTTGAAAGTGAAGCTTTTATTATAATAAAAAAAGGAAGAAAATAAGAAGTAGAGTAAAGAAAACTCTCTAGAAAAGAAAGAAAATAAAAAAAGTACCATGAATATACGTTGCCTTTCTCAAGTACACCCAGAACAGATGTGCTAGTGCCCTCGTTTCTTTCATCTGGGAGGTGACCTTGCCAGATGCCCTTATCTCTTGCGCATAAGGGTGGCCATGCTTGGGTCCTCCACCTGTGCCTTTTTGGTTCCTCTCACAAAGCTCATCACCTCAGTCTCTTTCTCCTTCTTTAGGTTGATTGGTGTAGGGATAGAGGCATTTGAGACAACTATAGCACCGAAGGCAAGAGCAAGACCACAAAGTAGAGCCGGTAGTTGAGCCAAGTCTTCTTCGACAAAGGCTGAGGCATGTAAGCGGTCTCTAAGGGAGCAAATTGTACATTCTATGCCTCAACAAAGCCCTTATACAGCTCCCATCTATTATTTAAGAAGGCTATCACATGACCCATGTATACACATAAAAAGATAGAAAATAGTTAGTAAGCTAATGAAACTATAGGTACCTCTAAAAGCAGTGAAAGAGAATGAAGAAAAAGAGACATTGTTGGGCACTAGCGGCAACTTCCAAGGCTCCCATTAGCTGCCATTTGGCATCCAAAATCTAGTTCATAAGGCTCTTGATCTCTTTATAGCGCAGATAGGCCCGATTGACCCTAATATGCCTAAGAGTAGTCTCATCCAGCCTCTAGTATGGGAAGGGAAAGAGGTTGTCAAAATTCTCGTTCATCATGACATGATAATAGGCTGTGATATGATTGCTCCTTGTTAGACCCTTGGATTAGTGAAGCCTAGATATGCATCTCCTTGATAGTCAAGTTGGTTCACTTGCCTGGGAACTACCAATTAGGATCACCCATGGCAAAGAAAAAACAATCCTTCTAATTGCCCTAAGAGTTTCTAGTGGCTGTAAAGGTAAAAAAATGATTGCCTTCATGAAAAATGAGGGCAAAATGGAAGAACACAAATCTAAGAATAAAGGTTAATTGGTAAAAGTGGAGGAAGATCTCAAAATGGGGTAACTTGTTGTGCAAGAAGAGCTTTAAATTTATAAACCCCCAAATTTACCCACGGGTGTACCATGTTTTGTGTGCAAGTGGTGAATTTGAGTATCATCCAAAGAGATAGATGTGATTCTATTTGAAAATCAATTCCTAGACACTCCATTACCTATAGCTAAGATAAAAGTTAACTAGTGCTAAATAAAGAATCAAACTAGCTGAGTACTAAGGCAGTGCAGAGGACTAGTACCATAAATGAAGAGTGATATGCAAATATGTAAAATGCAACCTAGACCTAATTAACTTTAACTAAGATTGAATTAACTTGAATGATAAAACTATCTCCCTAAGATTCCACTACTCTATCTCATTTCCTAAGTAAATTGAGATAAATGGATATTAACAGTTAGTGTGGTGTAGGGATTCTGACATCAAAACTCTATTTCTCAAGACTAAGCTTTGGTCACTTATGGACTAGCAATGGCATCTCTCAAGCTCATTTACTAATCTAAGGTGGATTAAGACCTAAACTCTGTTGTGCACTTAATAGGCAGAGTGAATACTCTCATTTCTCTCCAAGCCATTATGATTCACTCCCGAATTCCACCTCTGCTCCCTCTCTTTCAAGCTCAAAGCAAAGATTATGTGATGTGTGAAGGAAATTAATGAACACACAAGAATTAAACACATAAATGGGAAACACAAGAAAGGAAACATCCATGAAATATCTCAAATTAACATAAGAACAACAAAATCCAAGAGCTACATCTTGAAGAGACAAAATAATCTACTCCATGTCCAAACTAGAAACAAACTCCACGCTAGAATCCAATAAATACATAACCAAAGACAAAGAAATAAGAAAGAAAGAACCATGAAACTCCCTTAAGCTCTAGTATCCTAGCCTTTTGAGAAGCTTCCAAAGGTCCAAGCTTTCTCTCCAAAAGTTCTCTCTAGTGGTGGTTCTAAGAGAAATTGAAAAGACAAGACCTAGACTAGAATGTATTTGACCTCCAACCCCTCAGTCGTATCCTATTCCAACTTCCAACCATCCTCCAATCACAAGGTGGTTAGGTGAAATTTAAAGGTTCTCAAATGTGTAGGAATCCCCAAGTGTCCAAATGGTCCCCCAAGAATGTCCCCCTTTTAAAGAAGCTGAGAAATGTCTAGTGACATTGTTGTTACCCACTTTAGGGTAGTCCAGTTATGGTGCAAAAATTGTGCATTTAAAATCTTAGGATTGATATGTCTTGTAGGCCATCAGAACAATACTGTTAGTGTGCATACCCAAGTGGCCCTCTTGGAGACTATGTGAATACATGCATATTGGTCCAACCATTGCACACATATTCTCATTTTATGCACATCATGGAAGCAAGGAATAAAAATACTAGGACAAGTCTTAATCTTGGCTATTATACATTGGGCAATCTTGTTAAGTTCATGTTTCCAACAACTGCACCTAAACTTCTCTAAAAAAAATGTATTAATCTAGCCATGTACCCTCTATTTCTTTGCTCCATTATCAAGTATAAACTTAGACGAAACCAAGAAATTTGGTTTAACATCAATTGCCCACCTATGGCCCAAGTTATGGATTTTTGAAGTTGGTTACAAAATTCTAACCAAATGAACAGTAAATTAGCCAAATTTGCAACATCATAACTTTGGTTACAAGGCTCAAAATTCGGGAATTCAAAATCCCAGTTAAACCTATAGATGTGGTCTAGGTGTGGTCAAAATTTAATATGAATATTCACTCTACACAGGGAGATATAAAACTTTGAGTACAGGGTCAAAATTCTGTCCACTTTATGACCATTATGCCCATACAAAATTCCATAAGTGTGCAAACACTTCATTCACAAGGAGTAAACCCTCCAAGGCTATTCCATACATGTTCAACACACATAGGAATTAAATTCTCTTACATATAGAAATTTTATGTGGTCAAAACAGAATTTACAAACAAGCAGCCCATCATTCACACTTAGATAGCTTGTGCACCACCTTCACTTACATAGCAAAACCATCCTCAAATGTTCACTTACTTGTTCCAAATTTACATGCATTACATATTCATGAATCCATGAACTTCATCATGGTCTTAAATTGGCTGAATACATGCACCCAAGTCACAGGAGATGCTTCAGACATAATGCACTCCAAAACAGGATGCTAGACAGCTGCTACGTAACAAAATAAGCACTATCCCTAAAAATACCAAATGTGCTCCTAAAATCACTAAAATTTCCATACCATAACTAGACACATGGGAATTTATGTAATTTAAATTTCAGATCAAAACTAAAACAAAAATGGTCAGTTTGAATGTGATCTTTCTGCTGGACCTAAAATGGGCAGATTTGAGGGTAGGTAAGTTTCATGAAGAAACTTAGTAAGGAGAACACTTTAAATCTAAGGTAATGTAAACTTTAGCAATCACTTACATCCAAAGACACTAAAACACAAGAAAACACAATGAAAATATCCAATATAGAGCATCCAAATGCAGCAATCAAACATAAACAACAAACCCATGTATACGGCAGCACCAACATTCATTGGTTAGTCCATAAAACATGCAATAAACATAAGTAGATCACTATGGAAGCCCTCCTCAAGCATAAACTTGGCCTTAGAAGAGTTTTAACACTAGTTAGTACTAACTGTGCACTTCACATTAGGTCACAAAACTTTCAGTAAGTGCACTCCCCTCGCTAAGCTTAGTTCATCAAGCTCATGGCTCTCTTCCAAGCCTAGTTCTAGCTCCATGGATGCTTGGAAATATAGTGAACATCCCATGATAGCAAGAGAACTCCTTACCTTTTGCTGGAAATCCAATAAACCTTAGATAAACCCAAAAACTAGGGTTTATGGTCTTCTTTGATGCATTGGTTGTCTTCTTTTGCCTTCTCTTGATTGTTTGCAGTAAGGAGGCTATGGAGGCATGTTAAGGAGTTCAAGGAAGAACCCTAGTAGGTGGAGGTCAAATTTTTGGAAGAAAATACGGAGAAAATGATTTTTTTTTCTAGCTTTATTTCTTTCTTGGTCTTTAGTAAAGGCATGTTTGCAAATTTTGCAAACTTTAGGCCACACTTGGAAAACATTTTTACCAACCATTTGGGATAGGAGAATGACAGTTTTTGACCTATTTTAACCTTGGTCAAGGGTCATTTTCACCTTTAGAAAAGTTTGGCTTAAGTGTCCTTAAGCATTAAATGACTAACTTTGCCTCCATAAGCACTTTGGTCCCCAACAATATCCTTAATTCCATCCATGTCCTTTCCTCACAATTCCATCCATGTCCTTTCCATAGCCATCTTTGAAAATTTGTGCAATTGAGTGCCCAACTTTTGTAACGTTACAATTTAGTCCGTAGGTTACCTGAAAATTAGGCAATATGCCAAGGCTTTCTTAAGGACCAAATTATCATTGTTTGTGTCACTTAGGGGAGTGTATGTTGAATACTTTACACTTCATAATTCATACACTATGGTGAAAATTAAAGCATACAAGTTTAGGTCCTTAGGCTGAAATTTTCCCATTTTGTGAAGGTAGTAACAGTTGTGATGTGGCTGCATGGAATTTTTATGCTAACCATGGCCCTGGAATCCTTAAAAAAATGATGAAGGCTTTACTCATGCTGTAGCATGAAATATCCATGCAACAACATGAAAAGTTTTTACCCACTTTTCACCTCTTTTTGCCTTTGATCCTGTTGCATGAAAATGTCATGGTATAGCATCACCTTGTCTTTAGCTTCAAGGCTTCAATTTCTTTTTTAGGAGACCTCCAAGTTTACTCTCTTGTGCAAATTGGCCCCAAATCCATGTAATTTGATCACTTAAGCCCTTAAATAACACACTGCAACCTACAAATCAATAAAACACAAAATGAAACTAAGTCTTGAAAATTTAACAATAAAATAGCACGAAAGTGGGTGAAATATGTAGGAACATTATGTGATTATCACATCCATGACCATATGGTAGGCTAAGACAAACGCATTAAAATGAATGAAAAATTTAGGGCCAAGTTGAAGGAAAGGAATCTAAAAGTGTTCTAAGAGTTGGTTTAGAAAATGGTGAAGAAGAAGATAGAGGCCAACCAGTAATTGAATAGGTAAATGGAAAAGAACGTATTATAAGGAATATGCACCATGGCTTCTAAAGGGACAATTAAGGCCTTGACTCCGGTAGGCTACTAGTATTGTTCTATTGTAATCCTCATCAATTTGGCACTTAGCATGTTCACCTAATTAAAAGCCTCCCCAAAATTTGGACCGTCAGGTTTTGATCATTTCACCTCTTATTGTTTTTGGTAGCAGTAGCGACATTCCCTTTTCCAAGTCTATGAGCCATCTGGTGAACAAAAAGGGTAGAAACTGCCATTTGTGGGTGAAAGGGAAGGCTATTGGCCACCCGTACGATGAATGAAAGGAAAAAGGAAGAAGAAGTGGGACAACACAAAACGGAAAAACAATGTTACTTAAGATTTTGGTAGCATTAGTTAAAAAGTGTTATTGTGGTTAATACGGTGGCGCATTATGAATCACAACAAGAATTTTGAGAAAAGAGAATAAGCACAAAAAATGTTTCAAAGGGATTTAAAAAATGAGAGTAGCAGTGAGGAAAAGTTGGTAGGGATGGGACAGATATAGCCCAACAAGGGCTCTTTGACTCCCTAGGACCATTGATGCCTACTCGCAGATTTTCCATTATCATTATTAAACGCTTTAAAGAAGTGAATCCTATAGCAACACATGGCCCTTAACTGCCAGAGTTCATGCATGAGGTAAATAACTGTTTAACTCACATTTAATAAAGGTGGTTGGATGGCATTTTAGCTATAGTATCTTTTGCATTGAATAAGTCAAAGATAAGTGAGGCATCATTTCACGACTCACGGAACTTAGAAAATGTGAAGACCACATATCGCTACTAAAGTCGGCTCAACCTAATTTGGATAATTGACCAAGCCTGATTCAAGAAATGAGACTGGCCTAAGTAGAATTCTTCTCTGGAAAAAAATCTAGTAGGATAATGATGAGCTAGAGGAAAAATCATTGAAATCAAGGGAAATCCTTGCACTAATAACATTCTTATAATGGTACAACATAGGCACTCATCACGTATAAAATAGGAACCCCCATGCCTTTTTGTGGTAGACTATTCTTTCTACGAGAAAACCTAATTATCTCTAGTCTACCACAGAGATACTAACTTGACCATTGGAGGGTTTCCCTTGGAGACTCTCTTTAAGACCCTAATATTTGTTTTCACTTGTAGGTCCTGACCTATGCTTGATCCAACTTGTCCAACATCTGGTTTGACCATCTTTCATTGGTAGTTTGGCTACCAATAGCTTATTCTTTCATACTTTCTTGTTGTTCTTCCCTAAACATATTTCTACTATTCTTATTATGATACGTATTCATATTATTCCCTTATATATTTTCTTATTCCTTTATAGTTTATTAATTTTCTCTATATATCTTACATTTGAATGTAAGATATGCATTCTTATCACTAGTGCACTTGTTCTATTTGCTTCTTAATCTTTTTGTCATGTTCTTTTGCTTATTACAATCAATCCCTTGTTGTATCTTGATATTCCACGTCAAAAATAACTTTCATTCTATTTAATAAGTTGTTCTTGCAAATTTTTATGTTCTTTTGTTGATTATAATTGTTTCATCTTCATGCTTTTGGACAAGTTTAAATATGTCTTATACTATTTGATAACTGCTTCCCATTGATATTCTACTTGTTCCATGATTTCTTCTTCTTGTTATTTTGATGATTCTAGTTGTTCCCTGTTATTTCTTCCTATAACTTTCTCTTTATTTCATAACTGTTATATATTCATGTTTTACTAGTTCCTTATATTCTTCTTTGTATTCTTTTGTTGCTTATAGTTGTTCCATTAACATATCTACGTATTCCTTGATAAATCTAATTGTTCTTTATGCTATTGGATAACTACTTCCCATTACTGTTACCAACTCACAAAAATGGGAGAATTACAAGTGTGTCATAATGGCAAAAAACCATTATATTGTGTAATTCTCACCATAGTGAATAAAGTGTGGGGGGTAAAAGGTATGATCAATACCTCTTTAAAAATGCTCCAAGTTGGTAACTTGGCCCCTAAGAAAAGCCTTAAGGATTGCTTGTTTGTCAAGCAACCTATGGACTTTTTTGTAAGGTTTTGAAAATTCGGGTACTCAAGTGCAAAACTCTCAAGAAAGAGCTTTGGAGAGTTATGGGAATGATATAAATGGTATAAAAGTGCTATTGGAGGACCAAATTGCTCATGAAAGACAAGTTTGGACAAAGGAAACACTAAAGGCATTAAGGACCTAAATGTCCTAGTGTAAACCTTAAGGCGTTCAAGCTTTTGACTTAAGTGAAAGTGTGCGATTGTGGATTATTCTACCATGGGGACGCAGGCAAGGCTTGGAAAATGGGTCAAAAATGTTGGGCACATGTGTGCCAATGACTTTAATACAAAAAGACCATAATTAGTGAGAAGAAAAAATGGCATAAAACAAGGTTAAGCTTGTTTAAGTGTGTTTTTGTGCCCTTAAGCTCATTTAAGACCATGTAAGTGGCTAATTCACTTATCTCTCTCCCATTTTCGGCCTCCTCCAACCCAAGAACATAGTCACACTTCTTCCATAGCCACCATACCTTTAAACTTACAATTGATTGAAATTGAAGGCAAAAGGAACAATTAGAACCAAACTAGAGCTTTTGCTTGGATGCTTCAAGGATCAAGCTCGATTTTCAGCCGACCCACTTTGGTAAGGGTTCTCTTGCTCTCATGTGTTTTTTTTTCCATATTTTTCAAGCAACCATGAAGCTAGGGCTAAGTTTGGAAGAGAGCCATGAGTTTCATGAACCAAGCTTAGTGAGGGGAGTGCATTTATTGAAGGTTTTATGACCTAGTGTGAAGTGCACAAAAATGGCAGTGAAATGAGGATTTCTAGAGCTCAAAGTTAGTACTAACTAGTGTTAAAATCCTCCTAAGGCCAAGCATTAGCTTGAGGAGGGCTGCCATAGTGATTTGGTTATGTTTATTGCATGTTTTATGGACTAACATATGGTTTGTATTACTGCCGCCACATTTCATGTGGTTGTTGGTTGTGAATGGCTGTTGCATTTTGTTTCTATATCTTGTATATATGCATTGTGGTTTTTGTGTTTTAGTGTCTTTGGATGCAGGTTTTAATGATGGTTACATTACCTATTGAATCCAAGTACTACCCTTACTAAGTTTCTCAATGAAACTTACTCTCCTCAATTCTGTCATTTCAGGTCCAGAAGAAAGATCTCATTCAAACTGATAGATGTGGTTTGAGTTTTGATTTGAAATTTTAGGTACATGAACTTCAATATGTCTAGTTGGGATCTGAAAAGTTTGGTGATTTTAGGATTACAGTTGGTATTTTTAATGATGGTACTTATTGTGTTGTACAGCAGCTGTCCAACATCCTATTCTGGAGTCCATTGTGTCTCAGTAACTCCTATAACCTAGGGTGCATATTTAGCTGAGTTAAGACCATTCTATAGTGCATGTATGCATGTACATGTAGTGTATGTAAAATGAGGCAAGTATGTGAACATGTGAGTAACGTTTTGGTTATGTAAGTAATGTGGTGCAAAGCTACCTAAGTGTGAATGATGGGCTGCTTACTTGTAAATTCTGTTTTAGCCACATGTGGTTGTTAAATGCAGGAGAATCTATTTCCTACATGTAATGGACATATATGGGATAACCTTGGAGAGTATTTCCCTTGTGAATGAAGTGTTTGCACACTTACGAAAGTTTGTATGTACAAAATGGTCATAAAATGACTAGAATTTTGGCTGTGCACTTAAAGTCCTATATCTCCATGTGTAGAAGGAATCTTGGTATTAAACTTTGACCACGCCTAGAGAACATCTAGAGCTTGAATTGGGATTTGGAATTTCTGAATTTGAAGCTCTGTAGCCAAAGATATGATGTTGCAAATTTGGCTAAGTTACTGTTCATTTGGTATGAATTTTGTAACCAACTTAAAAAATCCATAACTTGGTCCATAGGTTGGCTATTGATGTAAAACAAAATTCCTTGGTTTGATCTAAGTCTGTACTTGATAATGGAGGAGGAAAAATAGGGGGTACATGGCTAGAGTGATACAGTTTATTAGTGGAAGTTACAGGTGTAGTGGTTGGTCACTAGAACGTAACAAGATTGCCTAATGTGTGGTAGCCAAGATTAAGACTTGTGCTAGTAGTTTCCTTCTTTTCTGCCATAGTGTGCACGAAATATGAATATATGTGTGATGGTTGGACCAATATACATGTGTTTACATAGTGCCCAAGAGGGCCACTTGGATATGCACTGTTACCCACTCTGGGGTAGTCCAGTTATGGTGCAAAAACTGTGCATTTAGACTCCCAGGATTGGTAATGTTCTGTAGGTCATCAGAACACTACCCTTTGTGTGCATACCCAAGTGGCCCTCTTGGGCACTATGTAAATACATACATATTGGTCCAACCATCACACACACATTCACATTTCATGCACACCATGGCAGCAAAGAAGGAAAGCACTAGCACAAGTCTTAGTTTTGGCTTCCACACATTAGGCAATCTTGTTAAGTTCTAGTGACCAGCTACTGCACCTGTAACTTCCACTAATAAACTATATCATTCTAGCCTCATACCCTGGTTTTATTTGCTCCATTACCAATTAGATACTTAGAGAAAACCAAGGAATTTTGTTTTACATCAATAGCCCACCTATGGACCAAGTTATGGGTTTTGGAAGTTGGTTTCAAAATTCTGACCAAATGAACAGTAACTCAGCCACTTTTGCAACATCATATCTTTGGCTACAAGGATCCATATCCATAAATTCCAAATTACAGTTCAACCTCTAGATGTTATCTAGGTTTGGTCAAAATTTCATACCAAGATTCATTCTACACAGGGAGATATTAAACTTTAGGTACATGGTCGAAACTCTGGCAACTTTTGGACCATTTTGCCCATACAAATTTTCCAAACCATGCAAACACTTCATTCACAAGGGGAAAGCCCTCTAAGGCTATCCCATACATGTCCAATACAAATTTTAATTACATTCTCTTGCATCTAGCAACTTTATGGAGCCAAAACAGAATTTACAAATAAGCAGCCCATCATTCACACTTAGGCAGCTTTGCACCACATCATTTACATAGCCAAAACATTACTCAAATGTTCACATACTTGTCTCATTTTATATACACTACATGTATATGCATACATGCACTAAAATATGGTCTTAAATCAGATAAATATACACCCTAGGTTACAGGAGGTCCTGAGACACAATGGACTCCAAAAACAGGATGCTGGACAGCTGCTGCACAACACAGTAAGTACCACCATTAAAAATACCAAATGTGCTCCTAAAATCACCAAAATTTACATCTCACAACTAGACATATGGAGTTCATGTACCTGAAATTTCAGATCAAAACTAAAACCACAAAGGTTAGTTTGAAGGTGATCTTTCAGCTGGACCTGAAATGACAGAATTGAGGGGAGTAAGTTTCATTGAGAAACTTAGTAAGGGTAACACTTGGTTTCTTAAGATAATGTGATCCTCATTAAAATCTGCATCCAAAGACACTAAAACACAAAAAACACAATGCATATATACAGGATATAGCAACCAAATGCAGCAGCCAAACACAAACAACAAACACATGAAATGCAGCAGCAACATATACCATAGGTTAGTCCATAAAACATGCAATAAACATAAATAGATCACTATGGCAGCCCTCCTCAAGCTAATGCTTGGTCTTAGGAGGATTTTAACAGTAGTTAGTACTAACTTTGGGCCCTAGAAACCCTCACTTTACTGCTATCATTGTGCACTTCACACTAGGTCACAAAACCTTCAATAAGTGCACTATCCTCACTAAGCTTGGTTCATCAAGCTCATGGCTCTCTTCCAAGCTTAGCCCTAGCGTCATGGATGTTTGAAAATTGCACAAAACAGTCCATGAGAGTAAGAGAACCCTTACTTCACTGCCATCATTGTGCACTTCACACTAGGTCACCAAACCTTCAATAAGTGCACTCCCTTCACTAAGCTTGGTTTATCAAGCTCATGGCTCTCTTCCAAGCTTAGCCCTAGCTTCATGGATGTTTGAAAATTGAAGAAAATAGTCCATGAGAGCAAGAGAACCCTTACTTCACTGCCATCATTGTGCACTTCACACTAGGTCACAAAACCTTCAATAAGTGCGCTCCCCTCACTAAGCTTGGTTCATCAAGCTCATGGCTCTCTTCCAAGCTTAGCCCTAGCTCCATGGATGTTTGAAAATACAGAAAACAGCCCATGGGAGCAAGAGAACCCTTACCAAAGTGAGTAGGCCAAATTTGAAGCATAATCTTTGAAGTATGCAAAAAATAGCTCTAGTTTGCTTCCAATTGCTTCCTTTTGCCTTCAATTTCAATCAATTGCAAGTTTGAAGGTGTGGTGGCTATGGTGGAAGTATGGATGTGTTCTTGGGCTGGGGGAGGATGAAAATGAGAGAGGGATAAGTGATTTGGCCACATAAAAGGCCTTAAATGAGCTTAAGGGCACCAAAACACACTTAACAAGCTTAACCTTGCTTTATGTCATTTTCCTTTTCACTAATTATGGTTTCTTTGTCTTAAACTCATTGGTACACATGTGCCCAACATTTTTGACTAATTATCAAGTCATGGCTGCCTCCCCCATGGTGGGATAACCCCAAAATTCCACCCTTAGACTTAAGTCAAATGCTTGAACACCTTAAGGTTTACACTAGGACATTTAGGTCCTTATTGCCTTTAGTGTTTCCTTTGTTCAAACTTGTCTTCCATGAGTAATTAGGTCCTCCAATAGCACTTTCATACCATTTATATCCTTCCTATAACTCTCCAAGTTTCTTTCTTGAGAGTTTTGCAATTGAGTATCTGAATTTCCAAAACCTTACAAAAAAGTCCATAGGTTGCTTGACAAACAAGCAATCCTTAAGGATTTTCTTGGGGGCCAAGTTACCAACTTGGAATAGTTTTAAGGAGGTGTTGATCATGCCTTTTACCCCCCACACTTCAATCACTATGGTGAGAATTACACAATATAATGGTTTTTAGCCATTATAACACATTTGTAATTCTCCCGTTTTGTGAGGTGGTAACATGCACACTAAGGGTGGTGTTCTGATGGCCTACAAAGCATTACCAATCATGGGAGTCTAAATGCACAATTTTAGCACCATAATTGGACTACCCCGGAGTGGGTAACAACTACTATTTTACTTGCTCCTTGAATTTTTCTCACTGTTATTTTGATGATAATAGTTGTCCCTTGACAAAATGAAATGGTTATAGGATGTTAATTGATTATTCTTGTTTGTAGACACATTCTTATTGTTGTTTTCTCTATAACTTAGTTGTTTCATGTGACATGGGCAAGAATCCTTTCTTGGAATCTTGCATGCTAAACCTCTTTAGCACCTTGTCAATATATGTACTTTGACTTAGGCCAAGAACCTTTCTAGATCTATCTCTATAAATCCTGATGCCTAACACATAGACTGCTTCACCCAAGTCCTTCATAGAGAAACATTTCCTTAGCCAAGTCTTCACAGACTGTAGCTCAGGAATGTCATTCCCGATGAGTAGTATGTCATCTACATACAACACCAAGAAGACAATAGTTCTCCCACTAACCTTCTTGTAGACACAAGGTTCATCTTCATTTTTGATAAAACCAAACCCTTTGATTGCATCATCAAACGAAGATTCCAACTTCGAGAAGCTTTCTTCAGTCCATAAATGGACCTTTGCAACTTGCACACTTTATTGGCATTCTCTGGAGTGACAAAACCCTCAGGTTGTGTCATGTGCACATCCTCAAGTAGCTTTCCATTTAGGAACGCAGTTTTGACATCCATTTGCCATATCTCATAATCATAGTGTGCAGCAATAGTGAACAAAATTCGGATGGATTTAAGCATAGCAACTGGTGAAAAAGTTTCATCATAGTCAATACCATGAATTTGCTTGAAACCTTTTGCAACCAATCGTCCCTTAAAGGTAATCACATTACCATCCATGTCAGTTTTCTTCTTGAAAACCTATTTGCACCCTATGGGTTTTACCCCTTCAGGTGGGTCAACCAAAGTCCATACTTGGTTTTCATACATGGATTCCATCTCGGATTTCATGGCCACTAGGCACTTCTCAGAGTCAGGCCCCGACATAGCTTGTTGGTAGGTTGTGGGCTCATCCTGATCCATGAGCATCACATCACCAGTGTGAGTCATGAGAAATCCATATCTCTCAGGCTCACGCCGAATCCTACCAGACCTACGTGGGCTCTGTGCTACAGGAACAGACTCTTGAACCACAACATCTTGTGGTGTCTGTTCAGGTTCCATTTCAGGTTCGATGTCTCCTTGTTGTTCTTGAATTTCTTCAAGTTCTACTTTCCTCCCACTAGTTCCTTTAGAGATAAACTCTTTCTCTAAAAAGACACTAGTTCGAGCAACAAACACTTTTTGCTCAGAAGGATTGTAGAAATAGTAACCCTTTGTTTCTTTGGGATACCCAACAAAAAGGCATTTTTGAGATTTGGGCCCTAGTTTGTCAGAGGATTGACGTTTCACATAAGCATCACAGCCCCAAATCTTCATAAAAGACAAATTGGGATGCCTCCCACTCCATATCTCATATGGTGTCTTTTGAACCGATTTAGATGGAACTCGGTTTAGTGTAAAAGCGGCTGTCTCTAGAGCATGTCCCCAAAAGGAGTTTGGAAGGTCAGCTTGACTCATCATAGAGCGAACCATGTCTAACAGAGTTCGATTTCTCCTTTCAGATACACCATTCCATTGAGGTGTACCTGGTGGAGTGAGTTGTGATACTATACCACACTCCTTCAGATAGTCAAGGAATTCTCGATCCAAGTACTCTCCACCTCGATCTGATCGAAGCACTTTGATACTCTTCCCGAGTTGATTCTCTACTTCATTCTTGAATTCTTTGAACTTTTCAAAGGATTCTGACTTGTGTCTCATAAGATACACATAGCCATATCTGCTGAAGTCATCAGTGAAAGTAATGAAGTATTGGAAACCTCCTCTAGCTTGTGTAGACATAGGGCCACATACATCACTATGTATGAGTCCTAGTAAGTCATTAGCCCTTTCACTTTGCCCTGTGAATGGGGCTTTGGTCATCTTGCCCAACAAACATGACTCACATGTCTCATATGATTCAAAATCAAATGAGTCCAAGAGTCCATCCTTATGGAGCTTGGATATGCGGGTCTCATTTATATGGCCCAAGCGACAGTGCCAGAGATAGGTCGGGTTTGAATCATTTAATCTGACCTTCTTGGTATTCACATTATAGATTGGATCTTCGAGGTCTAGAACATACAACCCATTGCTAAGTTGAGCACTACCATAAAAGATTTCATTCAAATAAATAGAACAACATTTGTCCTTTATTATAAATGAAAAACCTTTCTTGTCCAAACAAGAAACAGAAATCAAATTTCTACTAATAGTAGGCACAAAGTAGCAGTTGTCTAATTCTAAAACTAATCCACTAGGTAAAGTGAGAACATAAGTCCCTACGGCTAAGGCAGCAACCCTTGCTCCATTTCCAACACGTAGGTCCACTTCACCTCGGGCCAATCTTCTACTTCTACTTAGATCCTGCACATTTGCACAAATGTGAGATCCACATCCAGTATCCAATACCCAAGATGAGGAAGTAGAAAAGTTAGCCTCTATAACAAAAATACCTGAAGTGGAAGTCTTACTTCCCTTTTCCTTAGCAAGTTCTTCAAGATAGAGCTTGCAGTTGCGCTTCCAGTGTCCAGGTTGCTTACAATGGAAGCACTCCCCTTCCTTTGCCACACCACCCTTTGGTTTCAGTGCAGCTGAAGAAGAATTAGCATTGGACTTTCCATTAGCTTTATCCTTCTTCTTGTTGGCTTTTCCCTTTCCCTTGCCCTTTTGAACCATCAAAATGGGCTTAGCCTTCTTAAGGTTTTGCTCAGCAGTTCTCAACATGTTGAGCAATTCAGGGAGGGACTTGTCAAGGTCGTTCATGTTATAGTTCATGACGAACTGACTGTAGCTTTCAGGCAACGATTGCAAGACTACATCAATAGCCAACTCTTTCTGAAGAGCAAATCCCAAATTCTCAAGATTCTCAATGTACCCAATCATCTTGAGCACATGAGGACCCACGGGACTTCCCTCAGACATCTTGCACTGAAACAATGCCTTAGAGGTCTCAAACCTCTCATGCCTAGCTTGCTCTTGGAAAAGCATTTTGAGATGTTCGATCATATCGAACGCCCCCATGTTCTCATGTTGCTTCTGAAGCTCAGATTCCATGGTAATAAGCATGAGGCATGCAACATCCAAAGCATCATCAGAATGCCTCTTGTGAGCATCCCTTTCAGCTCTTGGAGCAGTGGCAGCAGGCTCATTCGGAATGGGCTGCTCTAGGACATAAGCCTTTCTCTCTTGCTTGAGGACTATCCTCAAGTTTCGGTACCATTTGAGAAAGTTGGTCCCATTCAGTTTTTCCTTCTCAAGGATCGATCGCAACGAAAGTGTCGATGTGTTTTGTGCCATGGTTATCTACAACAGTAAATATGCAGTGTAAGAGTCATGTATTTTAATTCATTTAATAAGGACTTTTATTAAACGATACTCCCACTATTTTCCTCAAAATAATAACCCTCGATATTATTTCGGAACACCTCGGCGCTAAGGTATTCTAGTGGGCCAAGATCCATATTTGACCACAACCTGAGTCAGCTTTGGCTTTTCTCTCAAGTTACAGCTATTTAGGTAGGCAACTCCTTGCCAATTGCATCCCATGCAACTCTTGGATAGTTGGGTGAACAACACTTGTCCAAGCTCATCTCATGAACTTAAGCCCAACTCTATGCCTCTAAGTCCCTAATCCTATTAGGATGACTTAGTTAAGTCGGACCCAAAGTTAGCAATTTGGATATCACTATTATCCCATCGCGCCTTACCAAGATGAACATAGGTGCTTTGCTTTGGCAAACCCACCTAATGTTGATCAAAGTCTTGACGAGTGCCAACATTTGGAAGGCATCACATTTAATGACTTAATATTTGTTTGAGGGATTTTTCTTTTGATCTCACCAATTTGTTATCTCCGGTTGTCTTATACATGCATCACATACAAATATAAAACATGCATCTCATGCGTACAAGAAAGTAAACGTGACATGGTTATAGCCCAAACTATGTGATATTCTCAAGCCAATGAGAATATCATAAAAGCCTAAGAAAAGAAAAGAGTCTTCACATGCTCCTTCTCTTCCTTTCTTGGCTGCCCTTTTGTTGTCACCTCCTTGGACATACCTCCTTAGATGAGCCCATAATGCACCATTACATCAATAATAGAAACCTCGAGTTACATTCGAGGGGAATAAGGTGAGAAGAGAATGTACAATGAGAGTGATAAGAAAGGGCACGACTCGCAGGCCGTATTTACAAGTACAACCAATCAAGGGCTATAACCATGCACCATGCTTCAAAACACCAATCAGCATATCATGTCAAATTTCATTCAACAAAGATGCATGCCAATTTTTGCGCATTGATTAACCAGTTTTTATTTATGTGGAGCTTCACATACGGCGGTCCCGCTGGCCGGTCAGCGGGCGATGGTTCTTCCATTCGAGCCACAAAAAATACCTTACTTTCGGTGCCCGAACAGGCCGAATCTGAACCTAGCTAGGGTTTTTGCAACTATTGCAAGAATCGTAATCCATATAGGTATCTCATACCATTCAATTTCGGGTTAATCTCATTAACCAATTTGTGTTGTTTCTTCATATATCTTATATGTTCATTATGAATTCCGGTTTCATGCATCATGAATCAATCTAATTAATCATGGCCGAAAAGCAACCGAACACATAGCATCATGCGATTCAAGACTCAATCCCGATTTAGGGTTTCACCAGTAGCTCTAATACCACTGATGGGTTTCGGGAGCCAAACAACGCAGCGGAATTTAACCGAAACCCTCCAGGATCCAAGTAAAATGAGGTAAACTGGGTGTTCGAAAATTTTCATACCTAATTTTTGATTAAGATCTCTCACTCAACTGTAGAGTCGAATCACTAACCTAAATAGTTGACGTGTTCAGGCTCTCTATGGTATCCATAAGAGCCTCTCGGGATCACCACGATTCCACCGCGTCCCAGCAAATGCATTTCTCTTGCGCTCGTAGTGCTAGCTTGCGTCCTCCAAGGAATTGCAAGAGAAGAGTGTGGCTGTTCTTTTTGGGAAGCTAGGGCAAGGAGACCTGCGAATTTCTCACTTAAAAGTTGTATTTATAGTGAGACTCAACTTCCAGGCCTAATGGGTTTCAAAGCCCTAATCCAATTAAGATTTAATTTCGGGCTTAATAATGGCTCAACTCTTGGGCCCATTATTAATACGAAATTAAAGTGAAACCATAACCCAAATAATTAGCCCATGCACTCTAATGATCCAAATAGCTCTATGTGTGCGACCCAATAGGCTCTTGCCATGTTGGCAATGATCATAAGCAATGAGCGGTGTCTAGCAACACATCATTGCTACCCAAGTGACAAGATTGTCGATGATTCGACTAAACCTTTATGATCGTCATTGATTTATGCCATTGTCCCTTTGTCCAAGATATCAGGACTAAGCATGAGACATGGAATGTGTCATTCTCGTATAGCCCAATCTTTGGTTTCTTGATTGCCGAGTAGACCAACTTAAACTGATGACATTGATATCGTATATCAACTCATCCGAGCATGGCCATGCAATTTTCTAAGTCTCACTCTATCAAGGGGCCCGAAGATATCACTCCCGTTACATAGGAAGGACAAATCCCATTTTCATCATACAAATCCCTCCGCATGATATGTGACATACCCAATGACCTCCTTCAAGTTCACTCAGTTACGAGCAACAACGGAAAGTATGAAAGTATGTGACTCACATGTATGGAACCTTGATGATCTTAGGTCGAAGGACTACATATACCATGATCACTATGAGAATCACTTATGACACTCATATAACGATCCATGTAGTGTTCTCATGGTGGGTCGGTCCAGTACACAAGTTCTCCAACTTGTACCCATATGTAGACTACATATCTCATATTAGTCTCCACATATGCTAGTCGTTATGTATTATTGCAACTCGCTCCACAATAATACTAGACCAGGGACGTTTAAGAATATCATTATTCTAGGGTTACGATTATGTTTGTTAAGTTACGCAGAAACAAAACAACAAACATAATTTTTGGATTAATGCCTTAATAAAATATCATGACTCAATGTGCAAAAGTAGAATCATCTCATGATTGGCTTTTTAGCACAACACTAACAATGTGTTCAGGTAAGAAATCTCTTGAGATATTTTGTTTGGCCGAATATACATGTGCATGGAACCTTGATTTTCAAAACTACAAAGATGTGGGCTTCTTGGTTGTCATTTAGGAAAGTAGCACACTTGATGAGCACACATCCTAGACACTTAATTGATTAAGTGTATGCCTTGCTTGAGTTATTGATTTACAGCCTTGCCTTGTGTTGCAAGTTAGTGGTTGGGCCTTACTTAAGCTGCAGGTAATTGCTCTAATAACTCATATGCCTCCTGGGGCACCTCCCAATTAATAGCTTAAATAAAAAGGTAGTTAACAACACCTGAACTTAAGAGTATCCAAATAACTCTTGGGTAGAAAGGTGAGTGGCACTGAGAATGCACAGGCTGGCGCCTGTGTGGGGTGTGACATTGCTCCTATGAGCTTTGGACACTTACCAAACATATCAAACATGCTTGGTTAGCCTTCAAAATTCACATACATGTAAAACATATTGCATAGATCACAACTAACTATCACAAGTCATCCTATGATGCATGTAAGCATCATTCCAAATTTCCAATCATCACAAACCTCATAGTCTAGCATTAACCAACTTTGCCCAATAACTAATGCTATTGCTAGAACTACTTGAATTCATGAAGCAAACTCATTCCAATCATTCCAATAGCATCAATTAAGCTTAGAAACATAACTCCCTTACCTTAATTTTAGCTCACAAGTAAGAATCAAGCAACTCCTCTGCACAATCCAAGTTCCACAAAGTTCTACCAAAGTCCCAAGCAATCAAAGACACAAAACACTGAATTACTAACTTGTAACCAAAATCCAAGCTTCCAATCAACTAGTAAACAAGAAATCACCAAGAACACACTTGTTACCTTGTATAAAAAATAAGGGGTGGCTGGAAACGTGATTCTAAGCTTCAAAAACATAATATTCCTTTTGAATCAAACTCCCTTTAGCAAATATACCGTTAGTGGCTTCAATTTTCACCAAAATCTCTTGGTTTTAAGCATGGATTCTGGATGAAATGGTAAAGGCAAGGTTCATTTCGGGTTTAAGCAGCAAAATGGCAGCCTCCTCCACTTTACCAAGTTTTATATACTTTTAAAACAACAAGCCACTCAAGTTTGTAAAAAGTTACAAAAAGCCCCCTTCCTCAAATAGTAACAAAAGTCAAACCTTGATCAAATCTTGTTTTCTTAAGCTAACTTTGGGTTTAAAGAAAGATTTATGGTTCAAAACATATTTTTGAATCTCGGGTCTCCGCTTGAGACCTTAGGATGTGAAATTACCATTTTGCCCCTGGACCCTATTTGGTGCCTTAAACTCCTCGGAACTTA
Source organism: Aquilaria sinensis (assembly GCA_005392925.1). Taxonomy (NCBI): domain Eukaryota; kingdom Viridiplantae; phylum Streptophyta; class Magnoliopsida; order Malvales; family Thymelaeaceae; genus Aquilaria; species Aquilaria sinensis. The sequence continues at coordinate 110,466 of SMDT01002935.1, forward strand.
GTGAACTTTGCCTAACATACTTAATCTTACTATGTGAGCTTAAAAAAAGGTTCCAAGTTAGCATTTAATTACTTTACCTTCCTCAAGCAAGCCTCCAACTAGGAGAGCCATAACAGAACTTGAGGGGAAGAGGCTTGGATAGTTCTTGAGAGAAAAGAATGAGGGCAAGCTGAGTGGAAAGAAAGAGTGTCAAATAGAAAAAATGAGTGATGTGAGAAAAGCCATACTTTCATCTAACATAATGAAGTCTTCTTATAGTGCTGTGTTATCTTCTTTTTAGGAATTGAGTGGAGATGAGCTACAACAATCAAGTGAGTTGCTGCCCATTGAAGAAGATGGTGTTCCTAATATTCCAAGTCATGCCTCATGCATCAAACCAACTAAAAAGGTTGAAAAGGAACAATTTGAGGTAAGTCATAGTGATTTCATATGCAAAATTTTGCCAACATTGTTTTTAACCCTATGGTTCAAGGGGACGAAATTATTGCAACTCCACCAAAAGCCATTGCGTGTAAAGGTGAAAATTTTATGGTTGCTACACTTAAGGAAGATACATGGAGACTAAATGAAGCCACTGTAATGTATTTCTTCCTTACACCTAAGTTTGATGTGGTTTTTCATGAAAGTCTCAAATAATGTGTGTTTGCTAGTAGTATTGTTTTGAAGAATAGTTTTCATGAAATTAGATTAAGAGAAGGAAGTAAGCATGATTTGACAAAATATGATTTTAAATCTTCTAATTCTTTGGTTTGGTCAAATCCACTTTTGAATTCCATGAGTTTTTCTAGAGAAAAATATGTTTTGGTGTCTTTTGTTTTTGATTTTGTTTGTTTTTCATCCATCTCATATTGTTTTGTTTTGTCTTAGGTTAAATATACTTCTTTGGAACTTTTCATGTATAAATTGGTCCTTACACATGCATTACATAATTCTTTGAGTCCCATTCATGTTTAGCCCATTTTTGTGCTTCAATCTTTAATTTCCAACAAGCATTTTTTTTTCATGACACATGCATCACACAAACTTTTGAGCCTTGAAATGTTTGCTTCATGTTTGAACTTGAAATTATTTATTTTGAGTGAAAATTTTGGTTTTAAATTCAGCCTTTTGAGGGGATATGTTGAGTCCCTTATTTTGTGTCACATTCCCTGCAAATTCAGAAATTTCATGCATTATGATGCATATACATGCAAAAATAAGTTTGCCACTAAATTGGTTTCACTTAATCCAATCTATTCCAATCTTGTTTCCTTTAAGATGCTAAGGATCTTTGTGAAATTTATGCATCCTTGTTTTTTTATTAGTTTAGGCCTCATTGTGTTCAATTCTTGTTTGTTTCAATGGCCTATGCAAACTATTGTCTTGACATGCGTAACTTGTGCTTTTCCTAATCATAACACTTGTGTGAGTTTAGATCCATTTCTTTTTAGTGCATCCAGGATCCTTGGGGTAAATTGCTCCTACAATTTTCTTAGTTGTGAGAATAATGTTTTTGAAATGGCAAAGGCAATGAAAGTGATGCCTAGAAATAAGATGAAAATTATGCAAACTTTTAGATTTTTTGTACTAATTGCTTCAAATTTTATTTTTTAACTTGGAGGTATGAAAAGTAACATTTTTTTGGGATATTGGTTTAGGTTTTGCATGGGAGTAAAGCTCCATACACAAGCATTCCATGCTATTGGTGCTTATGTGCAAGGTAAGTGCTTAAGTAGGTTTTGATTTGATGATGAATCCTTTTATGGAGAGGGGAGTTGAAATGAGCATGGAATACGCAACCATAGATGTCAAGGAACCCTTGAAGAAAACTAGTGGACCAATGACATCAAAGAAGGCTAAGGAGCTCACTAGTGCACTTCAAGCTTTTGTCTCAAGCTTCTTTATGGAGAATGGACTTGGATATTCACATGGAGCTAATATAAAATTCAATAAATCTTGTGGAGATGGTGGCCAAGCTTGGTTATGAATTCTAGAGTGACTAGACAAGTCAAAAGAGAAGGAACACCAAGGGCACCAATCAAGTGCACCTTTAGAGCCCCCTTGAAGTGTTCATGAGTCATTTTCTTCCACAAGATGAATCTTTGAGCCATGAAGTTTCAAGACCTTTTTTCAACATTTAAGGGAAGGTTTCAAGCCAATAGAACTAAATTATTCAAGCTAGAAATTGAAGATACAAGTAAAAACCTTAAGGAGCCCTTAAGTGCACCTGAGAATACCATTTTGGAGTTTTTAGCGCCAAACTTTTATTTGTACTTTATTTTATTTAACTTCCTATTTATTTAAATTATTTATGATGTTATTTAGGCTATGGAAGTGATTCAGGTCACACATACAATAAACATGTGCCAAATGTGTGTTAGAGTCTTAGTTTGACTAGGTTTTCTTAACTTCTTTGAACTTATGGTTTTGATGTGAATTTTGGCCTGTATTTTACCCTAATTTAGGCCTATAAATAGGCACATATTTTGGGTGAAAAACACAGCCATTTACATGAATAATCTTACTTTGTCGAGATGAAATTCTTTTTAGTTCTTTGAAGACTACCTTGGTGCATAAGTTATCTTGTGTTCTTGGTTTTCTCCTTTATGGATGCATTTAGTGGCTATTACCAAATCAGGATGTGCCTCAAAGATGAAGAAAAAAATGCTTTTATAATAAATGAGGCCATTTATTATTACCAGCGAATGCCGTTCAGCATAGAAATTGCTAGATCCACTTACCAAAGGCTGATGAACAGCATCTTCACATACAAGATAAGAAGAAACATGGAGGTCTATGTGGATGACATGATTGTCAAAAGTAGGGCCACAAACCAACATCTTGATGACTTTTGGGAAATCTTCCAGAGGATGCGTCAGTATAACATGAAATTGAATCCCAATAAGTGCACCTTCGGTGTAGGCATTGGCAAATTCCTTGGTTACGTGGTGTCTGATAGGGCAATTGATACCAAACCTAATAAGATTGAGGCTATCCTCATGATGTTTGACTTTCAAAATAAGAAGGACTTTCAAATGCTAGTTGGGAGGCTAACCTCACTAGAATGGTTTGTCTCATGATTTAGTGAGAGATGTAAGCCATTTTTTCAAATATTAAATAAAAAAATGGCCTTTAAGTAGACAAATGAATGGCGTGAAGCATTCCAACAAATAAAAGACTATCTATAATGCCTGCCTATGTTAAAACAACTAAAGCCTGATGAACCTTTTGTGCTTTACTTAGCCATCACCGAAGGCTCCGTCAGTGTAGTCCTCATCCAAGAAAATAGAACAGAGCAATGGCCTGTATACTATGTCAGTTAGACCCTTTAGGGGGTCGAATCCATTTATCCCACATTTGAAAAATCAATTCTAGCCATTATTATGGCCTCTTAAAAATTGTAACCATGTTTCCAGACTTATTACAAAATCATTAGAACAAAATTACCCTTAGAGGATATCATACAAAAGCTAGATAAATTTGGTAGACTTGTTAAGTGGTTCATTAAATTAAGGGAATATGACATTCACTATGAGCCCGAAAATGCTATCAAGGCATAAGCCTTAACAGATTTTATGGCTGAGATGATGTCAAGCATAAAAACCTAGGAAGGGCAAGCTAAAACACCTATCTGGGAAATGTGCTTGGGAAATGTGCATGGACGGGGCCTCAGGTCTTGAATTCCAGGGTGCAAGCATTGTACTAAAAGGCTCACTCAACTTAAAGGCCACCTTACAAATCATATTTCACTTCCCCATAAGTAATAATATTGCAAAATACGAAGCTCATTGTTGGGCTGCAGATGGCTAGTCGGGTGAGGGTGCGAAGCAGACAAATATAAAGTGACTCTTAATTAATGGTCAATCAAGTCACAAAAATAGTAGGAGCAAAAGAGCCAACCCTTTGCAAATACCTTAGCACAACAAAAGAACTAATGAAGAGGTTTGACCTTGTGCAAGTTCAGAAAATTCCCAGGATAAAGGACACCGATGTTGAAGCCTTCTCAAAGGGACAGGAAAAGGCCATAGCAAAACTAATTATAGAGCCTTTGGTCCACTTGATACAAGCTACGGCACCTAGAGATGATTGGAGGGAGCCAATTAAAATTTAGCTGGAGAAGGGTACATTGAGTGAAACTCTTGAAAAAATGAGGAAAATTAGTATCTGAGCAGCACATTTCCTCATTATCGGAGAGGATCTATATGGAAGAGCGTTTGCTTCCCCTTGTAGTGGTGCCTGAGTTTGCTTGAGGGACATCATGTTTTATAATAGATTCATTAGGGAGACTGTGAAGCACATATAGATACCAATGCCTTAGCCTACAAAGCCTTAAGGCAAGGCTACTTTTGGCCTACAAATAGAAGGGATGCCAAGGAGTTCATCTATATGTGCCATAATTGCCAACTCAATTCAAGAATACAGAGGCTGCCCTCCATTGGTACCTCCTTGACAGTGGACCTTTGGCCATTTGCTATGTAAGGGTTAGATTTGATTGGAGCACTACCTTGGAGCCAGGGCAAGTTAAATAGTGTATTGTGAAGGTAGATTACTTCACCAAGTTGGTAAAAGTGGAGCCTTAAGCTTTTATCATGGCCCCCCCAAATCACTAAATTCCTATGGAGGAATATCATTTGCCATTTTGGGTGTCCATGAGCCATTATCATTGATAATGGAAAGTCGTTTGACAACCAATAAGTTTAACAATTCTTTGAAGACACAGGCACCCGCCTCAACTTTGCCCTTGTTTATCATCCTCAGTCCAACAGGCAAGTAGAAGTCACCAATAGGACAATAAAAAAAGTCTAGAAAAAAGGTTAGGAAAGGCAAAAGGCAGATGAGTGGAGGAATTACTAAGCATTTTGTCAGAATACTGTATGACTTACTGAAGGCATATAGGAGAGTCACATTTCATAATCGCCTATGGAACCAATGCCCACATGCCTATGGAAATCTCTTGCCTACCTTGAGAACCAAAGCCTATGATCCTACTTAAAATGAAAAAGCCCTAGAGGGAAATTTGGACTTACTAGAAGAACTTAGGGAGGATGCGAGTGTTCGCATGAGGGCCTTTACATAGCAAACTACCTTAACTCACGATCGAAGGATAGAATAAAAGAATATTCAAGTGGGGGGTTTGGCCCTTATCAAAGTTGAACTGACTAGAAGAAATCCAGGGCACTCGGGGGGTTGGTGGGGGTAAAACCAAGTTGGGATGGACTCTACCGAGTCATAAGGAATCTCAAGGAAAGAATCTATGAGTTGGCAACTTTGGATAGAAAAAAGCTACCCAGAAACTATCATTCAGATGACTTGTCTCCTTGCTTTGTTTAGACTATCATAGAAAGAATCACTTTACATTATCTACTTTGATTACGTAAAAATAAAGATGCACTCCTCTAGCGTGTTGCATTCTTATCACATAAAAACAACGCTTCTTGACTCTCTCAAACACTTGAGATCACTTGATGAGGCCATACTACGAGGGGCCCTTACTTGTACAAATCATCATAATATAAGTCACTAAACATTGCAATCATTCACAATAGATAGAGGCATTGCAAAAAAATAAACTTCTCATTAAAAAATTTCTTTACAAAAAAACTCTTTTACAATAAACAAAAAGTGAAGGACTTCAAAGAAATAGAAGCAAGAATAGGGGGATAGGGGTTAATAGTGAAGGCTCCTAAAATTCATCTGGAAAAGGGTGTTCATCAAGTTCTATTGCCAGCTCATCTTCATTCAAGGTACGAATCCCAAGCTTCCCCTCATTCAGCCAAGACTTATAATCTATACCCAGATTCACGTAAGTTGAGATAAATGAAAATCAAGGTTTGGATTTACTCGATCAGCTTGAAAGTAGTAGAAAAGAAAGCCTTCTTTGAATTATAAAAAGGAAGCCATTCCAAGCCCCTTCTTCACTTACAGGACAAGTGAGCTAAGCATTTTCACGCAAGCATTGGCTCTGGTTCAATGATGCCGGTACTATAAATGGCCATCACGCCTAACCAAGCCAACTTATTCATTGTACTCTACAAGGGGCATTATAAAAGCAACCGAACTTGCATTGGCCTTACCCATAATGGTCTTTAGGCCTAATAGAGTGTACTTGTCCATTTGCAGAGTGACCTCGACAGCACTCATCTTGGAGTCTGCTGCCTTCAGCAAGGCTGTCAAGTGATTAACCTCCTTTCGAGCCTTATATTCCTTCTCCAGAGATTGGTTCAAAGCCTCTCGCTACTCCCCCACATTCAACTTTAACTCCTTGGTGACATCCTCCTTCACCTCCTTAGCCTTCTTCTCTAGCTTGACGTCTTTTGCAAGTACCTCGTTGGTGCTCTGCTTGCTGCTCAGCTCCAACTGAAGAAAGCTAGCATTCTTATGTGATGCCTCAAGCTCAGATTAAAGGGCCTTCTCTAGAGCCACCCATCGTTCCCCTAAGCCATAGGTGATGATGGTCCCCTGCCGAACTCAGATTTTTTTAGTCAGCAAAATAACACCTTGAGCACAAAAAATAAATGGGTGTACCTGAAGAAGGCTATAGCATATACTCATCAGTTGGCCCCCTTCCGCCTGAGAGGGATAAGCCAAAAACTATTGATCCCTGAAGGTTGTCAACCCTGATATTAAGATATAGTAGATGTTAGATCAATCCTCAAGAATTGATTTGCCTATCCCTACTGTCCACAAGGGGTCAAAGGCCTGGTCATGTACATTCCCCTTCAGCTTCTACTGTGCTTAACTCTATGCAAGGATCAAGTTGTGAGGCTGGAAGTGCTCATCCAGCTTTAGTTCAGGCAGGCACCATCGAGCAAATGGGGCCTTCTTAGGAACTTCCCCCGCTAGAACCCCAGCGGGGCTAAGAGGCAAAATAGAAGGCTTGTCCTTTGAAGGCCTCAGTGTCACCTTTTACTTTTGAAAAGTTACTAGGTCTTCAAAGGCTCATCCTTTGAAGGCCTCAGTGTTACCTTCTACTTTTGAAAAGTTGCTAGGTCTCCAATAAGAAGATTCTCAAACAATGTCGCACAGTTTTCTAAAATGTCTAGATGGAAACACCCACAGTCAGCACAAAATGATCCTAAGTCTATGAAGTCAGCATGGAAAAAGTGCTCAAACAATGCCCTACCATTAGCTGCATCGTAGGAAGCACAATCTTTAGGAAGGCTAGTTGGCCTTGTCCTCTTACGGACTAGATAGGCCTCTAGGGGAGGGGGCTTAGGAAGTTCCACAACTTTAGTTGGCAGCTTGGACGATGGGGCCCCTATAGCATGTGCAGTGCTAATAAGGAGTATGTTGGTCTTACGGGCATTTGCCAGGGCACCAACAATGGCCTTGTGCCTCTTCAAAAAATCTTTGGCATGGCTACTCATTTTTGCAGAAAGCAAAACTTGGTTAGATACCATAACCATGCACAAAATAAAGCAAGGAAAGTGTAGCTGCTAGAGCATAACTATTTGGCGGAAGGCCCTTTGGCAGTAACCCAATAGGCCTTTACTAGCTTTCCTTCCTAACCCTCTTCCCAATTACAATCCCTTACTCTTGGGTATGACTGGTGGCCTTTACTGATCCCTGCCTACCTAAAGGTGGTCTTGTCCATTTTGTGTTACGAATGGCAAACAATGAAAAAAAAATGTTGTTCCGCATTACTTCTTCCAGCTAGTGGGCCAACCCGAGAAGCGAGCAATGGCCCTCTGAACCCTTATATATAGGCAGCTTCCCAACCAAGGCATGCTAAGGAATGTTTGTAAATTTACAAGATAAACCCCATGTCTGCTCATTTAGTGTGAAAAATAAGCGCTACTTCTACCTCAACCTTGAATCCTTGTAGGATACAAAGGCAAAAGATTGGTTCCTACCTTGGTTGATGGGGCGATGTGGAAAATGGTGGCATATTTCTTCTACTCCAGTATGTAAAATTAGAGGAAGACCACCAGCAGGGGAGACACCCCACCTAGCTTATAGTAGATGATTAAGTCATTGATTTGGAAAAATATGTTTGGCATCAACTATTATGGCGTAATCTGGTGGTGCTCACAGATCTACTTTACTAGTGGATGTAGAGGGAAGTAAAGCCCTACTTCGAGCTAGTCCGTGGAAACAAAAAACACATCTTGTCTTTTGCTTCCTACTTATGGACCTCTATCTTTGAAGGCCTTCACATTGGATAGGTTGGCAGCAACATAGTTAGGCAAAAAAAAAATTAAAGAAGGATGAACATATTAGGGCTTCTACCGGCGTAACAAGGTGGCGGAATGGCAGACACCTAGAAAAAAAAAACTAAAACATGGGTAGGAAAAGAGGACAAGAACCTACTATCTAAATGTGATGAAGAAGGATGAACATCGAACCCTCACCTTAAACAACATTGCCTAAGTACACCAACAAAATGGCAAGAAAGAAAGGGGTTTTCACCTCCTCTATATGAGAGGTATGACAATGCACCCAAGTTAGGCCCTAAACCCACATTCCCTCATAAGGGGGACCTATTTGTAGGAACGGGCCTAGGAAGCCCAAATCTAGAAGTCTCGGCACTAGGCCATTTTTAGTGGCCCAAACAAACTCCAAAGGGAACTCCTTCTTGGAAAAAAGTTGTATCCCATAAATACAGGTTAAGCTATAGGATTTTTATTCCAAAGGTGAATTATTTAGAGCACACCCCAATTATATAAACCCTCTACCAATCTCGAGGTACGACATTCTTGCTTTCCTCTCCTTCTCCCTGCTATTGCTCAATGGAAAGCTAACTTGAGCATCCCCTAGGAGCACATCCCGGGGCTCTGACATTGTTTTCAGATGTAGAACCACAATTTGCTGTTCGCCAAGCTCTTGGGCCCAGCATACCCGATCACTTTACCTTTCAATTATACTGACTATTCAATTTATCAATATTTAAAACTATGATAGTAGCATGCTATATGAAATAAATTTTTTATTTTAACTTTTTTATTTCATATAATTTATAAAGTATACTCCCTTTATCCCAAATTCTTTATACAATTCAATTTTCAACAATTAATCGAGGATGTTTTTATTTTCAACATTGTAGTATATATATGAAAAATCTTTATGTATGAATGATAAATCAAGATCTGTGGTTTTTTAATATATTTTTTAAATTATTTTCTAGAAAACAATAATATAAATAAATTCAATTCAAACTATGTAAAAAAATCAAATGGAGCAAAGAAAATAGCATGGAGGGAGTCTCTGGTGAATATCAAATACGAACCCTCATATTTATCAATTTGGTGTCTAATGAAAATTTGTAAATCAAAGGCCAACTTTTTCAACAAAATGTTACTTTGAAGGACAAATTTTTTACTCCCTCCGTTTCATAAAAACTGACCTTTTTACTATTCATGGTAATTAATTTATGATTTTTATTTATTTCAAAATTTATTATAAAAATATGAATATTTTATATGAAAATGAAACTTTAAAGGCCATATTTTCTAAATATCATTTTTAAAATTTTTTTAATACATATTAATATGAATTTGTTCAAGTCAAACTTTAGTAAAAAAAGGTAAAAGGGTCAATTAATGCAAAAAGAAGGGAGTATATTATTAAGTTAGGGAGAAATTTATATTTTGGTGTATAGTTTAGGGACAAATTGTCCAATTCACTACAATAGAATCGGGCAAATTCGATGTCTGCGTCGGACGATTAAAATCATTGCAGAAGAGAACCATCACACAATCACCACAAAGTCCATGGTTGACTTGTCAAAGCACTAAACTTATGAAAATTCTATGATGACTCTTTTTATGATTTATAAATCATTGCATCATTGCTACAATCTTGCAACAACAGTACTACGACAATTGTAATTGACACAAAATCCTTTAATAGGAAATGTGGGGAATGTATAATATATCTCTCCAATATGATGATAAACAAAACACTTTTCATCATTCACAGTTTTATAATAGGATTCATTCTCCTAATCTTAGGTAAGTTATATTAAAACTCATTTTAAGTATTTATGTTTTGAATAATTAGAAACTACTTTTTGAAAATTTACAAATAGTCACTAACAGTATATATAGACATGTTTGAAATTTTTGAAAATTTACTGATGCCCTGCAGCATATTCGTTGTGTGACATGGTGAGACCAGGAGGGGCTTCCAGCGAGGGAGAACGTCTGAAGTGGAGATTTCCCAGGAGAAGCTACCTGAAACACTCAGAAAACAGGGGTTATGAGGTCCTCGGAGTCTTTTTTCGGGGAGGAGCCTTCGACGCCCAAGTTAGTGTTTTGGAGGTGGAGAGAAAATAAAAACGAAGAAGTTTTTTCTTTAGAGTCCAATCTCCCTTTACCTGGGGTGCTTACTGAATATTTATAGAGGAGTGAACAATAAAAGTCCGTTTGATGTGGCCGACCCAGATTATGACACGTGTTCGGTAAGATGCGATCCGCATCTTCGGGGGGAAGGAGAGCATCTAGCCGACCACAGGCCGCCTGGCCAGGAGCCTAGGCCGCGCGAGCGTGGCGTGTCAGAGCGTCTTTGCAGGCGGTGTGTCAGAGCGTGTATGGGGGCGGTGTGTCTGGGATGTGTCAGAGGCTCCTTAATTGCTTCTGCCATACTGCCGAGGTCTCTTTGGCAGAAGAGGGCTCTTCGAAGCAGGAGAACCATCTCCTGAGGTCACTTCAATAACCTAGGAATATCCCTGCCGTGGGTGGTCCCGTTTGGGGACGTCCTCTGCTGCCGAGTGTGGTTCGGTCATCTTACCGAGGGTGACAGTGGACCATATTCCCGAAGTTGGCACTGTCGTCCCCAGGGATGTAGGGTTGCCGAGGTCAGATGTGTGGGGTCCGGACGCCATCCTTTCCGAGGTTGGTGCTTGCTTTTCCAAGGGTGGTGCCTTACCCGAGTCTACAGTTCGAAGGGTTATAGGTGCTTCGGTTATCACTTACCAAATATTTGTAAAATTATGAATTCAAACTCTAAACAGTTCTAGAATTAGTAAATACATCATTTACATTAAAAAGGTAAATTATTTAAACAAACCCTAAACCTTGAAATCCTAAAACATTAAACACTCTTAACCATGAACCCTAAACCCCAAACCCTAACACAAACTCTAAACCCAATACTTTAATAAAACCCCAAAATTGGAAGCCTTGCCCTAAATCTAAACAATAAACTCTAAACCTGAACCCAAAACCTTAACCTTAACCTTAACCCTTTCATTAACCTTAAAACCTCAATTCTAACCATAAATCATATATGTAAATCTAAACTTTAAATTGTAAACTTAAATCCTAACCCTAACTTTTACAATAAATCATAAACCTAAACTTTATATCCTAAACATAAACCTTAACCATAACCCTTAATGCTAGCCCTAAACTAGTGTTCTCAAAGTTGGACAGGAAAAACCTACTGAACTTTGGAACCAGTGAACTGTCAAATTAGAATAAATATGCAGTTTGAAATAATTATTTAAGAATTGTAAAAAATAAAAAATATAAGAGTAAAAGTAAAAAAACTTGTGTTTGTATAGTTTGACTTTAAAGTATGAGTGGGACGAGGAGAAAGAGTTTGGAAATTTGATTCTTCAAGGGAGAAGGATGATTGTTGTGCTTGTCGTCCTACTTACTACTCTGCTCAGTACTCAAGCCTCATCAAGGGGTACTATGCACTACCTACCGACACCCAAAGAATTTTTCACAATAGCACAAGGCACCATCATCCATTTTTGTCTCTAACCAGTGTGCACTGTACAATATATAGTTTCATTTCATTTTCCCCTTTCTTGGCTTTCTTTGTGTTTCGTCCATTTTGCTTTCGTTTTTGCCTTTTTATCACTTTTATTGTTTTGCACCTTGTTTCTTGATTTGCCTATTTCTCATTTGTTTTACTTTCATATATTTTAAGTTAAACATGTCTATGCCTCTTGTTTTTTTTAATAGATCAAACTTCACTCAGTAGATATCTTAAAGATCGAGCACTAATAATTATAGCAAGCCAGATTTTCATGTAATTCCTTCATAAGTAACATGAGCAAAAAAATTGCAACAAACCTCATACCTCACTAACATTAAAATATGAGACAAACTAAAGTGTAAAATCAGTAAAAAACAATCCACTATCAAAATTGAAGTAAACTTATACTTGATATAACCCTAAACTCCAATTATCTACCTATCAAATATTCTCCCAAGTAATCATGTTCGCCTATTACAAAAATAAATTATCAAATTGATTTCAACCGAAATGCCACTATTGTCATATTAGTTACAGTACACAAAAAATCTAACAAAAGTTAATCTTTTCAGTTTCCTAAGTATATTAGATAATGTGCTTCGCATTTCCATAATTTGCATAATTATGAGCCATCGTAATCCAATTACTACTTCCACTAGTGAAGCCAACATCCATAACCAAGCAGCATGTTTGAAGAATAATCCTGCGTAGGCACAAGTTAGTGAAACAATTGCCCAAGATATTTAAAAAAGCATTGACATAAAACTTTTTGCAAAAAGACTTATGGAGTGGAGGCATTCATAGTGATGCCCGGCAGCATCTTCGTCGGGTGACATTATGACTTCGGGAGGGACTTCCTGAAGGGAAGAATGTCTGGAGCAAAGGTTTCCTAGAGGAGCGTGCCTGAAATGCTCAGAAAAAAGGGTTAGGAGGTCCCCGGAGTATTTTTCTGGGGAGGAGCCTCCGACGCCCAAGTTAGTGTCTTGAAGGGAGATAGAGGAGGAGCACTAAGGGGTTAGAAGGCCTTGCCTGCTTGTGTTTTCTCAGGGAGAGAGGGTTGGATCCCTTGCCAGGGCCTGTTTCCTGGTATTTATAGGAGTGCCCAGCCCGTTCAAATCATGACACGTGTTCGGTTGGATGCTTTCTGTACCTTCGAGCGTAGGGGACAAGTAGCCGTTTATAGGCCCCTTGAGTCTTGGATTGAGACAGGTTGTGACAAGACTCGAACGGTGTCGGCGCGTCAAACCGCCGTTTAAGGTGCCGTGTAACACCTGTGGGCGACATGTCAGAGGCTCCTTAAATGCTCATGCCGTACTCCTGAGGTCCTCTGGGCGAGGCCGTCCTTTGGTACGGATGCCCTTCTTCGGGAATTATACCCATAGTTCGGGGATTTCTTTGGTTCGGGGGTTCTGCCTTTGGGGAGAGTCTTTCCTGTTTGCAATAATTGGTTCTTTATCCCCGAAGACGATCCATTTGGTCCCCCGGGGGAGCCGGCAACATCTTTGAAATTCTTGACGTTCTAGCCGAAGTCCTGAGTTCGAGGCGTTTGACTTCGCTCCTTCCGAGGTCAGTGTTAGCGCTTCCTTCGGATGACGCCAGGTTTCCCGGCCACACTTTTGGCAAGAAGTATGTAGTGAGAGAGGCGATAGCCCTTCGGCTATCACAGGCCCCCCTTCAGAAAGCCGAAGTGGAATCTTCAGCTTGTTAGCTTTCGGAGAGCGCCCTTCGGGGCCTTGGGTGTAATACCTGTGTTGAAGATGGACCTTTTGTCCGAAGACATAGGCTGTTCGCCCATAGCCTGTCTTTTGGTGTCTTCGAGGTAGCCTACTTCTCTCCTTTTGTAGGTCTGCGCAACGTCGCGTCTTGTAACCAGGCGTGTCAGTCTGGAGCGGTGCGCCCAGGTTTAGGGGTGTCAGAAGGTGTGTCCCTCTTTTGGCACGATGGCTGATGCATGGCAGCTTGTTATTGACGAGGACTGCATCGGATACAACAGGCGCGGCTTTTTATGCACAATGAGCAGCTATGGCGACAGTTAGCCTTCACGTAGTACTTATGACGCCGGTTCGCCTACCCCCATCGGTCTATTATATGCTATTCCGTCATAATCTCCTTTTGCTTCTGCTTTTGCTTCCCTCCTGCCTTCTAATCGTTCTTGCGTTTTCCCCTGTTTTTTGGTGCTGTTGACAGAGTTTCTTCGGCCACTTTTCGCGACGGCAGCTTCAAACCCAGATTTTGGCAAAAGATTCGATGGGTTTTGATTTCTCGAGTCTTTTGATTTTAAAGATTTCCTGAAGTCGGTTTTCATTCCCCGAAGTCATTTTTCCTTCAAAAATGTCTTCGCCAAGTGTTTCCCCTATCCCGGAAAGTTGGCTTCCCTTTCTCGGTCATACTTGCTGTACGACCTCAAAAAAATTGGAAAGATGGACCGAAAAGTTCTTTCTTCCTTCTTATGCCACCACCAGACTTCCTGGACCTCAGGAGGTCAGTTATATGAACCGCCAAAATGAGGTTACCGTTTTTCGCGCCCAACTGAAGGCCGGACTTCGGTACCCTCCCTCGAGGGTGATTTGCAACTTTTGCCAATTTCATGGCATTGCCGTAAATCAACTTCCCCCGAACTCGTACTGTTACTTTAACGCCTTCCTTTGTATGTGCGGAATTTTCAAAATAGAACCCCATTTCTTTCTTTTTTTGCGGTACTATAAGCTCTACACAGTCCCGAAGGGTGGCTTTTACTTTATGCTACCTCGGGGATCAGGGAGCAAAAAGTATATGTTCACCTTCGCCACTAAGGACAGCTGGTGGGGGTGGCAACAAAAGTTTTTCTTTCCGAAGATGGAGGAGGCCTGGTCGTACGTTCCGACCAAGTGGGCTCGGGGAAAATTGGAGATGGACGTTGTAGACCCGAGGATGTTGCTGACTCCTAAGTTGGCATCCAGATTCATGGACTTCGACAGACGGATCCGAGTAGTCTCCGACTGGGATTCCGAGGTCTCTTCGCGCCCCCTCTACCCCTTCCCCATCAAGTGGAAACTGATGACCGAGGAGGTCCTTCGGGAACCAGGGGTAGTGAAGGAGCACAAGACGGACCTCGGGATGCCGGCTCCTGCCATCGCTGGGAAGGACTCCTGGCTGGTGAAACTCCTTCGGGAGGAGGTTACTTACGAGTCCTTTTATGAGTGTAAGTTATCTCAGAACCTTTTTGCTATAGGTACATCTTGGACTCACACTGATGTTTTTCTTTTGTTTCAGAGATGGGGGACGAGTCCGTTGCTTACTACAAGTCCCTTTTCCTCGGCCAATCCGAGAGGGGCGAACAGACGAAGAAGGTCGTCTCCCGAAGGCGGAAAGCATCTGGGGCTGGGCCATCCTCGGCGAAATGGGCGAAGAAAGACACGCTTCCCCCTCAGCCAAAAATTCCCGAGGAGGCGTGCGAAGAGCCTAACGCAGCTGCTGTCCTACCGACCGAAGTCACAGCTGACGTCCCTCCTCGGTGTCCCACTTCCTCGGCGGCTCTTCTGGATGCCTTGGTAGAAGTCCCTTCTGCCAAGGAGCGCCGCAAGAGCAAAGGCAAGGAGATCTCTGCTGAGGGGGTCCAGGACTCCGACGATGATGTTGCCGAGGTGCCGCCAGGTTCGTTTTTAAGACGAGCTGGGGTGCCTTTATTTTTTGTACTTTAAGAATTACTTGTTTTGACAAGCTTCTTGTTTTGCCCTGCAGAGGAGGTACCGTCTTCAGGTTGGATGGTCGAGCATGCCCGGAAACGAGCCCTTCGGGATTCCCATATCCCAAAGTGGAAGATCCCGAGGGAGCCTTTCTGGTCATTTACGGAGGACATGAACTTGTACTCCGGCGACTCCCAGCAAATGGCCAACCAAATTTCGAAGGGGATCCTCACCGAGGCCTCCTTCAAGGCCATTTCTGAGGCGTGCCCGGACGATGAGTCCCTTGCTGCCAGAGTTTCCGAGCACGCTGCCCAGGTATACTTCACGCCTTTGTTTTTTCCTTTTGATTTCTTCTAAGTTCTTGGCTCATTTTTTTGTCTTACTGAGTTTGTTCTTACTTCTTTGCAGCTGTTGGGGTACACTGGCCTCCTCAGAGTTCGGGCAACGAAGCAGGCAGCGTTCCGAGTCTCGGTCTTAGACTGCCTGGAAAAATCTAAGGCCATGTGCTCTGACTTGGTTGCCAAGAACAGGGAGATGGCTCAAGCTGCGAAGAAGGAGGTTGCTGCCGTTCGGGAGGAGTTTTTGAAGGAAAAAGAGGAGCTTTTGAAGGACTCATCCTAAAAGATTTCTGACCTTGGCTCCAAGGTGGCAGAGCTGACTTCGGCAAACGAAGCACATCAAAAATAGAAGTCAGAGTCTGAGGCACTCCTGGCGAAGGTGCTTGCTGAAAAGGCCGTGCTCTATGCCGAGGTCGAGTCTTTGAAGAAGGAGCCGAAGAAGAAGAAGACAATGGCACTGAAGAAGGAGATCGCAGATCTGGAGAAGGAACTTGACGCTTTAAGGGTCGAGAAGGAGAAAGCCGACGAGATGACAAAGGTCGGTTTTCAAGATGGCTTTTGCCTCGCTCGGCATCAAGTTCTGCAGAGGTTCCCAGATCTGGACCTCTCCTTTTTGGAGGCCCTAAACATCCCTGAGGGTCCTTGGTGGTCTTGGTCCAAAATTGAGCACCTTAAACTGCCCTTCCCTCTTCCGGGGCCGAAGGCGGTGGACAAGGACTCAGGAGCTGGTGGCTTCCGAGATGCCGAGATTCCTTAGCTTGCCTTAGAGTCCTTTGCCTTTTTTTTCTCCTTCTTTGTACTTTTTTGGCGAGCTTCCTTCTTTGTAAGCAGATCCATCTTAATAACGATTCTTTCTTTCTTTTGAAAAATTTTGGCTAAGTCTTTTGTACTTAGAAATTTTTCATTTCCCATTGTCTCGAACACGTTCACTCAAGAGACTTCGGAAAATCATATCTACGTTTATCACGGCGATCACCCTTGCGAAATTCTAACTTGTACAATTTACGTTCAAGAATTTTGGCTAAGTCTTTTGTACGTAGAAATTTTTTTTGTAACTTGTACAATACAATTTTCCCACCAAAATCCTAAGCATAGAATTTTTTCAAGGCATCCGAATGCCATGTATTTTTTCATTCTATGCCTTCGGCGTCACCGAGCTTGTAAACTCCTTTTCGTACTTCGGCAAGTACTAGATAAGGACCTTCTCAATTTGCATGAAGTACCTCATGTGATGGCCTTCAGGGTCCAAATTCAGCCTTTTGGAGAACGAGGTCCTCTTCTTTTATTCCCTTTGGCCTGGCTCGCAAGTTTATAGCCGCGGCCACTCTTTGCTGAAAAGCTTTTCTTCTCAGCTCGGCTATTTCTCTGTGTTCGCCAACGAGGTCAAGCTTGGTTCTCAGGCCGAGGTCATTTCCCCTTTCCTCAAACACTTGCACTCACACCGATGGTTGCACTACCTCGATTGGGATGATAGCCTCCATACCGAAAACAAGTGAAAAAGGTGTCTCCCCTGTGGCTCTTCGGGGTGTTGTTCGGTAGATCCATAACACACTTGGGAGCTCTCCTGGCCATTTCCATTTTGCTTCCCCCAGCCTCTTTTTCAGACCATCTTTTATGGTCCTGTTAGATACTTCTACTTGCCCATTGCTTTGGGGGTGAGTGTTGGGTTTTGGGAGCCAAACAGCGCAGTGGAATTTAACCGAAACCCTCCAGGATCCAAGTGAAACTGGGACCCACCGGGTGTTCTAGTACCTTCGGTATCAAATCTACCTAATGTTCTTCCGATTGAGATCTTCTCACACATCTTTTGCCGAGATCACAACCAAGGGTTCTGAACAGAAGACCCATTTAGAAGGAAATAGTCTACTGGACTACACATGAACTTCACGAGCCTAGGCGCTGTCGACCAGTGCTTCCAATGAGGTCTGACAAAGGTAAGTTTGCGAAGGCTCTTTGCGCTCGCAATGCTAGCCGACGTTACCAATTGCGAGGAGAAGATATTGGACCTGTCCTTTTTGGAGGCCCTAGGGCCTGAGGGACCTGCGGTTTCTCACTTAAAAGTTGCCAAGCACCTTATGACGAATCTCAACTTCCCTCTTCCCGGCAAAGCCCTAATCCGGTAGGATTTAATTTCGGGCTTAATAATGGCTCCCGAGATGCCCATTATAATACGAAATTAAAGTGAAACCATACCCAAATAATTAGCCCTTCTCTTTTTCTAATGATCCAAATTGTACTTTGTGTGCGACTTCTTCTCTTGTAAGTTGGCAATGATAATAAAGATCTTTCTTTTTTTGAAAAATAGGCAACGTCTTTTGTCTTAGCAATTTTTCATTTCCCATTGTCCCGAACACGATCGCTCAAGAGATTCGACTAAAATCTTTATGATTATCACGACGGTCACCCTTGTCCCTTTGTCCAACTTGTCAAGACTTTAAGCGTTAAGACAGAAATGTTTCACTCTCGTAAGTCTTTTGTACTTATACAATACAATTTTCCCACCAAAATCCTAAGCATAGAATTTTTTCAAGGCATCCGAATGCCATGTATTTTTTAATTCTATGCCTTCGGCGTCACCGAGCTTGTAAACTCCTTTTCGTACTTCGGCAAGTACTAGATCAAGGACCTTCCCATGATTTGCGCGAAGTACCCCGTGGGATGGCCTTCGGGGTCCAAATTCAGCCTTTCGGAGAACGAGTCAGGTCCCCTTCCTTTATTCCCTTTGGCCTGGCTCGCAAGTTTATAGCCGCGGCCACTCTTTGCTGAAAAGCTTTTCTTCTCAGCTCGGCTATTTCTCTGTGTTCGCCGTAGAGGTCAAGCTTGGTTCTCAGGCCGAGGTCATTTCCCCTTTCATCAAACACTTGGACTCGCACTGATGGTTGCACTACCTCGATTGGGATGATAGCCTCCGTACCGAAAACAAGTGAAAAAGGTGTCTCCCCTGTGGCTCTTCGGGGTGTTGTTCGGTAGCTCCATAACACACTTGGGAGCTCTCCTGGCCATTTCCCTTTTGCTTCCCCCAGCCTCTTTTTCAGACCATCTTTTATGGTCCTGTTAGATACTTCTACTTGCCCATTGCTTTGGGGGTGAGCTACTGGGGCGAAGTGCATCTTTATTCCGAGGTTGTTGATAAATTCTTGGAACCCTTTGTCTATAAACTGGGACCCATTGTCGGCTACTAGTACCTTCGGTATGCCAAATCTGCATACAATGTTCTTCCATACGAACTTCTGCACATCTTTTGCCGAGATAGTCACCAAGGGTTCTGCCTCGACCCATTTAGAGAAATAGTCTACTGCGACTACGCAGAACTTCACGCCTCCAGGCGCTGTCGGGAGTGGCCCAATGAGGTCTATGCCCCAAACTGCGAAGGGCCAGGGATAGTCAGCCGAAGTTACCAATTCCGAGGGTGTCCTTTGGATATTCGCGTGTCTTTGGCAATTACCACACTTCTGGACGAACTGCCTAGCGTCCTTTCTTAGGGTAGGCCAAAAATATCCTTGGCGAAGTATTACTGCTGCTAGAGCGTCGGTTCCAATGTGCGAACCACAAGCGCCTTCGTGAACTTCTTCGAGGATCATTTCAGTATCCTCTTCGCCAACACACCTCTGCAGTGGATTTGCATATCCCTGCCGATATAATTCTTCTCCAATTAGGAAGAAACGACCAGAACGTCTCCGTACCTTCGCCGCTTCGTTGGGGTCTTCGGGGAGCGCACTGGTTGCGAGATATCTTTTTATCGGATCTTTCCAGCCTTTTCCCGGAGTTACTATGCTCAGCACTGCAATGCTCGGGTGGTTTAGCACCTCGGTGCATGTTTTTGACTTTGCCAAGCAATCTGCCTCGGCATTATCTCGACGAGGCACATTTTCGATTCGTACGGTGTCGACCTCTCGGATAAGCTTTGCTACCAGTTCATGGTATTTTTCCAAGGTCGGGTCCTTCGCCCCGTAGTCCCCTGCTGTTTGTCGAACTACCAGCTGGGAATCGCTGTGGGCTTTTAAGTTTTTTACACCAATTTTTCTGGCTAGGCGTAACCCTGCTATGAGAGCTTCGTACTCAGCCATATTGTTGGTGACGTTAAAGCCGAACTTGATGGCTTTCATTACTTCTAGACCTTCGGGACCTCTGATAATTACCCCAGCTCCCTGGTGTTCGGAGCCCGAGGCTCCGTCGACATACAAAGTCCATTCTGGCTCACCTCCGCCGGGATCCATATGGCTGTCCTCGGTGATGGGTACTTCGGCAATAAAGTCTGCCAGGGCTTGAGCTTTTATGGCTTTCCGAGGTTCATAAGTAATGTCGTGTTCGCCAAGCTCTATACACCATTTGGAAAGCCTTCCTGAATGATCGACTTTCCTCATGACGTCCCGTAGAGGTAGACTACTTCGGACGATGATAGGGTGAGCCTGAAAATATGGCCGTAGCCTTCTCCCTGCCAGTACCAGGGCATATATAGCTTTTTGTAGCAAGGGATACCTGACTTCGGCGCCGTGCAGGGACTTGCTTATATAATAAACCGGCCATTGCTTCGGCCCTTCCTCTTTCACAAGGACCGAGCTTACTGCTTTTTCTGTGACGGCGAGGTATAACACGAGGGGCTCTCCCTCGCGAGGTTGTCGCAGAGTGGGCAGACGGGCTAAGTAGATTTTGAGTTCTTCCCAGGCCTTTTGGCAGTCCTCATTCCAAGGATGATCATCACTTCCGAGGTTGCCCTCCTTTTTTGCTGCCTTAGTGAGGACTTTAAAGAATGCTCGACACCGGTCTCCATATCTGGAAATAAACCTACTAAGAGAGGTTATCCTTCCGGTGAGTCTTTGCACATCTTTTATTGTGACGGGAGTTCGGAATTCGAGCAGAGCCTTAATTTTTTCGGGGTTAGCATCAATGCCTCTTTCTGATACCATGTACCCAAGAAACTTTCCCGAGGTTACGCCGAAGATGCACTTTTCGGGGTTAAGGCGGATCCCGAAGGTTCCGAGCTGGTGGAAAGTTTCCTTTAGATCTGCGACGTGGTAGGTAAGCAGTTTGCCCTTGACTATCATGTCATCGACATAGACTTCCATATTCCTCCCTATTTGGTCACTAAAGACCTTGCTCATCAACCTCTAGTAGGTGGCTCCTGCATTTTTGAGCCCGAAGGGCATCTTGATGTAACAATACGTTCCACCTTTCGTGATGAAGGCAGTCTTCTCCTCGTCTTCGGGGTCCATCCTTATTTGATGATACCCATTGAAGGCGTCTAGGAAACTTAGGAGCCTGTATTTGGCAGTCGAGTCTACCAATTGGTTTATTGGTGGGAGAGGGTATGAATCTTTTGGGCAGGCATCATTCAAGTTTCTAAAGTCGATGCACATTCGGAGCTTACTGCTCCCTTCTTTTGTGGCAATAACCACATTGCTTAACCACGTGGGGTACTTGACCTCCCTGATTACATCTGCGTCCAGTAAGCATTGGACTTCAGCTTTGATGAAGTTATTTTTATGGACTGAGATGCCCCGTTTCTTTTGCCGAATAGGTTTTGCTTCCGGACTTACTTAAGGTTATGCTGTATTATGCGAGGGTCTACCCCCGGCATATCTTTCGGCGAGTAGGCAAACAGGTCTTTATTCTTCAGTAGAAAGGATACAAGTTTTTTCTTGTCTCCTTCGGCCAAGTTTTTCCCTATTCGGGTACTTCGGCCTGGGACAAGTTCTACTTCTTCCATTTCTACCTTCGCGGGATCTTCTGCCTCCCCCTTTTTTGGTTTTCCGCCTGGTAAAGCCTCTGCTTCTACAGTTTGCGCGAAGTTGTTTGCTGGAGCTTTTCATGCCTTGACGAACACTTTCCTTACTTCGCCCTGATCGATGAAGAATTCTGCATCTCCATCCTTGGTGGCAAAAGTGACAGTTAAGTATTTTACATCAGTGCGAATGTGTAGATTTCCCTGTGTTTGCCTCCCAAGGATGGCGTTGTATGACGAAGGAACATCCATGACAATAAACCTTGTCATTGTGGAGGTGAATAATTCAGCTGTCCCGTCCACCGAAGTTCCTTTCATCATTAGGGGAAGATCGATCTATCCGAGGACGAGTAGTTTGGATGGTCCTACCCCAAAAGTAGGCGAAGTGACGGGCTTGAGATCGCTGTTGGATATGCCCAAGTTTAGCAGCAGATGTGAAAAGAGGACGTCAGCGTTTGATCCATCGTCAAGCAACACTCTCTTGACGTCCCAGTTTCCTATCCTTGCCATGACCAGAAGCGGATCATCATGGGGAAAGATGACAGTGGAACCATCCTTGCAGGCCAGCTTTTTCGTCGGACTCTAATATTCCATCACTGATATTTCTCTGGCCTTCCTCTTTCTTTCCGAGGATGGGAGTCCTGTCATAATTGTTTGTATTATTCCCGCCGGAGGTAGAGGACGCCTTTTTGGACTTCAATTCCTCCATCTGTCGGAGTCGTAGTCCTCGTCATCTGCCTTTCCTTCTTCCTCTTTTCTCCCTTTCGGGGAAAGCATTTGCAGATATCACCGAAGTTGGCCTTGTTTTATCAGCGACTCTATGTATTTTTTCAATTGAAAACAGTCTTCAGTGTCGTGGCCGTGGTCACGGTGAAACTAGCAGAACTTCTTCATGTTCTTTTTATTATCAGCGATCATGGCCCTTGGCCGCTGAATCTGGGTCCCCTGTCTTTCCATCGTCATGAGGATATTGGTCCTCGTGCTGTTCAGGGGTGTGAAGGTTGGGGGTTTCCTTCCCCTAATTCTTCGAGGTCGTCCCGCCTGGTCAGTTGAATACCGCATTTGCTGACTGGACCCTTCGGCGCGGGTGTGATCGGACTTCCGTCCACCCATCCTTAGCTCTTTGGCCGTCATGTGCTGCTCGGCCCTTTGGTAGATTTCGCCAAGCGTGTCTGGAGGGTCCTTGGAAAATTCGTAGAACAGCTGTGAGTCCCTTCGAAGGCCCCGTGTCATGGCGAGAATGCGTATTTCAGGGCGGAAGTCTGGAACACTTAAGGCTTCTTTGTTAAACCTTTCGACATAGTCGCGGATGGTTTCTCTGTTTTTCTGCGATATGTCGAACATCTGGACAGGCATTTTCGCCGTCGGCCGACTTCCAATGAATTGCTGTGTAAAGGCCGTAGATAACTCCTAGAACTCCCTGATGGTTCCTGGAGCCAACGAATTATACCATGCTATTGCTGGTTCTGTGAGGGTGACCTCAAAGCATTTGCACAAGGTAGCGTCATCAGCACCGTGCATCATCATGCTGCGTTTGTATTTTGTTAGATGGGCCTGTGGATCAGTTCGGCCATCATAGGTTTCCAGCCGAGGCACCCGGAAGTCACCTGGCATGGCTGCCTCAGCTACTGCTCGGGTGAACGGTGACTCATCCCCACAGAAAGTTTCAGACAGCCTTGCCCAGACCAGTTTGCGAGCTACCTGTTTTTCCACTCTTTCCAACCTTGCTAATATCTTCTCCATAAGGAATGTGGCACTAGGCTCTTCCTCCTGATGCTTGTAGGCTTTTGGGAAGGGAGATTGTCGATGTCTCTTCGGGGAGTGACTCCGGCGCCGAGGGGATGGGGACTTCGCCATAGGTGATGAGCTCCTTTGGCGCGGGACTTTAGGTCCCTTGGACCCTGTTTGTCCCGTAGGTCGTGTCCCGAGGAGCATGTTTTCCATCGAAGACTCCTTGCGCGGATCCCTGCTTCCCGAACTGCGGTAGGTTGGTTTAGGGCTTTTCTCCCGAGGGCGTGTTGGCGAGGGAGGCCTTTGGGCCTGAGTTAGTTGCGGCCACCTTCGGTCTATTTGCTGTGTCATTTCAGCCACAACAGAGCGCTAAAAGTCACGCAGAAAACTCATAGTTACGACTAGAGGACGTTCTTCCTCAGGCGAGGAAGTCCCTGGAAGGTTTTGCTTGGTAGCCGGTTGAGCCTCAGGCGCGGACGAGGACTTCGGAAGTCCCTTGTCCTTTGAACGCCGAGTTTCAACAACGGCGACCTGAGAGTGGGTTCCCACAGACGGCGCCAAATGATGCCCAGCAGCATCTTCGTCGGGTGACATTATGACTTCGGGAGGGACTTCCTGAAGGGAAGAACGTTTGGAGCAAAGGTTTCCCAGAGGAGCATGCCTAAAATGCTCAGAAAAAAGGGTTAGGAGGTCCCCGGAGTATTTTTCCGGGGAGGAGCCTCCGACGCCCAAGTCAGTGTCCTGAGGGGAGATAGAGGAGGAGCACTAAGGGGTTAGAAGGCCTTGCCTGCTTGTGTTTTCTCAGGAAGAGAGGATCGGATCCCTTGCCAGGGCTTGTTTCCTGGTATTTATAGGAGTGCCCAGCCCGTTCAGATCATGACACGTGTTCGGTCGGATGCTTTCTATACCTTCGGGCATAGGGGACAAGTAGCCGTTTATAGGCCCCTTGAGTCTTGGACTGAGACAAGTTGTGACAAGACTCGAACAACGTCGGCATGTCAGACCGCCGTTTGAGGCGGCATGTAACGCCTGTGGGCGACATGTTAGAGGCTCCTTAAATGCTCATGCCGTACTCCTGAGGTCCTCTGGGCGAGGCCGTCCTTTGGTACGGATGCCCTTCTTCGGGAATTATGCCCGTAGTTTGGGGATTTCCCTGGTTCGGGGGTTCCGCCTTCAGGGGGAGTCTCTCCTTCTTGCAATAGCTGGTTCTTTATCCCCGAAGACGATCCATTTGGTCCCCCGGGGGAGCCGGCAACATCTTTGAAATTCTTGACGTTCTAGCCGAAGTCCTGAGTTTGAGGCGTTTGACTTCGCTCCTTCCGAGGTCAGTGTTAGCGCTTCCTTGGGATGACGCCAGGTTTCCCGGCCACACTTTTGGCAGGAAGTATGTAGTGAGAGAGGCAATAGCCCTTCGGCTATCACATAGGTTGAAAATGCATCTTGCTGGATGGAAAGGTGATATAGGTTCATGTTTAAAAAGTAATGACAGACGTTCATTTTCACATGTGGCAAATTCTTGATGATGCTGGCGAACAAAAGAGACAAGGGCATGCAAACTATGAAAAAAGTCACTCTCATGGAAGAAATGCTCATAAATCTCAAGGTGATTACATCTATTACAAGAAAATATAATATTCAAGTTTGTTATTATAGAGTTCCTTTTGTCTTCTTTTTATTAATTTTGTGCATAGGGGGTATTCTTGAACATGCCAATAAATAAATTAATAGACAAAATAAATGATGGTAAAATAGTACAAAAAATTTGCAATAAATATAAATATCTTAAAAATGATAAACGAATTTACTTCCCACTTATCTCTTTTATACTTATTATATGGGTTTTCTCTTATAGTCATTGATGCAGATGGAGGAAGCTGATTGCAACTGGTGATGAAATATTGAGGTTGCTTCATCTAGAAAATTGGGAGGAGTTTTGAACTCCTAATTCCTGAGTGCAATTGGTTCTAGATCTTAAAAAACAATCATATCTATACTCCAAAGCAAGGAAAAACTTCATGAGGCCGCTCTTTGATATGCTTATATTTGTACATGTTTTCTATATATTTTTGCTTGATATTTGCTTGTCTTTTGATATGTTTTTAGTAGATTTTGGTGCTTAATTAGTTTATATTTTATTTTTATTTCATATTTCAACTATATTTGAATTACAAAGGATTTTGTGCAAGTATTGGAGCTGAATTGTAAGTTTGGGAAAAAATTAGGTTAGACATGGCTTGGTGCACGCCCATGTTCATGCCAAACATGTGCATATTAGTTGTCATGCCCATGTTCCTAACAGTGTCATTAAAGTACATGATTTTTACGTTTAAGGAATTGAACACTACCTTAAACACATTCATGACACAAACCATGTTTACCTGTTGTTAGGATTTTATCAAGTTCATTTGGTAGAAAACAAAAAAGGGGAAGGGAAAGAGAAAAGAAAGATGAAAAAATACATAGAAAAATGTTAAGTTTTGATAAAAAAAAAAAAGGTTGTTGAAGGCAGTTCTGATGATCAAAACCACTTAATCTTCATTAGATCAAGGATTCATTGGAGAAGAAGTAATTCAGAGATGGACACTTTTTTTCCTAGCTTTTCTTTGTTTCTATTGTGTTTATTTTTAAGCACAATAAACTAAATTCTCATAATTAGAGTAGATAAACCCTAGGATGATATTGTGTTTATTTTTTAGCCTATTAATTCAATGTGAGATGATGAACATATTGTAGGTAATAACCAATATGTTTACTATGGATCACCGTTGGGTAGAAGGGAAATTACTGTAGCCAGAATAATATGTATGATATAATACCTCCGAACTAGGCTGAAACCTAGTAGTTGGTTTGTAAGACTATTAATGCATTCTTAGGAAGCAGGACTAGACACCCTATCAGTGACTTAAGAATAAGGGTTAATGAATAGGAATAACAGCGAGCTAATCTAGTTTAGGTAATTCTCCACGGTTCAAGTTAATCATATGCTTGTTAAACCAAATTAAGAATAACAAAATAGATTTCTGAGAGGATTTGATTCTAAGTATGACATATCTTATTATTGTTGTCTGATTTGGTTTTTGCTGTTTGTAGTTGGTTGCTTAGTTATCTTTATTGCATTGGTGAGTTTAGTTAATTCATAGTTAATTAGCAAACAACCCTCTTAATTGTTAGTTAGATAATAAGGAGAAATATTGAGTAGGGAGATAACTTTGTTCTTTGGGAAAAATGATTTTGATACTGGCCACTACTATACTTTGATGATAGGTGCACTTATCTATGAGTTCACATATTTATAAGTATAGAAAGATTTTATACATTCACAATATTCATTAGTATAGTGGGAAGAGTTTTTGTGAACCAGAAAAACATGTCAGGTTTTTAGCACCGTTGCTACGGAACAATTGTTAAGATTGCTACTTGGAAGATTGATCTTTATTAATCAAGCCATTTTTTATTACACTATTTTTCTTTGAATTTTTAGTTTACCATTTTTTATTACACTATTTCTCTTTGAATTTTTAGTTTACTTATTTTTCGTTCTTTTCTTGTAGGAAAATTGGTGCATGACTTGTAGCCATCTCGGTGAAGTGTTTGAAGCCAATCAAGAAATTGATAGAACTTGGAGAAAACTTCATTTCACAGAGGGTACTGAGTCACACCCATTTTATCCTAGGTAGTGTAACAATGAGAAAATAAAAAGCAATCAATCATGGAAGAGAATAATCAAGCAAGGACTATGTTTGAATATACTAAGCCCTGTCTTGAAGGGACAGAATCAAGCATTGTTAAACCTCCTGTGTGTTAGTGTTGTGCCCAAAAAGCCAATCATAAGATGATTGTATTTTTGCAGATTGAGTCATGATATTTTATTTAGGCATTAATCCAGCAATTTTGTTTGTTGTTTTGTTTCTGCGTAACGTAATAAACATAATTGTAACCCTAGCATAATGATATTCTTAAACGTCCCTCGTCTAGTATTATTGTGGAGCGGGTTGCAATAATACATAATGACTAGCATATGTGGAGACTAATATGAGATATGTAGTCTACATATGGGTACAAGTTGGAGAACTTGTGTACTGGACCGACCCACCAGGAGAACATTTTATGGATCGTTATATGAGTGTCATAAGTGATTCTCATAGTGATCATAGTATATGTAGTCCTTCGACCTAAGATCATCAAGGTTCCCTACATGTAAGTCACATACTTTGATACTTTCCTTTGTTGCTCGTAACTGAGTGAACTTGAAGGAGGTCATTGGGTATGTCACATATCATGCAGAGGGATTTGTATGATCAAGATGGGATTTGTCCCTCCTATGTAACAGGAGTGATATCTTCGGGCCCCTTGATAGAGTGAGACTTAGAAAATGCATGGCCATGCTCTGATGAGTTGATATACGATATCAAAGTCATCAGTTTAAGTTGGTCTACTCAGTAATCAAGAAACCAAAGATTGGGCTATACGAGAGTGACACATTCCATGTCTCGTGCTTAGTCTTGATATCTTGGACAAAGGGACAATGGCATATATCGGTGATGATCATAAAGGTTTAGTCGATTCACCGACAATCTTGTCACTTGGGTAGCAATGATGTGTTGCTAGACACCGCTCATTGCTTATGATCATAAATGTGATTTATGATCATTGCCAACATGGCAAGAGCCTATTGGGTCGCACACATAGAGCTATTTGGATCATTAGAGTGCGTGGGCTAATTATTTGGGTTATGGTTTCACTTTAATTTCGTATTAATAATGGGCCAAGGAGTTGAGCCATTATTAAGCCCGAAATTAAATCCTAATTGGATTAGGGTTTTGAAACCTATTAGGCCTGGAAGTTGAGTCTCACTATAAATACAACTTTTAAGTGAGAAATTCGCAGGTCTCCTTGCCCTAGCCTCCCAAAAGGACAGCCGCACTCTTCTCTTGCAATTCCTTGGAGGACGCAAGCAAGCACTGCGAGCACAAGAGAAATGCATCTGCCGGGATGTGGTGGAAGCGTGGTGATCCCGAGAGGCTCGTGTGGATACCATAGAGAGCCTGAACACGTCAACTGTTCAGGTTTTGTGATTCGACTCTACAGTTGAGTGAGAGATTTCAACTGAAAATTAGGTATGAAATTTTCGAACACCCGGTTTACCCCGTTTCACTTGGATCCTGGAGGGTTTCGGTTAAATTCCGCTGCGCTGTTTGGCTCCCGAAACCCAACACTGTGAATGCCAATAATTTTGAGATAAAACTGAATATTATTTCAAAGGGGCAAAATTATGTTCAATTTAGTGGTTTGGTGGATGAGGATGCTAATGCTCACTTTGCTCATTTCTTGGAGATATGTGATACTTTCTGATGGCTAAAGGGCTATCACTCATTGGACCTTTGGATTAGTGGCCCTGACACCACCCTCGGCAGGTCATATGACTAGCATTGGAAGAAGGCTCAGCACCATTCTCGGATGCTAGTACAGCTGACCTTGGAAACGGTGAATCACTACCCTCGGGTATTAGCTTAACCAACCTTAGAGACGGAAGTCTATCTGTTATAGCCCTCCTAGCGAAACGCTCGATGAACAAGGTAATTTCATAAATCCCTAATTTAAATGCCTTAATTAGAGGTGAATTAGCAAAACCAAGTATGCTATTAAAGGTTTAGTGGGTTTCAAGTGGTTTATGCCACTAATGTTACCCACTCCAGGGTAGTTCAGTTATGGTGCCAAAACTGTGCATTTAGACTCCCAGGATTGGTAATGTTCTGTAGGCCATCAGAACATTACCCTTAGTGTGCATGCCCAAGTGGCCCTCTTGGGCACTATGTAAATACATGCATATTAGTCCAACCATCACACACATATTCACATCTCATGCACACCATGGCAGCAAAGAAGGAAAACACTAGCACAAGTCTTAGTTTTGCCTTCCACACATTAGGCAACCTTGTTAAGTTCTAGTGGCCAGCTACTGCACCTGTAACTTCCACTAATAAACTGTATCATTGTAGCCTCATACCGCCCTGTTTTATTTTATCCATTATCAATTAGAGACTTAGAGAAAACCAATGAATTTTGTTTTACATCAATAGCCCACCTATTGACCAAGTTATGGATTTTTTAAGTTGGTTACAAAATTCTGACCAAATGAACAGTAAATCACCCAATTTTGCAATGTCATATCTTTGGCTAAAAGGATCCAAATCCAGAAATTCCAAATTCCAGTTCAACCACTAGATGTTCTCTAGATGTGGTAAAAATTTAATACCAAGATTCATTCTACACAGGGAGATATTAAACTTTAGGTACATGGTCAAAATTCTGGCAACTTTTGGACCATTTTGCCCATACAATTTTTCCAAACCATACAAACATTTCATTCACAAGGGGAAAGCCCTCCAAGGCTATCCCATACATGTCCAATACACATATTAATTACATTATCTTGCATCTAGCAAGTTTATGTGGCCAAAACAGAATTTACAAGTAAGCAGCCCATCATTCACACTTAGGCAGCTTTGCACCACATCACTTACATAGCCAAAACATTACTCAAATGTTCACATACTTGTCTCATCTTACATACACTACATGTAAATGAATACATTCACTACAATATGGCCTTAACTCATCTAAATACTCACCCTAGGTTACAGGAGCTCCTGCGATACAATGGACTCCAAAAACAGGATGCTGGACAGCTGCTGCACAACACAGTAAGTACCACCATTAAAAAT
Source organism: Aquilaria sinensis (assembly GCA_005392925.1). Lineage (NCBI taxonomy): Eukaryota > Viridiplantae > Streptophyta > Magnoliopsida > Malvales > Thymelaeaceae > Aquilaria > Aquilaria sinensis. The sequence continues at coordinate 140,332 of SMDT01002935.1, forward strand.
ATCAAATGTGCTCCTAAAATCAACAAACTTTCCAGATCACAAATAGACATATGGAAGTTCATGTACCTGAAATTTCAGATCAAAACTCCCTGAAATTTCAGATCAAAAATCAATCCAAAAAGGTTAGTTTGAAGGTGATCTTTCAGCTGGACCTGAAATGACAGAATTGAGGGGAGTAAGTTTCATTGAGAAACTTAGTAAGGGTAACACTTGGTTTCTTAAGGTAATGTGATCCTCATTAAAACCTGCATCCAAAGACACTAAAACACAAAAATCACAATGCATATATACAAAATATAGCAACCAAATGCAGCAGCCAAACACAAACAACAAACACATGAAATGTGGCAGCAACATATACCATAGGTTAGTCCACAAATCATGCAATAAACATAAATAAATCACTATGGCAGCCCTCCTCAAGCTAATGCTTGGTCTTAGGAGGATTATAACACTGGTTAGTACTAAATTTGGGCTCTAGAAACCCACACTTTACTGCCATCATTGTGCACTTCACACTAGGTCACAAAACCTTCAATAAGTCCACTCCCCTCACTAAGCTTGGTTCATAAAGCTCATGGCTCTCTTCCAAGCTTAGCTCTAGCTCCATGGATGTTTGAAAATTTCAGAAAACAACCCATGAGAGCAAGAGAACCCTTACCAAAGAGAGTAGGCCGAATTTGAAGCTTAATCCTTGAAGTATGCAAGAAATAGCTCTAGTTTGCTTCGAATTGCTTCCTTTTGCCTTCAATTTCAATCAATTGCAAGTTTGAAGGTGTGGTGGCTATGGAGGAAGTATGGATGTGTTCTTGGGCTGGGGGAGGACGAAAATGAGAGTGGGATAAGTGACTTGGCCACTTAAATGGCCTTAAATGAGCTTAAGGGCACCAAAACACACTTAACAAGCTTAACCTTGCTTTATGTCATTTTCCTTCTTACTAATTATGGTTTCTTTGTCTTAAACTCATTGGTACACATGTGCCCAAAATTTTTGACTAATTATCAAGTCATGGCTGCCTTCCCCATGGTGGGATAACCCATAAATTCCACCCTTAGACTTAAGTCAAAAGATTGAACACCTTAAGGTTTACACTAGGACATTTAGGTCCTTATTGCCTTAGTGTTTCCTTTGTTCAAACTTGTCTTCCATGAGTAATTTAGCCCTTCAATAGCACTTTTATACCATTTATATCCTTCCCATAACTCTCCAAGCCTCTTTCTTGAGAGTTTTGTAATTGAGTACCTGAATTTCCAAAACCTTACAAAAAAGTCCATAGGTTGCTTGACAAACAAGCAATCCTTAAGGCTTTTCTTGGGGGCCAAGTTACCAACTTGGAACACTTTTAAGGAGGTGTTGATCATGCCTTTTACCCCCCACACTTCAAACACTATGGTGAGAATTACACAATATAATGGTTTTTAGTCATTATGACACACTTGTAATTCTCCCATTTTATGAGGTGGTAACAACTAAGCTTTGACCGGGGGCAAAATGGTCGGGATGAGTCCTAGGAGTAAAACTAAAACTTTTAAAACCCAAAGCCCAAGTTAGAAAGTTTTGCTTAAGTATGTAATTACCTAGTTATTATTTGGGGATTGGGTATTTTTGTAAAAATTAAAAAAGTTTGGGGGTAAAGCTTTTGTTGTTTTAAAAATGGTTGGAAGAGATAAGGATTTTACTATTCCCTCATCCCTTCCACTTGAAATTCCCAGCTCTTCTCTGCCCCTTTCATTTCTTGCTCATTTCACTCCCAATTCTTGGTTTCTTGGTGAAATTGGTGAGCTTTCTTGGTGCACAAGTGGGAGGGGGCTTGCTTTGCAGTTGTTTTTCATGTTTTGATGCTTTTAGGGCATTTTCAAGCTTAGGCGTGCTTGAACTCGTGAGGGACTCCTTGTCTCTTGAAATTTCTTTGTTTATTAAGTTGATTAGAGCTTGGGTTTTGTTGGTTTAGTGTTAATTTGGTGCCATATGCCTTCTATTTTTCTTGGAACCTAGGAAACCTTAGTGAAACCTTTGGACTTGAAGTTCTTGGTTTGTGGTTCCTTGATTGAGCTAATTCAAGGTTAATTGAGGTAAGGGATTTATGATTCATGCATATTTAATGTCATTCATAGGCTGCTTGTGAAAGAATTGAAGTAGTTTTGTGAATGGTATTGGTTAGTGGATGGTGATGAACATGTTGGACTAGTGATGTTTTAATGACTTGTTTGGTGTTTATGGACACCATAGGATTGGTTTGAATGGTGCATTGTAGCCTAGTGCATGTGCGCATGCAGGTTTAAGGTAAGTGGAGGCATTCTTATGGCCTTTGGGAGGCATTGGAAGCCCCTAAAGAGCCTTAAGCATGAAGGAGAAGGTTTAGGCTAGGCGCCAGGTGGTGCTACATTGCCCAGGACCTGATTTGGAATTCAAGGAAAAGTGGCCTCTAGTGCCTAGGTGCCAACAGTCGACAGCATTGACATGCTGTAGTATTTTAACCATAACTTTTTGCTCGGGTATCCAATTGAGGTGATTCAAGTTTTCACGGGAAGCTAAGAGAGAGTAATATTATTTCCATGCCTTCCCTAAGCTTGAATATGCCTAGGTTTTTCTTTATTTATTTTCAAAGTGAGGGTATATTTGGCCATATTAAAGCACCATTAGTTAGGTAGAGGGTTTAGTACCATCGGGAGCTTAGTTGGACCTTTGGGTTTGCGGTCCCAATGTGGAAACTATAGTTCACCTAGGTGGGTTCTAAAGAACCTAGGGAATGAGTCCAACCATTGTCATTGCCACTCCACTAGGGTGAACTAGGTGATGGTGAATAAGTATGTGCCTTGAGTGAAGGTTTAGTGCACTTGTAGCCTAAACAAGGTTACTTGAGGTGCAAGTGAAAGCCTAGTGCACTCTTGGTAAGGGTTTAAGGTAGAAGCTTAGTAGACAAGTAACGTAGGCAAGTCTAAGGACTTAAGCTACTATGTGGAGGCTTAGTACACCTAATGAGTTCCTTGGAACTCAAGCGAGGTGCATCCACCATGTTCACCTTCACAATAATTAAGGGAAGTTTAAAGTTACTATGTTAGTAAGCTAGGGCTTATTAGGAACAAGTTAGAGGCCAGAACTTGTTAGGCATGGAGTTACACCTATGAGAGGACTAAGAAGAGGAAGGGAGCTAAGGGACTTAAATGTATGTCCATATGTTAGGCCTCAGATTGCAAGCACACACAATAGATTTCATATGTCATATATATGTGTGCCCTTAGTATTTTTCTTGTAGGTTGAATGATCCTTTATTGAGAATCATTGATTTTGACTTCCATAGTCTTTGATGTGCAGATAGCTTCTGTAAGGCCAACAACCATTAAGGGTTGTTAAGCTAGGCTCATGACCAAGTATACGATTTATTTGAATCTTTGTTATTCTAGTTTCTGGTTTGCTTGTTGGTTGCGTTATAGTACTAACTATAATTGTCTTTTGGCTGACAGAGACTAGTCAAGCACAAGGGAGGGCTTTCGAGGCTAGCCACTAGGAGTTTGCTCTAAGATGGAAGCTTAGTTATGGGTCTCAGTCGCATGGTTCAGTGTATTGTTTTCATACACTAGTTTGCCTCCAATGCTCATGTATGAGTAATGTACTCTAGGTTGCTCTTGGGTGTGAGCATGGTCTACCTTTGCCTGGATGTTCACACGTGGTTGATTATGTGTAGTTAACCACATAAATGCTTTGTATGCTTTGACAATTTTGATGTCAAGTTTTAATGAAATGCCATGGAAATGTTTTAAGTATCATTTTATTATTTTATTGATCAAGTCAAAGCATTACTCATGCATGATTGCATAGTAAGATTAACTAACTAGATGCATAAAGGTTTTAACTAGTGTGCACATAATCAATTAGCCAATTGTGACTAGTGTGGGACAAGTTCTCATAGACTTCTTGGGCAGGCCAATAAGGGGTTGTGTCAGTTTGGTATCAGAGCTTAGTCATGGTTATTAGGGGCTAGGAACTCAGATCTAGTGGATTGTCCTTGTGCTACGACAGTTAGTACTAATGAACACCTATAAGTTGTTGTCTGGCTTTGGCTGTAGGTTGCAATGGTGAAACTAGGTCAAGTTTGCTTTCAGATGCTAAGGTCTGGGAATGGATCATAGCAATCTAGTGTGGCAATGTTGGGGTAGTTGGTTTGGCTTAAACCAAGGTAGGGCAAGACCTTGGAGCAAGTGCTTGGGATGTGATCACCATCCTAGGAAGTTGTTTTGGAACTCAATCGTGAGGGAGGCTACACAGGAGGATTTAGAATCCTCCAAGATGAGGAGTACCATCGGGCCAGGTAGATTACTCCAGAAGATCCAAAACTTGAACCCATAAACCTGAATGGGTTAGGCAACACCGAAAAGAGTTAAGGATGTGTTGACCAAAGTGGTAAATACTTAGTCATGTAGGCTACAATGTTGGGTTTCGGGAGCCAAACAAGCATAGCGGAATTTAACCGAAACCCTCCAGGATCCAGGTGAAACGAGGTAAACCGAGTGTTCAAAAAATTTCATACCTCATTTTTGGTTGAGATCTCTCACCCAACTATAGAGTCAAATCCCAAAACCTGAATAGTTGACGTGTTCAAGCTCTCTATGGTATCCACACGAGCCTCTCGGGATCACCATGCTTCCACCACATCCTGGCAGATGCGTTTCTCTTGCGCTCGCAGTGCTAGCTTGCGTCCTCCAAGGAATTACAAGACAAGAGTGTGGCTGTCCTTTTGGGAGGCTAGGCCAAGAAGCTGCAAATTTCTCACTAAAAGTTGTATTTATAGTGAGACTCAACTTCTAGGCCTAATGGGTTTCAAAGCCCTAATTCAATTAGGCTTTAATTTCGGGTTTAATAATGGCTCAACTATTGGGCCCATTATTAATACAAAATTATTGTGAAACCAAAACCCAAATTATTAGCCCATGTACTCTAATGATCCAAATAGCTCTATGTGTGCGATCCAATAGGCTCTTACCATGTTGGAAATGATCATAAATCACATTTATGATCATAAGCAATGAGCGGTGTCTAGCAACACATCATTGCTACCCAAGTGACAAGATTGTCGATGATTTGACTAACCCTTTATGATCATCACCGATATATGCCATTGTCCCTTTATCCAAGATATCAAGACTAAGCACGAGACATGGAATGTGTCACTCTCGTATAGCCCAATCTTTAGTTTCTTGATTACTGAGTAGACCAACTTAAACTGATGACATTGATATCGTATATCAACTCATCTGAGTATGGCCATGCATTTTCTAAGTCTCACTCTATCAAGGGGCCTGAAGATATCACTTCCATTACATAGGAAGGATAGATCCCATCTTGATCATACAAATCTCTCCGCATGATATGTGACATACCCAACGACCTCATTCAAGTTCACTCAGTTACGAGCAACAAAGGAAAGTATCAAAGTATGTGACTCACATGTAGGGAACCTTGATGACCTTAGGTCAAATGACTACATATACCATGATCACTATGAGAATCACTTATGACGCTCATATAATGATCCATGTAGTGTTCTCATGGTGGGTCGGTCCAGTACACAAGTTCACCAACTTGTACCCATATGTAGACTACATATCTCATATTAGTTTCCACATATGCTAGTCGTTATGTATTATTGCAACCCGCTGCACAATAATACTAGACTAGGGGCGTTTGAGAATATCATTATTCTAGGGTTACAATTATGTTTATTACGATACGTAGAAACAAAACAACAACCATAATTGCTGGATTAATGCCTTAAATAAAATATCATGACTCAATGTGCAAAAAATACAATCATCTCATGATTGGCTTTTTGGGCACAATACTAACATACAAAGCAACAAGAGCAGCACTCTCATACTTTTCCATCGAGAGTAGTAGCTTGAGGCCAAGCTCCCTGAGGCCTTGAGGTAGCATACGAAGGTTCTTGACAATCATCAAGGTAGCCATTGGCAAGTGGTGTAGGATATAGTAGTTCTCGAAAGATAGTTAGACAAGTTAAAGAGATGAGACTACGACGTGGAGGTTGGCGTATCCAACCTAGTAGAAGCATGGGCAACATGCCCATGGTGTGAAAGTTAACCTAAGACCAAGGAGCAAGAACGGATCATGAGGAAGAGGGGCTGATGCCCTGGGTATAATGAGCACATGGCTTTAAGCCTTGCACCTAGGAAACTGTCATCAACGGTCCGAGTGGTCATCGGACTAGTCTCATATTTAGGCTTAGTTAAGTTAAGGCCAACATAGGAAGTTTGTCCCTAATAGTTGTTGCCACAAGAAGTCGACCTAGTGCAGCAGAGCAGTAGTTCAGGTTTTGCTTTGATTAGTCAAGTGGTCAAAGTAGGCAGCCACAAGCCAGGTGTGATGGGTAGTCGTAATAAACTCATGGACAGTGGATGGCTAGTGTGAGGTAAGTATTTAACCTTTCACTAGTAGTCTAGTTACTTTGTTCGACTTCTAGCAATAGTTTACTAGCATAGTTTTATTTTGGCTTGTTGGGTAGTAATTTTGAGCAAGGTTAAGGGCTAACCGAAGTGCCTTATGAACCTAATGATGCACCGAGTATTAGGTTAATTCCCATCATCCTAGGACCTACTTGCTAGTGCATGAAACCACATAAGTAAAGGCCTAAATGGCTTAGATTGGAAACATCCCAGAGTTCCATAGGTTGTCTTCTTACATGAGTTAGTTTAGTGGCCTAGTTGATAGCGAATGACTGGCTAGTTGAATGGATGAATGCCTTAAAGTAACCAAGAAATGGAGCATTTTAGTCAGATGCTACAAAGGTAACTAGGTAAGTATTAATTTTATTTCTAACCATTGAATGCAAGAAGTAACCACGCAAGGAAGCACAATGCAAGGAACTCATCTAGGGGTAAGTAGATGGATAGGTTTATTCATCTGCTAGCTATAAACCCTAGGGTAAGGCTAATAGAGTAAAGTCATTGCTATGGTTTGATTTGACTGCCAAAAGGTAATAAGAGGATGCAAGTAATAGGAAGGACTGCCATGGACCTAAGGATAGTTGGTGACTTATGGTCATCTTCTCAAGGTTAAGTGGAGTCCAGGGCCACCAAGTTGACTTATGGAAGAAGAGAGACTCGACTAGTGAAACTAGCTGAGTAGGTAAAGGACCAAGTCTTAAGTGGAACCAAGGATGTTGTGGTGATCATTTGACGCTTTATTTTAGTGCAAGTAAATTAGTAGAACATTGAACTAACAGGTCAGAAATGACCAAGTGATGCAGAAAGAAGATGTTTTATCTCAACCCTATGGGGTAGTGTTTGAGGAGCACTCGTAAGGGAAAGTTCACTATGACTAGTCGAGAGTTAATTCACAAGTAGCCATAATGTAAAGCAATCTCCCACCTAGTTGAGTACTTTTATGAATAGTCTAAAGTGCCAAGTCTACTATAGGTACAATTATGCTTAGATGTCTATTTTGTGACCCCGATATTTACTGTATTTAACATAATAGAGAGAAGTCAAGAGTTGGAAGCCTAGTCGGTGAGGATATTGGTTGAGCTTGTTAAAGCCCAGAGTTAGAGCATTTCATGTGACCCTAGTGCCTTCAAAAGGAAAGGCTCATGATTTACGAGATTGGTCAAGGTTGAAGGGTAGGCTTAAGAAATAGGACTAGTCCCAAGGTGCATAATGCAGTACACTAATTGGGGTTTAGAAGGGATAAGACTAGTCCCAAGGCTAAAGGATAGGCTCACAACTCCTGAACATGGTTTATGCCTCCGATAGGATTCCTCCAGCCACCATCGGAGAAGACTCTACTTCTGAAGGGGTCCTCAAGTCCCCAATTGGTTGTAAGGAAAAATGACAAATGAACGACTAGCAGGACCATTGACAAGGAACCTCCACACACCCCTAGCCTCCTACCTAAGCATAACTACCTGTAAACAACTAAAGGCACCTCTCCCTAAGGTACGGATCGAACATGAATAAATTTGGCCGACCACGTGTCCCAATATGCTTTGACTAAGGAAAATGGCCTTTCTCCCTAGAAGCCTCCTATAAATGCTTGGGAGGCTCTCAGGTAATACAACTTATGAGAGCCCTTCCTATTTGGATTCTATTCTCAGCAACTTCTCTCTCATATACTAACTTGGGCATCGAAGGTCCCTCCTCAAAAAAGTACTCCGAGGACCCTCTAACCCATGTTCTTCAATTGTTGCATACTCCACTCAGGCGAAGCATCTCCGGAGGTCCATCATGTCTTACATTAAAGATGTCCTTGAGGATCACTTTCAAAATTAATGAAGTCAGTGAATATAGCATTCAGCTGAGGTTGTTTCCATTTTCACTAAGAAGAAGAGCAAAGCAATAGTTGACTTCACTTCCAAGTAGTCTTATTGCCACTTGGAATGCTCTTGCCTAGAAGTTTCTATTGACGTATTTTCCTCTAGCTAAAAGTGCAGGGTTCTGTAATGATATTTCTGCTTTTATTTAGATAAATTCTGAGACATTATGTGAAGCTTGGGAAATATTCAAGGATTTGTTGAAAAGGTGTCCACATCATGGATTACCTACATGGATGGAAGTGCAAACATTTTACAATGGTCTAAATTATGATTCTAATCAAATGATCAAGGCAACAGCTGGTAGTACTCTGAATAACAAGACACCTGAAGTTACATAGGATTTCATTGAGGGTAAGGGTTTAAATAAATATCAATGGCAATCATCATAAATAATTTAACCAAGTAGAGCAGTTGCAGCTTAACATTTTAATGCTTATTCAACTTTAGCTAATCAAGTGGAAGTTTTGATAAGTTAGTTCAAAAATTTTGCTCCTAATCAAAAGTAAGCTATGGCAATTGTTACACCCCACACAGGCCCCAGCCCATGCACACTCAGTGCTACTCACCAACAACTACCCAGAAAGTTATCAAACAAGTTTAATTGTAAGTGTTAATAACCACAATTAATTCAGCCAACTTTCTGTAATGGGCTTTAAGTCTTATTTTCTTAAGTTATGGGCCTAGGAGGTGGCCCAAGAGGCTTATAGGAAGTTCTATTTAATTTCTTGTAGCACAAGGCAAGGCCCAAACCACTAACTTGCAATACAAGCAAGGCTGTAAATCCACAACTTGCATGTCTAGCAAGGCAATAATAGATAACGTGCAATATAAGCATGACACACACTCGTATAGTAAAGTGTTCAGATGTGTGAACTTTCAAGTGTCCTAAAATGCATGGCAACAAAGAAGCCTACAATCCAATAAGGTTTGAAAATCAAGTTTATTATGCATATGAGCTCTCAGCCTAGAATAATTCACAAGGGGTTTGGAGCACAAACACATCATTCATCAAAAGAACATGTCATAACTTGGCGTAAAAGCCTTCAACATATACACATCCAAACCAACATCATCCGAGCATAATTTGGTGTCCAAAAGTACACAAGATACAACAAAACCTACGTGAACTCGAGACTACATACATGTACACAAAAGTAGTCTAAAGAGTACACCTAACTTGGCCACATGCCAAGATTTGCCCCATTGTCCAAACTCACCAAATTATGCCTTACAACCCAAAGAACCTTACTCTCCAAAGAGTACCCTAAGTGTGCCATAGAGAAGCACACACTGCAGCACTAGTCCAATAGCCATGTTCATTGCCATGAATGTGAAAACCACAACCAAAGCAATTGTCCACACATCCATCTTGCCCACCTAGATGTATCCCACACTAACCAAACCTGCAAAACTTGGAACATAAGTTTCGGCCAAAACTATAGACATAAGACTTGTGCACATTTTAACCAATTCCAAGCCAAGGACAAGTTGGCACATACCTTGAGCACAAAGGTATTAATAAGCACACACACAAGCAACCCACTGAAGCACAATATCACTCAAGCTATATATCTTTTCCTGAAACACAAATATTTATGGGCATGAGTACATTACTTAGTAGGACTCATTATACAAACCGACTCATATTGACTCTATTTAGTTAAGTCCGAGACTTAACCTCCCTCCTGCTCACCAATCTTGCAAAGAAAGACAATAAAACACAGAAAATACTAGATATACAACATTCATTCCATGTTAACAGAGACATCTATAACATAATCACTAACTATACTTGGTTAGCACACACAACCAAGCAATCAAGCACACAAATTACGCACTCACACACCACCATTCCCATTCGGCCGAAGCTCTAGCATGTGTTCATGTGCATCGTTGCACACTAATCTTCATAAACTCATTCACCAGTCCACTAGAGCTCCGAATTCATTAGCAAGCTAGCCTCACTCACTAAGAACCCTGACACATGCCATTAACTCAACTAGCTAGTCAAAGAACATGAGGCCGAAACTCTTCAATATGCCCATCAAGCAAGCTGAGGTCATTTAGCAATATGTAACCATCACTGAGTTGATTTAACTACTTGATCATGGAAGAATTACCAAGAATCCAAGTAGAATCATGAATCCTACCTCAAATTTGAGCTTGAATGTTCTCGTTTGTGCCTGAATCCTTCAAGACCGAGCTTGTATATGAGTGTGCAAGGTTGCCTATTACCAACAACAAGAATTTCCAAGCTTGAATCCTCCTTCAAGTTTTAATTCGTCAACAATTTGGCACCGAATCGGCAAGAACTCCTCAAGAACACTTACGTTTCTCCAAGACTCGGCTAAACCTGAAACTTAGGCATCCTTGACCGAAATGATGGCTTAATTTGGGTGGAAGCATGCATTAACCGAATGCTTGCCAAATAGCACTAAAAATGGTCTAATATCCTTCTCGGCCTCACACTAATTTGCATGGCTCCGTTAGCTCATTAATGTAACATAGGCTCAATATAACCACTCGGTTAAAAGTGCAATTAGGTCCTCAAGTTTCATTTCTTGGCGTTATCAACATACTAACTTTTCATGTGCACAATGAACCCGAAACTTCTTGGTTTAGCACATACATCACTATTCACATACATTTCCATGTGCCACTTTCACTCGGATGTGAGAATTTCACTCGAATGAAATTTTCACTTAAATGAAAATTTTCACATACAACTTTACTCTCATTTTTCAATCAAGTCCCTCACATTTCCTTTACATTTCCTTGCATTCTTGGCCTGGGCCAAGCACTGAGGGATGGTCCTAATAGCAATGCAATGAGACAATTGTGGAGGAGAGCATTCAAATTGGGATTGTTGGATGCACAACGAGGAACATGAATGAATGTGTATATTTGTTGAGAATTTTTAATAGCCATAAAGTAATGTTTATTCCAGGTTGGGTGAACCAATATGAGAAAATTATTCATCCAATGCTTGGGCAGACAGAAAGAGGAATACAAGTTTGCAGTTTCCACAACTCTATATGAGAAACTTAAATTTTGAAGAAACAGTTATGGGATTTATAGGCCGTATTCAAGCTCAATACCAGAGTCCAAAAGACATGATGGAAAAGCAATAGTTGGCATTCCAATAACAAATGGACCAGATGTAACATACGGTGATGAAAATCAATAGAGCAATCATGTCACCAATAAAGGAGCAATTATAAGGTAAGCCATTACCATGAGAAGTGGAAAGGAATTGACTCTTAGGAAGAGTAATGCAAGGAAGGAGGCATCAGATAATGAAAACCAAAATTGAATGGCCCAACAAGAAGTTGTGGCATTTTCTAAAGGAGAAGTATAGCCAGAACCACCAAAAAAGAATGAAGTCAAGGAATATCAACCTCCTTTGCCATATCCTTCCCATTTATTTAAAGATAAAGGTGAGCAACAATTTTCCAAATTTCTTGTGATGTTTAAAAAACTTTATATTAATATTCCTTTTTTAAAAGCTTTAGAGTAAGTGCCTCATTACACAAAATTCCTGAAGGACATCCTAGCCAAGAAAAAGAAGTTGGAAGAATTGTCATTAGCAATTTTGAATGGAGAGTGTTTGGCCATTATCCATAAATATTTACCGAGGAAAATTGGTGATCCAGGGAGTTTTACTATTCCTTACTAACACAGCCCCTCATGAACCTGCCCAAGAAGCCTATGGGAACTAGTCCTACACTATTCATAATTGGCTAATTGGTTACGTGCATATTCATTAAAACCTTTATGCTTCTAGTTAATTAATCCTATTATGCAATCATGTGTGAGTAAATGCTTTAACTTGAATGATTAAACAAGTAATAAAAGAAAAACATTGTTAGTGGCATTCACAAAAATCTATGTTTCAAAGCAATCAAAGCATAGAAACTATATCTGAATTTAACTACACATAACCAATTGTGTGCAAGCATCCATACAAAAGTTAACTATGCTCATACCCAAAAGTGACTATAGAGTACACTACTTAACATGAACATTGAAGGCAACTAGTGTATGAAAACTATACACTAAATTACATTGCTGAGATCCACAACTAAGCTCCCACTTTAAATCAAACTCCCAACAGCAAGCTCCATAAGCCTTCCCTTGTGTTTCACTAGCCTTTGGTAGCTAAATAAAACAACTGTAGTTAGTACTATGACTCAACCAATAAGTAAACTATTATGACTCAACCAACAAGTAAACCACAAACTAGAATCATAAAGATTGAAATAAATAACATACTTGCTCATGAGCCTAGCTCAGCAACCTTTAATGGTTGCCAGCCTTATAGAACATAACTACACAACATAGACAAAGGGAGTGAGAATTAATGATTCTTAGTAAGGGATCCTGCAACCTGTAATAAAAATCCTGAGGACAAACACACATATAATAATGAAGTCTACTCCCTGCGCTTGTTGTTTAAGACCTAACATATGCGCATATATTCAAGTCGCCTGGGACTCTTCCTCTTTCTAGTCTTCTCATAGGTGTCACTCCGTGCTTAGCCAATTCTGGCCCTTAACCCGCTCCTAGTAAACCTTAGCTTACCAACATAGTAACTTTAACCTTCTTTTGATTGTTGTGTAGATAAACATGGTGGATGCACCTCGCCTGAGTTCCAAAGAGCTTGCTAGGTGTTCTAAGCCTCCAGAAAGTGCCTCAAGTCCTTAGATTTGCCTAGGTCACTTTTGTACGAAGCTTCCACCTCAAAACCTTTCCAAGAGTGCACTAGTTTTTCAGTTGCACCTTAAGTGACCTTGCCTAGGCCACAACTGCACTAAATCTTCACTCAAGGCATTTACTTATCAACAATTACTTGGTTTACCCTAGTGGAGTGGCAATGATCTTGGTTGGGCTCATAAATACTAGGTTCCATTGGACCCTCCTAGCTGGACTAGGGTTCTTACATCAAGTCCTTAAACCTAAAGGTCTGACTAGGCTCCCAAAGGTACGAAACCATTCACCTAACTAGTGGTGTTCTCTAGTGGCCAAATACGCCTTCACTTTGTGTGAAAACACCACTAAACATGGGCTAAGCCATTCTTTGGAAAAGCATGGAAAATGGTAGCCTTTCCTCTTATCTTAATGTGAAATTTTGAATTGCCATAATCAGACAACCGAACAAAATGTTATGGTAAAAATACAATAGCATGCCAATGTTGTCAAATGCTAGTGCCTAGGCGCCAGAACCGGCACTGTAGTACTAGAGGCGATTTTTCTTCAGATTCCAAATGGTGTACTAGGCGCTGCAAGGCAACCTAACACTAAGGCGCCAAGAGCCTGAGGCCTGAACCTTCCCCTACATGCCTAAGGCTCTTTGGGGGCTTTCAATGCCTCCCAATGGGCTTAAGAATGCCTACGCTTGCCTCAAACCTATGTGTACACATGCACTAGGCCACAATGCACCATTTAAACCAATCTGATGGTGTCCATAGACATCACACAAATAATCAAAACCTCACTAGTCCTGTCACACCTCACTCAGGCCCTGGCCTAGAAGTTCCTAGACTAGCTCACAATCCCAATTGTAAAATTTAGGTTCTAGCTCTCGGCCAAGCAATCTATGATAACTTTTAAGTCTTATTTTCTTCAGTTAAGAGGCCTGGGAGGTGGCCCAGGTGGCTTTAGTAAAGTTCCATTAATTTCTTGTAGCAAGGGCAAGGCCCAAACCCTTAACTTGCTCCACAAGCAAGGATTCAATTGATTTCTTGCACTACAAGCAAGGCAACACTTAATGCAAATTAGGTGCATACATGGTGTGCATCAAGTGTATTAACTATATGGCAACCAAGAAGCCCACAAGATTTAGTTTAGATTTTGAAAACCACATACAATATGTTCATGATGATCTCGGCCATATTAGGTACATATAAGGGTGCACCATATTTTCATGAAACAAAACCCAAACTAGTCACATAAAGGTGACAAACTTTGGCCCATAATATCCAGCAACACAGGCTAACATAATATCATCCATAGTCCATGCATAACTTGGCATACAAAACCCAAGAAGCATCATAAGTCTAGGTGTCAATGACTACACATATTAACAACAAAAGGGTAGTCTACCTAGCAAACATAACATGGCCACACATGCCATGAAACCAAAAGTATTTACGCCAAGTTAATGCATGCCGAGTCTCCTAATGGTCAAACAAGACCTTCAGTATGCCATACAAGAGTACACACTGCAACACCAACCCAATAGCTTGATTCATGGTCATGAAGGAAAACACTAAGATCAAAGCTATAGTCCAGGTATCCATAGCCCTCCTAGACAAGTCTCCAACTACTGCCTGCAAACTTCCACTATAAGTCTCGGCCAAATAAAGAATAAGACTTGCAAATGAATCAAAGTGTTAAGCCAAGCACACATTGGCACATATCTTGCAAAGCAAGCAACTACAAACATTAAGCACACACACAAACAGCTTAGTCCTACTCAGGCCGAATGTCCTTGCCTGAAAAATAAAGTTGGGCAGTGAACATATAACTCAGTAGGATTCACTTAAACGTACACAACTCATATTGAGTCTATTTAGTTAAGCTGAAGCATATAACTCAGTAGGATTCACATAAACGTACACAACTCATATTGAGTCTATTTAGTTAAGCTGAAGGAGCACTCAAAGCTTAACCTCCCTTTTTGTTAGCTCAACCTGCAAAACAAACACCAAGACAAGAAAAACATGCATCTACCTATACAAAGCAGTTTAATGAATCAATGGTTCATAAGGGTTAGCAAGCACAAAACAAGCGCCAAAGCACACAGATACACACGCACACTCACCCATGTGCATTTCTTGCACACAAACTTACCAATACACCAATTCTATTAGGAGCTCCCAAAATGCCAAGCAAATAGGCCACATTCACTTGCATTTCTAGTACATGTACCATAGTTAATTAGCTAATCAACATTACACCAAAGTGTAACCAATACGCCCAACAAGCAACTAAGATCACATGGCAGATTTTAACCATCACTTAGCTACTCTAAACACTTGAACCATGGAACATTACCAAGCAATATCAAGTGTTAGTGAACCCTACCTTAATAGCTCTCGGTTTCAAGCCAACTTTAAGTATCCAAGTGTTCCTCAACCTCAATGCCTAGCATAATATCACATAGGCATCATCAACACACAATCATGGATTAAACTACCATGTCTCATATGAAGAACACTAAGATACACACACTTATGCTCTCGGCCAAACACTCAATTTCACATACATGTGTCATTCATCATTCCAACACACCACATGGTATTCCAAACATCAACAAACATTATCTATGGCCTTAATTCCAATTATCCAAGTGAAATACACTATTCCACTTCATTCCAAGCTCTCGGCCAAAATTTCCCATTTCACATAATCATGTTTCTCATCAACTCAATCCATTATATAATCACCCACCATCATTAAACATCATTCATGGCATCATTACCATGTAACCAAATGGAATGTACTATGTTACCACAAGTTAAGCTCTCGGCCAAAACACACATTTTCACATAATAATGTTCTTTAACATTCCAAGTTATTACATGTTCCTCAAATCACCAATTAACATTATTCATGGCACCAATGCCATGTTACCCATTTAAAGGACACTTAACACATGATTTCAAAGTCTCGGCCATAGTGCTCATTCACACACATCCATATTCTTTATCATTCCAATCCAACACATGATCATCAAATCATCAACTAACATCATTCATGGCATCAATGCCATGTAAATACAAGAACACATAGTTTTACCTTAAATTCAACTTTCGGGCAACACACTAAATTTCACAACCTTGATGTTCTTCACTCCAACAACCTAACACAAGGTAAAACAACCATCAACAAGCATCACACATGGATTAATTTCCAGGAATTCCAAGAAGAACACCAAGAACACTTGTTCATCACATTCGGCCAACATTTCATTTCCAAACCAAGACTTCCTTTGCTCATTTATCCTTCACATAACTTCAATTAAACACTTAAATTCCTTGTACATGGAAGAACTACCATGAATTCAAGGAAACATTGAAGTTACCTCAAGAACCCTAGCTTGATCCTTCTCAGCCTTAGCTTGATTCTTCAAGAACAACTTGAATTTGTGGTAGTCTAGCACTGAAAACACACCTCCAAGCTTGATTTCTTCACCCAAGCTTCACACCTCTTCAAGGAAGCTTGCACCCGAGACTAGCTTGAGAGAACTCAAGAACAAAGCTCACAAGTTTCGGTCAAGTGAAGGAAATGAACTCTTTGGCTTGTTTCGGCCGAATCAACCTTGTTATTAGTTAGCTAAATGCCAACATTTTCCTTCCACCATTTTGCATGGTGCAAAGTAGTCTTCCAAGTCCATATAAGTCCAATGCCGCCATTAAAACTTTTGGTTAATTAGTCATTCAAGTCCAATCTTGGCTTATTATGCCAAGCATGTAATAACACAAGTACCAAAGCCACTAAAATGCCACATGCATAACCGGCCATGAACTAGACAAACTACTAGTTAGCTTGTTAGTAACTAGTGAATAGTGCACTTAGTGGAAGACAAGAATTTGACTAGTAATCATTGTTGTCTCCCAAAATTGGACTAGTCTTGCATTAGTCATCATAAAAATTTGCATGGCCGAATTACCCAACTCAAGTTTGCTAGTCTCAATTGTATCACTCATTTAAGTGTACAATTTGGTCCCCTTTCTCTGTTTTCTGTCAGCTTTCCCATAGTACATTTTATATGTGCGATCATGTCCTGAAAGTCTCCAGTTTTACACATAGGTCACTGTACCAGTCTCCGGAGCTTCTCTTACTCCCCTTTTCTATTTTCTTTTATTTTCTTTGGTTTTCCTTGATGTCTCCTTGGTCTAAGCCAAGCACATAGGAGGTACCTAACAAGTCCACCACAACCAATGCCATCCCCCAACAATACCATTCACTAATTCACATGAATTCTACCTCAAGCAAGCAATGAATGACATCAATCAATCATGAATCATAAATTTCTTACCCCAATTAACCTTGAATTAGCTTAATCAAGCAACCACTATTAGTGTTGTGCCCAAAAGCCAGTCATGAGATGATTGTATTTTTGCACATTGAGTCATGATATTTTATTAAGGCATTAATCCAGCAATTATGTTTGTTGTTTTATTCCTACGTAACTTAACAAACATAATTGTAACCCTAGAATAATGATATTCTTAAAAGTCCCTGGTCTAGTATTATTGTGGAGCGGGTTGCAATAATACATAACGACTAGCATATGTGGAGACTAATATGAGATATGTAGTCTACATATGGGTACAAGTTGGAGAACTTGTGTACTGGACCGACCCACCATGAGAACACTACATGGATCGTTATATGAGTGTCATAAGTGATTCCCATAGTGATCAGGGTATATGTAGTCCTTCGACCTAAGATCATCAAGGTTCCCTACATGTGAGTCACATACTTTGATACTTTCCTTTGTTGCTCGTAACTGAGTGAACTTGAAGGAGGTCATTGGGTATGTCACATATCATGCGGAGGGATTTGTATGATCAAGATGGGATTTGTCCCTCCTATGTAACGGGAGTGATATCTTCGGGCCCCTTGATAGAGTGAGACTTAGAAAATGCATGGCCATGCTCGGATGAGTTGATATACGATATCAATGTCATCAGTTTAAGTTAGTCTACTCGGTAATCAAGAAACCAAAGATTGGGCTATACGAGAGTGACACATTCCATGTCTCGTGCTTAGTCTTGATATCTTGGACAAAGGGACAATGGCATATATCGGTGATGATCATAAAGGTTTAGTCGAATCATCGACAATCTTGTCACTTGGGTAGCAATGATGTGTTGCTAGACACCGCTCATTGCTTATGATCATAAATGTGATTTATGATCATTGCCAACGTGATAAGAGCCTATTGGGTCGCACACATAGAGCAATTTGGATCATTAGAGTGCATGGGCTAATTATTTGGGTTATGGTTTCACTTTAATTTCGTATTAATAATGGGCCCAAAAGTTGAGCCATTATTAAGCCCGAAATTAAATCCTAATTGGATTAGGGCTTTGAAACCTATTAGGCCTGGAAGTTGAGTCTCACTATAAATACAACTTTTAAGTGAGAAATTCGTAGGTCTCCTTGCCCTAGCCTCCAAAAAGGACAGCCGCACTCTTCTCTTGCAATTCCTTGGAGGACGCAAGCTAGCACTGCGAGCGCAAGAGAAACGCATCTACCGGGACGTGGTGGAAGCGTGGTGATCCCGAGAGGCTCATGTGGATACCATAGAGAGCCTGAACACGTCAACTGTTCAGGTTTTGTGATTCGACTATACAGTTGAGTGAGAGATCTCAATCGAAAATTAGGTATGAAAATTTTCGAACACCCGGTTTACCCCATTTCACTTGGATCCTGGAGGGTTTCGGTTAAATTCCGCTGCGCTGTTTGGCTCCCGAACAGTGATACCGTTGGCAACGCGTCGCCACTGCGTATGATTTTTGGCATAACATTTTGTTCGAGTGTTCAATTAAGGTGATTCAAGATTCCACGTGAAGCTAAGAGGAAAAACTACAATTCTATGCTATCAACAATTCCCAAATCTACCCAAGTTATTTTTGAATTTATTTCCAAAGGAAGGGCCTTAAGAGTGCCTAAGGGGACTTGAAGTGGAAGGTGCCTAATGGTGCCTTAGTACATCCCATGGCTCTTTAAAGAACTAGGTAGTTAATGAAGTCTTCTTGGGTGTAAAGAGAGATTGATGGAAGATAATTTGGAAGATGATTCATGTACTACAATAAGGCCATTAGGATGATAAAAGGGGGTTTAGCACCATTGGTAGTCTAGTTAAAGGCTTAAGGCTTGGGACACCAATGAGAAACCCTAGGGTATATGTTGAGTCCATCCATAGCAAATCTTACCATAATAGTGTGAACCAAGTAATGGTGGATAGTGGAGCACCATGGATGAAGGCTTAGTGCACTTGTGGTCTAGCCAAGTTGTGACTTAAGGCACAAGTGAAAGCTTAGTGCATCCTTGGTAAGCTATATGGTGAGGCTTAGTACCTTGGTGATCTAGGTGAGCTAACTAGCTTGAGACACCAAGTAGGAGCCTAGTGCGCCTAGTTGGGTGGAGGCTTAGTACCATAGTAGCCTATACAAGCCAACGACTTGAGGCACTATGCGGGAGCCTAGCACACCTAGTAAGTTTCTCATAACGCAAGTAAGGAGCATTCACCATGTTCATCTACACAACAACAAAGGAAATGGATTATTCAGTGAGCTTAGCTCACTAGGATGTCAGCAAGCCAAGGCTTGCTAGGAGTGAGTTAGGGATGAAGAACTCGCTAGGCATGGGGTGACATTCGTGAGAGGACTAGGATGAGGAGAGGTCCTAAGGGACTCAATATATGTGTATATATTAGCCCTCAGACTGCATTGGGCCTGCAATAGATTTCATATATAATATATATATATATATATATATATATATATATATATATATATATATATATATATATGAGTGTCCTCAAGTTTTTGTTTGCATGCTTTATTTTTCTTTGCAAGTGTTATTTCTATTTGCAAGTTATAATGCTTTCTTTGTAGGTACCCAAATCCCTTACTGGGAATCTTTGGATTCTCACTCCCTTTAGTGTTGTTGTGTAGATTGTATCAGTAAGGAGCCGATGACCTAGGAGGGTTGTCGAGCTAGCATTCATATTGTGGGTAACCACCTAGTGAATCTTTAAGATTCTAGTTTACTAGTTAAGTTGTTATGCTAACTATAGTTGTCTTACAGCCTTGCAGAGGCTAGTGGCATAAGGACAAACATAGTGGACCATGGATCTCAGTAGTAGTCCTTTAGTATATGTTTGTATGCTAGTTTGGCCTCCAATGTCTCTAGGTTGAGTAATATTTTAGTTGCTTTTGGGCATGTGCTCAGATAGGGGTATACGGTCCAAGTATCCTTATTGTCGAGGTACCTTGGTGTTGGGTTTCGATTCGACTAAACCTTTATGATCATCACCGATATATGCCATTGTCCCTTTGTCCAAGATATCAAGACTAAGCACGAGACATGGAATGTGTCACTCTCGTATAGCCCAATCTTTGGTTTCTTGATTACCGAGTAGACCAACTTAAACTGATGACATTGATATCGTATATCAACTCATCCGAGCATGGCCATGCATTTTCTAAGTCTCACTCTATCAAGGGGCCCGAAGATATCACTCCCGTTACATAGGAGGGACAAATCCCATCTTGATCATACAAATCCCTCCGCATGATATGTGACATACCCAATGACCTCCTTCAAGTTCACTCAGTTACGAGCAACAAAGGAAAGTATCAAAGTATGTGACTCACATGTAGGGAACCTTGATGATCTTAGGTCGAAGGACTACATATACCATGATCACTATGAGAATCACTTATGACACTCATATAACGATCCATGTAGTGTTCTCATGGTGGGTCGGTCCAGTACACAAGTTCTCCAACTTGTACCCATATGTAGACTACATATCTCATATTAGTCTCCACATATGCTAGTCGTTATGTATTATTGCAACCCGCTCCACAATAATACTAGACCAGGGACGTTTAAGAATATCATTATTCTAGGGTTACAATTATGTTTGTTAAGTTACGCAGAAACAAAACAACAAACATAATTGCTGGATTAATGCCTTAATAAAATATCATGACTCAATGTGCAAAAAATACAATCATCTCATGATTGGCTTTTTGGGCACAACACTAACAATCTCCCACTTGCACTAAAAGCCAATCATCCATGTATCTAATACCGATGGACCTAGAATGGCTATCATGCTTTTGCTGCGTAAGGGGCTTTGTCAGTGGATCAGCAATGTTGCTATCTGTCGAAGTCCTGCATATCCTTACATCACCCCTCTCGATGATCTCCCTGATGAGATGATAGCGTCGGAGTATGTGTTTGGATCGCTGGTGAGATCGAGGTTCCTTAGCCTGTGCGATTGCTCCATTGTTGTCACAATAGAGCTCTATCGGGTCGGCAATGCTTGGAACCACTCCAAGTTCAGTGATGAACTTCTTGATCCAAACTGCCTCCTTCGCAGCATCAGAGGCGGCAATGTACTCAGATTCTGTTGTAGAGTCAGCTACTGTCTCTTGCTTTGAACTCTTCCAGCTCACAGCACCACCACCAATACAAAACACATAACCAGATTGCGATCTAAAATCATCCTTATCGGATTGGAAGCTTGCATCGGTGTAACCCCTTACAACGAGCTCATCTTCACCTCCAAAGACCAAGAATGCATCCTTAGTCCTTCGTAAGTACTTAAGGATGTTCTTAACAGCTGTCCAGTGACTCTCACCGGGGTTCGATTGGTACCTACTCGTCATGCTCAAAGCATATGAGACATCGGGACGAGTACATATCATGGCATACATGATAGATCCAATTGCTGAGGCATATGGAATCTTACTCATGCGCTCTCTCTCCTCGGGTGTACTCGGACACTGAGATCTAGAAAGAGTGATACCATGTGACATGGGCAAGAATCCTTTCTTGGAATCTTGCATGCTAAACCTCTTTAGCACCTTGTCAATATATGTACTTTGACTTAGGCCAAGAAGCTTTCTAGATCTATCTCTATAGATCCTGATGCCTAACACATAGGCTGCTTCACCCAAGTCCTTCATAGAGAAACATTTCCCTAGCCAAGTCTTCACAGACTGTAGCTCAGGAATGTCATTCCCGATGAGTAGTATGTCATCTACATACAACACCAAGAAGACAATAGCGCTCCCACTAACCTTCTTGTAGACACAAGGTTCATCTTCATTTTTGATAAAACCAAACTCTTTGATTGCTTCATCAAAATGAAGATTCCAACTTCGAGAAGCTTGCTTCAGTCCATAAATGGACCTTTGCAACTTGCACACTTTATTGGCATTCTCAGGAGTGACAAAACCCTCAGGTTGTGTCATGTACACATCCTCAAGTAGCTTTCCATTTAGGAATGCAGTTTTGACATCCATTTGCCATATCTCATAATCATAGTGTGCAGCAATAGCAAACAAAATTCGGATGGATTTAAGCATAGCAACTGGTGAAAAAGTTTCATCATAGTCAATACCATGAATTTGCTTGAAACCTTTTGCAACCAATCGTCCCTTAAAGGTAATCACATTACCATCCATGTCAGTTTTCTTCTTGAAAACCCATTTGCACCCTATGGGTTTTACCCCTTCAGGTGGGTCAACCAAAGTCCATACTTGGTTTTCATACATGGATTCCATCTCGGATTTCATGGCCACTAGCCACTTCTCAGAGTCAGGCCCCGACATAGCTTGTTGGTAGGTTGTGGGCTCATCCTGATCCATGAGCATCACATCACCAGTGTGAGTCACGAGAAATCCATATCTCTCAGGCTCACGCCGAATCCTACCAGACCTACGTGGGCTCTGTGCTACAGGAACAGACTCTTGAACCACAACATCTTGTGGTGTCTGTTCAGGTTCCATTTCAGGTTCGATGTCTCCTTGTTGTTCTTGAATTTCTTCAAGTTCTACTTTCCTCCCACTAGTTTCCTTTAGAGATAAACTCTTTCTCTAAAAAGACACCAGTTCGAGCAACAAACACTTTTTGCTCAGAAGGATTGTAGAAATAGTAACCCTTTGTTTCTTTGGGATACCCAACAAAAAGGCATTTTTGAGATTTGGGCCCTAGTTTGTCAGAGGATTGACGTTTCACATAAGCGTCACAGCCCCAAATCTTCATAAAAGACAAATTGGGACGCCTCCCACTCCATATCTCATATGGTGTCTTTTGAACCGATTTAGATGGAACTCGGTTTAGTGTAAAAGCGGCTGTCTCTAGAGCATGTCCCCAAAAGGAGTTTGGAAGGTCAGCTTGACTCATCATAGAGCGAACCATGTCTAACAGAGTTCGATTTCTCCTTTCAGATACACCATTCCATTGAGGTGTACCTGGTGGAGTGAGTTGTGATACTATACCACACTCCTTCAGATAGTCAAGGAATTCTCGATCCAAGTACTCTCCACCTCGATCTGATCGAAGCACTTTGATACTCTTCCCGAGTTGATTCTCTACTTCATTCTTGAATTCTTTGAACTTTTCAAAGGATTCTGACTTGTGTCTCATGAAGATACACATAGCCATATCTGCTGAAGTCATCAGTGAAAGTAATGAAGTATTGGAAACCTCCTCTAGCTTGTGTAGACATAGGGCCACATACATCACTATGTATGAGTCCTAGTAAGTCATTAGCCCTTTCACTTTGCCCTGTGAATGGGGCTTTGGTCATCTTGCCCAACAAACATGACTCACATGTCTCATATGATTCAAAATCAAATGAGTCCAAGAGTCCATCCTTATGGAGCTTGGATATGCGGGTCTCATTTATATGGCCCAAGCGACAGTGCCAGAGATAGGTCGGGTTCGAATCATTTAATCTGACCTTCTTGGTATTCACATTATAGATTGGATCTTCGAGGTCTAGAACATACAACCCATTGCTAAGTTGAGCACTACCATAAAAGATTTCATTCAAATAAATAGAACAACATTTGTCCTTTATTATAAATGAAAAACCTTTCTTGTCCAAACAAGAAACAGAAATCAAATTTCTACTAATAGTAGGCACAAAGTAGCAGTTGTCTAATTCTAAAACTAATCCACTAGGTAAAGTGAGAACATAAGTCCCTACGGCTAAGGCAGCAACCCTTGCTCCATTTCCAACACGTAGGTCCACTTCACCTCGGGCCAATCTTCTACTTCTACTTAGATCCTGCACATTTGCACAAATGTGAGATCCACATCCAGTATCCAATACCCAAGATGAGGAAGTAGAAAAGTTAGCCTCTATAACAAAAATACCTGAAGTGGAAGTCTTACTTCCC
This sequence comes from Aquilaria sinensis, assembly GCA_005392925.1. NCBI lineage: Eukaryota > Viridiplantae > Streptophyta > Magnoliopsida > Malvales > Thymelaeaceae > Aquilaria > Aquilaria sinensis. The sequence goes on from SMDT01002935.1 coordinate 164,597, forward strand.
TTTTCCTTAGCAAGTTCTTCAAGATAGAGCTTGCAGTTGCGCTTCCAGTGTCCAGGTTGCTTACAATGGAAGCACTCCCCTTCCTTTGCCACACCACCCTTTGGTTTCAGTGCAGCTGAAGAAGAATTAGCATTGGACTTTCCATTAGCTTTATCCTTCTTCTTGTTGGCTTTTCCCTTTTCCCTTGCCCTTTTGAACCATCAAAATGGGCTTAGCCTTCTTAAGGTTTTGCTCAGCAGTTCTCAACATGTTGAGCAATTCAGGGAGGGACTTGTCAAGGTCGTTCATGTTATAGTTCATGACGAACTGACTGTAGCTTTCAGGCAACGATTGCAAGACTACATCAATAGCCAACTCTTTCTGAAGAGCAAATCCCAAATTCTCAAGATTCTCAATGTACCCAATCATCTTGAGCACATGAGGACCCACGGGACTTCCCTCAGACATCTTGCACTGAAACAATGCCTTAGAGGTCTCAAACCTCTCATGCCTAGCTTGCTCTTGGAAAAGCATTTTGAGATGTTCGATCATATCGAACGCCCCCATGTTCTCATGTTGCTTCTGAAGCTCAGATTCCATGGTAATAAGCATGAGGCATGCAACATCCAAAGCATCATCAGAATGCCTCTTGTGAGCATCCCTTTCAGCTCTTGGAGCAGTGGCAGCAGGCTCATTCGGAATGGGCTGCTCTAGGACATAAGCCTTTCTCTCTTGTTTGAGGACTATCCTCAAGTTTCGGTACCATTTGAGAAAGTTGGTCCCATTCAGTTTTTCCTTCTCAAGGATCGATCGCAACGAAAGTGTCGATGTGTTTTGTGCCATGGTTATCTACAACAGTAAATATGCAGTGTAAGAGTCATGTATTTTAATTCATTTAATAAGGACTTTTATTAAACGATACTCCCACTATTTTCCTCAAAATAATAACCCTCGATATTATTTCGGAACACCTCGGCGCTAAGGTATTCTAGTGGGCCAAGATCCATATTTGACCACAACCTGAGTCAGCTTTGGCTTTTCTCTCAAGTTACAGCTATTTAGGTAGGCAACTCCTTGCCAATTGCATCTTATGCAACTCTTGGATAGTTGGGTGAACAACACTTGTCCAAGCTCATCTCATGAACTTAAGCCCAACTCTATGCCTCTAAGTCCCTAATCCTATTAGGATGACTTAGTTAAGTCGAACCCAAAGTTAGCAATTTGGATATCACTATTATCCCATCGCGCCTTACCAAGATGAACATAGGTGCTTTGCTTTGGCAAACCCACCTAATGTTGATCAAAGTCTTGACGAGTGCCAACATTTGGAAGGCATCACATTTAATGACTTAATATTTGTTTGAGGGATTTTTTTTTTTTGATCTCACCAATTTGTTATCTCCGGTTGTCTTATACATGCATCACATACAAATATAAAACATGCATCTCATGCTTACAAGAAAGTAAACGTGACATGGTTATAGCCCAAACTATGCGATATTCTCAAGCCAATGAGAATATCATAAAAGCCTAAGAAAAGAAAAGAGGTCTTCACAAGCTCCTTCTCTTCCTTTCTTGGTTGCCCTTTTGTTGTCACCTCCTTGGACATACCACCTTGGATGATCCTTGGACATACAACCTTGGATGATCCACATATGATCCCATAATGTACCATTACATCAATAATAGAAACCTCGAGTTACATTCGAGGGGAGTAAGGTGAGAAGAGAATGTACAATGAGAGTGATAAGAAAAGGCACGACTCGCAGGCCGTATTTACAAGTACAACCAATCAAGGGCTATAACCATGCACCATGCTTCAAACACCAATCAGCATATCATGTCAAATCTCATTCAACAAAGATGCATGCCAATTTTCGTGCGTTGATTAACCAGTTTTTATTTATGTGGCGCTTCGCATACGGCGGTCCCGCTGGCCGGTCAGCGGGCGGTGGGCGGTGGTTCCGCTGACCAATTAGCGGACGGGGTCAAGGGGAGCCACCTTTGCGGGGGTTGTGGGGGGCAGCGCCCGCTAGCGCAAAAAATTTTCTTACAAATGCTTAGCCTGAAATCTTCTATTTCGAGCAAGTAGGCACCCGAGACTCCTCCATTCGAGCCACCAAAAATACCTTACTTTCGGTGCCCGAACAGGCCGAATCCGAACAAAGCTAGGGTTTTTGCAACTATTGCAAGAATCCTAATCCATATAGGTATCTCATACCTATCAATTTCGGGTTAATCTCATTAACCAATTAGTGTCGTTTCTTCATATATGTCATATGTTCATTACGAGTTCCGGTTTCATGCATCATGAATCAATCTAATTAATCATGGCCGAAAAGCAACCGAACACATAACATCATGCGATTCAACACTCAATCCCGATTTAGGGTTTCACCAGTAGCTCTGATACCACTGATTGGGTTTCGGGAGCCAAACAGCGCAGCGGAATTTAACCGAAACCCTCCAGGATCCAAGTGAAACGGGGTAAACCGGGTGTTCAAAAATTTTCATACCTAATTTTCAGGTTGAGATCTCTCACTCAACTGTAGAGTTGAATCACAAAACCTTGAACAGTTGACGTGTTCAAGCTCTCTATGGTATCCACACGAGCCTCTCGGGATCACCACGCTTCCACCACGTCCCGACAGATGCGTTTCTCTTGCGCTCGCAGTGCTAGCTTGCGTCCTCCAAGGAATTGCAAGAGAAGAGTGTGGCTGTCCTTTTGGGAGGCTAGGGCAAGGAGACCTGCGAATTTCTCACTAAAAGTTGTATTTATAGTGAGACTCAACTTCCAGGCCTAATGGGTTTCAAAGCCCTAATCCAATTAGGCTTTAATTTCGGGCTTAATAATGGCTCAACTCTTTGGGCCCATTATTAATACGAAATTAAAGTGAAACCATAACCCAAATAATTAGCCCATGCACTCTAATGATCCAAATAGCTCTATGTGTGCGACCCAATAGGCTCTTACCAATAGGCTCTTGCCACGTTGGCAATGATCATAAATCACATTTATGATCATAAGCAATGAGCGGTGTCTAGCAACACATCATTGCTACCCAAGTGACAAGATATGTCGATGATTGCGAATACACCAAAATGTCATCAATGAAAGCCTCAACAAACTAGTTTAGAAATGGTATAAAAATTTGATCCAAAGCTTCCATGAATATTGCTGGAGCATTAGTCACACCAAATGACATAACTGTATATTCGTAGTGTCCATACCTTGTCTTAAAGGCAGTTTTCAGGATATCTTCCTCCTTAACTCTAATCTGAAAGTATCCAGACTGGAGGGCAATCCTAGAAAACACTTTTGCTCCCCTGAGTCTATCAAACAAGTCATTGATTCTAGGAAGTGGATACTTATTCTTGACTGTTACTGCATTCAACTTTCTGTAGTCAATGCACAGTCGCAAAGTTCCATCCTTGTTCTTCACAAATAACACTAGGGCTCCCCACGGTGATATACTAGGCCTTATAAAGCCTTTCTTTAGCAGTTCCTCCAATTGCTTCTTTAACTGATCCATCTCAGGAGCTGACATTCTATAAGGTGGTATCAAAATAGGTTCAACCTCAGGATGAAGATGGATTGCAAACTCAATATCCCTCTTGGGCGGTAAGCTAGGCAACTTTACTGGAAAGACTTCAGGAAAATGATTGGCTATAGGAATTTTCTCAACCTCCTCCTCTATGGCCACCCCATTAAATGAATAATACTCTTCTTCGCTGACTATGGGGATGGCATCCATAAGTCTATGATGTAAACTTTTAGCCCTAGATGCTAATCCTCTTGTGGAAGTCACTCCAACTCCCTGAGCATCAGTAATGTTGACTAAGTGATTCGTACAGTTAATTTGTGCCTTATGCTTACTTAGCCAGTCCATTCCTAACACTAGGTCATAAGACCGTAATTTTATCACCCATAACTCACAACAAAAATCATGGTCACCTAACTGCAAGGGATGCCTAGTAACCAGTTCATTGGTTACCATAAAACGTCTCCTTATAGTCCTGATAAGTCTTAACTCACCCGAGATTTCTTGCCACAATTTAAACTTATCTACCAAGACAGATGATATCACTAAAAGAGTAGCTCCTGTATCAAAAATCACTCTAACACTACCATATTGAAAAGTAAAATTACCTCAAATGGCAGCTGGTTCTTTGGTCACCTAACTCGTTATGGTGAAAACCCTCAGGTCAGTTGCTGCTATGGCTACACGAGGTCATTGTCCTATGGCAAGGGGTGCAGGGGGTAGGTTCCTGGGTAGACCTGGTAAAGGTCAAGCCCGTGGGCATTCTTTTGCCCAATGTCCTTTTTGACTACAAATATTACAAATATTAGTTCCCAAGGTACATGACCTCGTGCCATGGAATCATCTACACTTAGGACATAAACCCATTTTCCTTCTTTTAAAGGGACATCGGCTTTCCATCATTGATCGCTTCCTGACACTCTTTCCTAGGTTGGCTGGTCCAAGCTCCACCTTTTTGATAGGTGCCCCTGAATCCTCAAATTCCTTTTCTAAGGCTAACGCCATTTGAACCACTTAACGATAACTCTTGATGTCCACTATCGCCATATATCTCCAAAGCACGGATTTCAAACCTTGAAAGAATTTCTTGGCCTTTAACTCATCATTACCAACCATGTAAGGAGCATACCGAATAAGTGAATTATAACTCTGGTCATACTCTCACACCGACATTTCTCCTTGCACTAAATTCTCAAATTGGATCTTCCTTTGACCTTATGCAGCTTTACTAATATATTCCTGATAGAATTTCTTCTCAAAATCTTACCACTTGAGCACCTTTTTTCTTGTGCTCTAGCCAAGTACCATTGTTTTCTCTCAACATCTTCATCACATCATCCCACCATAAACTAGCCGTCCCTCTAAAAAATGAAGGTACTAAGGCCATCCTTTGCTCGGACTCATAACCTCCATAACTGAAAAGTCGATTCATGTTGGATAACTAATCTTCTACTTGATTGGGATCACCTATCCCATCAAAACTCGGTGGGTCAACAGTTTTAAACTTTTCCAACAACCTCATTTGATGTGAGGTGCCTCCCTTACTTGGAGCCTCCATAACTTCAAGCTTCTCCTCCTCCACATGAACATGATTTATCCGTTCATGAGCCATAGGCACTTGTTATTGCTCAGCATGCCTTTTTTGATCTTGACGTGGATCATTCTCTTCTTGGACAACTTCTTTATCCTCATGATATTGAAACAACTCAGTTATGATGGTAGTCATACCCTACGCCACTTAGGCCATAGTCTGAGTTAACCCCTAAAGCACCATGGATATCTTATCTAGCCTTGCCACAATTGTGGCACTAGAACCTTCACCAAGTTCTCTTGCTTCTCTCAAAGCTCTTAAACTAGTGTTAACCTTTTCAACCTGTAACGAAAGCCAGATGACATTCCCTAGATGTTCGTCAGTACAAACTACTTTACCACATTGACTTCCAAAACTATATCTCAGCCTCAACCTCCAATATCTATGTAGTGAGCTCTTAGCTCTGATACCAAAAATTGACACGGCTGTTCATGGCCCCTGCCTAGTAAGCCAGTGAGAGCTAGTCTCACGGTGGTTGCAATTGGATAGCTGTATATGTGTGTGGATTAAAAATTCTATGATACTAGTTGATTAACCTAGAATATGCAAGATGCATGCTCTTCATGCTTTGACTTGGATTAAGAAAATTCCATAAACCATTGACTTGGCCAAAACATTTCCAAAGAAAACAAGTTCAAATAGCCAAAGCATACAAAATCAACATTTATGTGAGTTTACTACACATAACAACTGTGTAGGAGCATTCATACATAAAGTAGACTAATGCCCTCACCTAAGAGCAACCCTAGAGTCTAGGACTCCTCAAAACATAGACAATGGAGGCAACTAGGAGTACTATATATACAAGCCTCAACTGAGATCTTCTTGAACTAACTCCCACCTTGGATGCAAGTCCCAGTGGCAAGTCACAAAAGTCCTTGTCCACGTGCTACTAGGCTCTGCAGCCAAAGGAAGACTGTAGTTATCATTGCTACATGACCAGCAAGTTACCCAAGTAGACTAGAATCATAAAGATTCTCAAGTGAAATACCTGCAACAAAAGCAACTACCGCAATAACCCTCAGTAGTTATCTGGCCCATCAACTTCAGAATCTGTACAACATAACTAAGGAGTAGGAATTCAGTAATTCTCAATAAGGGTCTTCACTGTACCTGCAAAAAAAATTACTAATGACTCCACATATGATAACATATGTAACCTACTGTGAGTTCATACAGCCTGAGGATCTAATATATGCATATACATAGGTACCTTGAGACCTCTCGTCATCCTGGTCCTTAAACTACAAGGCATTCCTTATCATCTAGCATGCTTAGCTTGCTAGCCTAACTAGTGATAAATCACTAGTTGAACCTCTCCCATTTATGTTGTACAGGGGCATTATGGTGGGACTACTATATATTAGGCCATAATGACCTTGTAGACTAGGTGCACTAAGGTTTCACCTTGCAACATCGTGGCTAAATGCACGACTAGGCTACCAAGGGTTCTAAACTTTTCACCCAAGCTAGTGATACCTTATTGTGATTCTTTGTAAATTAGTTTTCTTGCTTATGGTACAAGTAACCATAAAGCTTTACAAAACTCAAGAAAACTCCTAGGTCTTGAAGAAATTTTGAAAGTCTCAAGGTACCCTCAGAATGCTTAGACCCCAAGGTACCCTAAGAACCCCCTTAGGTCTCCCATTGACCTTCCTAGCAAAACTTGGAAAATTCAGCCAACATGCCTGTGGCAACGCATCACCATAGATGGTAATGTTTTGCCAGTTCTTCCTGAAATGGTGACACGTTGTGGGTACTGGTGACGATTGGCAATGCATTGCCAATACCTACGACAGCCCAGAAAATTCCTAGTTTCACTGCTATGAACTTTGGACACTTCCCAAACATATCAAACATGCTTGGATAGCCTCCAGACTTCACATACATGTAAAACATCTTGTATAGATCACAACCAATTATCACAAGCCAATCTATGATGCATTATAACATCATTCCAATCATCACAAACCTCATAGTCCACCATAACTCAACCTTGCCCACTAACTAATGCTATTGCTAGAACTACTCGAATTCCTCAAGCATACTTGTCACACCTCACTCAGGCCCTGGCCTAAAAGTTCCTAACTAGCTCACAAGCCCAACTTCATAATTAGGTTCCTAGCTCTCGGCCTAGCAATCAAAGGCAACATTTAAGTCTTATTTTCTTAAGTTAAGAGGCCTGGGAGGTGGCGCAGGTGGCTTTAACAAAGGTCCATTAACAACTTGCAGCAAGGGCAAGGCCCAAAACCCCTAACTTGCACAACAAGCAAGGTTTCACATAATAACTTGCATAACAAGCAAGGCAACACTTAAATGCAATTTAAGTGCATACATGGTGTGCATCAAGTGTACTATCTATATGGCAACCAAGAAGCCCACAAGGTTGGTTTAGATTTCTGAAAAACCACAAGTGTTATAAGCATGGTGCTCTCGGCCAACTAAGGTACATATACTTGTGTACAACATTTTTCTGATGCAAAGCCCATACTAATCACATAAAGGTGCCAAACCTTGGCCCATAACATCCAGCATACATAACAAGCTTAATGCCATCCATAACCCATACATAACTTGGCATACAAAACCCATAAAGCATCATAAGTCTAGGTGTTAAAGACTACACATATTAACACAAAAAGGGTAGTCTACCTAGTAACCATAACATGGCTACACCTGCCATGAAACCAAAAGTACTCATGCCAAGTTATTACATACCAAGGCCATACTCCTAATGGTGAAACAGAACCTTCAAAATCCCATATAGAAGTACACACTGCAGCACTAGACCTTTGGCCATGTTCATGGTCATAAAGGTGAAAACCACAATCAGAGCTAAGGTCCAGGTATCCATGCTTCTCCTAGACAGTTCCCACTCTACAGCCTGCAAACTTAAATTGTAAGTCTCGACCAACTAAGAATAAGACTTGTAATGAAACCAAATTACTAAGCCAAGCACTCATTGGCACATACCTTGTAAAACAAGCAAAGTTAGTGCAAACACAAGCAACAAGCTAGTAAACTCTACTCAGGCCGAATGTCCTTGCCTGAAAAATAAAGGATGGGCAGCGAGCATATAACTCAGTAGGATTCACCTTAAACATAGACAACTCATATTGAGTCTATTTAGTTAAGCTGAGTAATCACTCAAAGCTTAACCTCCCATTAGATAGCTCAACCTGCAAAACAAACACCAAGACAAGAAAAACAGGCATATGCATATACAAGATGGGTAACTATGTCAAATAATTCATAAAGGGGTTAGCATGCACATAGAAACACCAAAGCACACAAGTACACACCCACACTCCACATTGTAGCTCTCGGCCATATAAGCCATACATGTACCCATGTGCATTTCTTGCACACAAACTCACCAATATACAATTCCATTTGGAGCTCCCAAAATGCCAAGTAAATAGGCCACATTTACTTGCATTTCTAGTACATGTACCCATAGTTAATTAGCTAATCAATAGAACAACCAAGTATAACCAATAAGCCCATCAAGTAACTAAGGTCATATGGCACATTTTACCATCACTTAGCCACTCTAGACACTTGAATCATGGTGTACATTACCAAGCAAAGTCAAGTGCCAGTGAACCCTACCTCAATAGCTCTCGGTCACACACAAGCTTTAAGTGTCCAAGTGTTCCTCAACCTCAATGCCTATCATAGTAAAACATAGGCATTAACACACAAACTCATGGATTAAACTACCATGATTCATATGAAGAACACTATGATATTCCCACACTTAAGCTTCTCGGCCAAAAGGCCCAATATATCCATACAAGTGCTGCCCATCATTCTAACATTCCATGTGATGTTCTAGTCATCAATGTACATCACCCATGGCATCATTGCCAAGTAACCAAGTGAAATGCATTATGTTACCATAAACTAAGCTCTCGGCCAAAGTACACATTTTCACATATTTGTGTCATTCATCCAACTAACCCAAAACATGCTCAAGTGACCATCAAATGACAATGCTCATGGCACAATTACCATGTAACTCATTGAAGTACATCATGATATTCCAAATCAAGTTCTCGGCCAAAGTGCCTAGTTACACATATCTATGTCCTTTACCCAACCAACTCCACACATACACATCAAAACATCAATAACAAATGTTTCATGGCAATATTACCATGTATTCAAGTTATGAGCACCAAATCATGCCATTTCAAGCTCTCGGCCATAAAGCCAAACTTCACATATCAATGTTCCTCATCACTATAAACCAACACATGTTCACCAACTCATCATTTATCAATGACCATGGCATCAATGCCATGTAAACAAATGAGGAACACACATTTACCTCAAGTGCACCTTTCGGCCAAACTTCCTTTTGTTCAACTTGATGTTCCTTGCTCAAATTTGCCTAGCACAACAACAAATAGGCAACAACAACACTTAGTCATGGATTAATTTCCATGGAAATGAAGAAGAACACCAAGAACACATTCGGCCAACAATCCACCTCCAAACCGAGACATACTTTGCTCATTTAGCTTAACATAACTTCAATTGAACACTTAAGTTCCTTGTACATGGAAGAACTACCATGAATTCAAGGAAACATTGAAGTTACCTCAAGAACCCTAGCTTGATTCCTTCTCGGCCTTGGCTTGATTCTTCAAGAACAACTTGAATTTGGAGTAGTCTAGCACCGAAATCAAACTTTCAAGCATGAATTCTTCACCCAAGCTCCACACCTCTCCAATGAAGCTTGAATCCGAGACCAAGCTTGAGAGAACTCAAGAACAAGAGCTAAACAAGTTTCGGTCAAGTGAAGGAAATGAGGTCTTGACTAGTTTCGGCCGAATGGACTTGTGTTTTAGTTAGCTACAATGCTAACTTTTGCCTTCCAATAAAATGCATGGTGCAATGTAGCCCTTAACTCCATAAATACTCAAAGCCGCCACTCAAACTTGTTTTAAAATGGACACTCAAGTCTTATCTTGGCTCATAATGCCAAGCACAAGGTAACACAAGTACCAAGGTCACAAAAACTCCCATGCATAACCGGCCATAACTAGACTACAAACTAGTTAGTTTGTTTAGTTAACTAGTGAATAGTACACATAGTGGAAGACAAGATTTTGACTAGTAATCATTGTTGTCTCCCAAATTTGGGCTAGTCTTGCACTAGTCACCCATTAAACTTGCATGGCCGAAATGATCAACTTGAAGTGGATAGTTTTAATTGTACCACTCATTTAAGTGTACATTTTGGTCCCCTTTCTCTTCTTTCTGCCAGCTTTCCCATAGTATATTTTCTATGTGCAATTAAGTCCTGAAAGTCTCCAGTTTTGCACATAAGTCACTATACCAGTCTCCAGAGCTTCTCTTACTTCCCCTTTCTATTTTCTCTCACTCTCCTTGGTTTTTCCTTGATATTCCTTGGCCTAAGCCAAGCCCTTAGGAGGTACCTAACAATACTCATTATAATTGCATTAATTAAACTAAAAAACATAACTTCTTTACCTCAACTCCAAGCACCAAGCAAGAATTATGCAACTCTTTTGCACCGACCAGGTTCCACAAACTCCAACCTAAGTTCCAAGCCAATATGGGCGCAAAACATCAAGTTACTAACTCCTAACCAAAACCCAACCTCCAAATCAACTAATTGTAGGGTTTTTGGAGCCAAACAAGTATGATAGAATTTAACCAAAACCTTTGAGGATCCAAGTGAAATGGCGTAAACCGGATGTTCAAAATTTTCATACCTAATTTCGATTGAGATCTTTCACCCAATTGTAGAGTCGAATCACAAAACCTGAATAATTGATGTGTTCAAGCTCTCTATGGTATCCACATGAGCTTTTTGGGATCACCACGCTTCCACCACATCCTGGAAGATGAGTTTCTCTTGCGCTTGCAGTGCTAGCTTGCATCCTCCAAGGAATTGCAAGAGAAGAGTACGGCTGTCCTTTTTAGGAGGCTGGGGCAAAGCTGTGAATTTCTCACTAAAGTTGTATTTATAGTGAGACTCAACTTCTAGGCCTAATGGGTTTCAAAGCCCTAATCCAATTAGGCTTTAATTTTGGGCATAATAATGGCTCAACCTTTGGGCCAACTATTAACACGAAATTATCATGAAACCATAACCCAAATAATCAGCCCATGCACTCTAATAATCCAAATAGCTCTATGTGTGTGACCCACTAGGCTCTTGCCACGTTGGCAATGATCATAAATGACATTTATGATCATAAGCAATGAGCGGTGTCTAGCAACACATCATTGCTGCCTAAGTAACAAAATTATCATTGATTTGACTAAACCTTTATGATCATTACCCATGTATGCCATTGTCCCTTTCTCCAAGATATCAAGACTAGGCATGAGATATGGAATTTGTCACTTTCATATAGCCCAATTTTTGGTTTTTTGATTACCAAGTATACTAACTTAAATTGAAGACATTGATATCGTATATCAACTAATCTAAGCATAGCCATGCATTTTATAAGTCTCACTCTATCAAAGAGCCCGAAGATATCACTCCCATTACATAAGAAGGAAAAATCCCATCTTGATCATACGAATCCCTCTACATGATATGTGACATACCCAATGACGTCCTTCAAGTTCACTTAGTTATGAGCAACAAAAGGAAGTATCAAAGTATGTCACTCACATGTAGGGAACCTTGATGACCTTAGGTCAAAGGACTACGTATACCATGATAACTATGAGATCACTTATGACACTCATATAACGATCCATGTACCGTTCTCATGGTGGGTCAGTCTAGTACACAAGTTTTCCAACTTGTACCCATATGTAGGCTACATATCTCATATTAGTCTCCACATATGCTAGTCGTTATGTATTATTGTAACCCGCTACACAATAACACTAGACGAGGGACATTTGAGAATATCATTATTCTAGGGTTACAATTATGTTTGTTACATTACACAGAAACAAAAAAACAAATGTAATTGCTGGATTAATGCCTTAGTAAAATATCATGACTCAATGTACAAAATACAATTATCTCATGATTGGCTTTTAGGCACAACACTAACACTAATAAACATGAAATCAATCAAGAACACATTGATTACCTCGTATCAAAAATAGGGGATAGAAGGAAACGTGCTTCCAAGCTCCAAAACCATGATTTTATGCTTAAAACAAGCTTCCAATGGCCTATATACTTATAGTGGCTCTACTTTTCACTTAAAACTCTTGATTTTGCACTCAATTGGATGACGAAATGATGGTGTGAAGGATGAACTCGGGTTACGGCAGCCACCCTTCACTTTTCCATCTTATAAACCATATAAACCATATTTAAAATTCAAGCCACCAAAGTATTAGACATGGAACACTTAATGATGCCCAGCAGCATCCTCGTTATATTACAGTTGGCCTAAAGGAGAGAATTTTGGTATGAGGGTGCCTGAAACACTTAGAAGAACAAGGCTTAGGAGCTACCCGAAATGTGTTTTCGGGGGAGGAACCTCCGACACCCAAGTCAGTAAGGAGCAGAGAGTGGAGAGTAAAAAAGTAGAGAGAGTTCTGTCTTCTTACCAAGGTCATTCCCAAGTTTTTAGAGGAGGGCATAGGGAGGAGGCCGTTTGACACAACCTGCTCAGATCATGACATGCGTATGGTTGGATGTGGTTTGTACCTTTGGAGATACGTATCTCCCGCTGGCCATAGGCCACTCTGGCCAGAGGTCAGGGGCGTGTGCAAGGTCTCTATGTCAGAGGCTCCTTAACTATTTTTGTCATGTCTCCATAAGACCTTTTCCGGAAGCTAGAACCCTTCAGAGTATGCAACTCTTTTGGGGCATAAGGTGTCCTCTGTCCCGACATTACCACTGAGTGTTGTTAGGAGAGGTCCTTCAGTAGAATGGAGTACCTTTAGGAGACGTTCTCCCTTGCCGAGGTTGGGGATATACACCCCAGAAGTTGGTGGGCTCACCATCCAAAGGTGGTTGTACATGCCCTTTCCGAGGTCGGTCCAATCACTTACCGAGGGTAGTTGAGGTTAGGGCTAGGTCTTGACCGAAGGTGGTCATTGAATAGGTGATCAGATCTCAGAGACATTAGCCCTTCGGTTGTAGGGTGGTTTCACACCGAGGATGGTGGGGGCTTCCCTTTTTCCCGAGGTTGGTCATGTGTGTTCCCCGAGGGTGGTACTCACCAAGCCAATTTGGGAAATCTCCAAGGGTAATAGTCCTTTGGCTATCACATGCCCCCCTCTGGAAGCTGAAGTTATATCTTCGGTGCCTGAGCTTTTACAAGCGTGTCATGGAACTCTTGGGAGGTGTCAGCCGTCTCAACTAGTATGACTGGTTTTTTAACCGAGGTTACGTTCTTCAGAAGAGGGCACCTCTTTAGCTTAAGATGTCTCTTCAAGCCTAGGTAGTCCCATCATCATTCAAGCGGTACTTCATCATTTTTGGTCGAGCTTTTGATTTTCCAGAAGTTTTTATTTTAGAATGAAGTGTATATTCCCCTTCTAATTTTTTGTCACCTCAGTGAATCATCACATTTCTTGATTGGATAGACACGTCACTTCGGGCTAAACTTGCATAGGTTTGCTAGCTATTAAGAGGCATGCCCTCTGATAGCCAAGGGCTATTGCCTCCTCGGTAGTAACTCCCTGCCAGAATATTGGCCGAGGAGTCTGACGTCACCCAAGAGAGGATCTTTTCACTGACCTCGGAAGGTGCGAAGTCAAACACTATGAGCTCGAGACTTTGGTTAGCTCGTCAGGAATTCCGAGGACAACACCGTCTCCATCGAGGGGCTAAACTGACCGTCTTCGGGTAAGAGAGCCATCTCCCTGAAGCAAGGGAGAATCTCCCCGAAGGAAGAGGCCCCAAAGAGGTCTTCCTCGAACAAGAAACACCTGAACGAGGGAATCCCCGAACTATGGGTGTGAGTCCCGAAGAAGGTGTTCATCAAGGGCGCTCCCAGAATTATGGGATAGATCCCGAAGGAGGTGCTCGCACCGAAGGACGGATAGAATCCGAAGAGGGTGCCCGCACCGAAGGGAGACCTCGCCCAGGGGACCTCGGGAGTACGGTATGAGCATTTAAGGAGCCTCTGACATGTCACCCACAAGCCCTACACGTCACATCTGAACGGCGAAATGACACGCCGCAGCCGCCCCAGTCCTGACACAACCCGTCCGGGTCCAGGGCTAAAAGAGGCTGCAAACGGCTGCCTGTCCCCTAGGTCCAAAGAGACAGATCAAATCCGACCGAACACGTGTCATGATCTGAACAGACCAGCTACTCCTATAAATACTAGGAAATGGGACTGGGCAAAGGAAGGGCATTTTCCTCTCTCTGAGAAAACACAGAACAGGCAAGACACTTGATCCCTTAGTGTTCTTCCTCCACTCTCACTCAGAAAACTGACTTGGGCGTCGGAGGGTCCTCCCCGGAAAAGCAAACCGGGGACCTCCTAACCTTTTCTTTGAGCTTTTCAGGCGCACTCAGCTGGGAAACCTGAGCTCCAGGCGCTTGCCTCCACAGGAAGTCTCTCCACCTGTCAACATGACAGCAAACGAAGATGCCTTGGGGCATCATTTGGCGCCGTCTGTGGGAAACTACTCCCAGGTAGCTGTTGTCGAAACTCGGCGTTCGAAGGACAGAGGACTTCCAAAGTCCCCGTCCGCGCCTGAGACCCAACCAGCTACCGAACAAAGTCCCCCAGAGACTTCCTTGCCTGAAGAGGAACGCCCTCTTGTCATCACCATGGATTTTTTAAGAGACTTTCAGAGGTCTGTTGTGGCTGAAATGACACAACAAATAGACCGAAGATGGCCGCAACCAGCCCAGGCGCAAAAACCCACTTCGTCAGCACGACCTCGGGAGAAAAGCCCGAGGGCAACCCATCATAGCTCGGGAAGTGGGGAGCCACGAGAAGAGTCCTCGACAGATAACTTGCCCCTCGGGGCACGGCTGGCGGAAAGAGCAAGGTCTAAACGACCTGAAGTCCCGTCCAGAAGAAGTTTATCACCAGAGGCAAGGTCCCCCTCACCTCGGTACCGAAGTCGCTCTCCGAAGAGACGGCAACAGTCCTTTTACCCGCTCCAAGCACCAGGAAGAGGAGCCCAGTGCTACGCTCCTCCTGGAGAAAGTCTTGGCAAGACTGGAGAGAGTGGAACAGCAGGTGGCACGCAAGCCTGTTTGGGCCAGGCTAACTGAAACGGTCTCTGGAGATGAAACTCCTTTCGCCCGAACAGTGGTCGAGGCGGCCATGCCAAGTGACTTCAGGCTACCTCGGCTAGAGACCTATGAGGGCCGGACTGATCCCCAGGCCCACCTAACAAAGTACAAACGCAGCATGGTGCTACACGGGGCTGATGATGCTACGCTCTGCAAGTGCTTCGAAGTCACCCTCGCAGGACCAGCAACTGCCTGGTACAATTCCCTGCCTCCAGGAAACATCAGGGGGTTCCAGGAGCTGTCCACGGCGTTCAACCAACAGTTCATTGGGAGCAAGCCGACGGCGAAGATGCCCGTCCAGATGTTTGACATAGCGCAGAGAAACGAGGAGACCATCCGTGACTATGTCAAGAGGTTCAACAGGGAGGCCCTCAGTGTTCCGGACTTTCGTCCCGAAATCCGCATCCTCACCATGACGAGGGGCCTCCGGAGGGATTCGCACTTGTTTTACGAATTCTCCAAAGATCCCCCGGACACGCTGGGAGAATTCTACCGAAGGGCTGAACAACACATGACAGCCGAAGAACTGAGAATGACTGGACCAAAACACGACCAAATTCAAGCTCGTGGCGAAGGGTCCAGCCAGCAAGCCCGGTGTCCAACGGAACAGTCAGGCCGACCTCGGAGAATGCGAGTAGGAGGAAGGAAGCCCCAAAACTTTACACCTCTGAGCACCACGAGGGCTAACGTCCTCATGGCATTGGAAAAACAGGGGGCTCAAATCCAACGGCCGAGGGGCATGACTGCTGACAACAGAAGGAACATGAAGAAGTTCTGTCAGTTCCACCGTGATCACGGTCATGACACCGAAGACTGCTTTCAGTTGAAAAAGTACATTGAATCACTGATAAAGCAGGGCCAGCTTCGGCGTTATTTGAGAATGCCTTCCCCGAAAGGGAAAAAAGAGGAGGAAGGAAAGCCCGATGACGAGGATTACGATTCGGACAGGCGAAGGAACCGAAGTCCGAGAAGGCGTCCTCCACCTTCGGCAGGAGTAATACAGACGATCACAACCGGACTTCCATCCTCGGAAAGAAAAAGAAGGGCCAGAGAGATAGCGGTGATGGAATATCAGAGCCCAACGAAAAAATTGGCCCGCGAGGATGGCTCCACCATCGTATTTCCCCATGACGATCCATTGCTGATAATGGCGAGGATAGGAAACTGGGACGTCAAGAGGGTACTGCTGGATGATGGGTCAAACGCAGACGTCTTGTTCTCACACTTGCTACCAAGCTTGGGCGTATCCAGGAGTGACCTCAAGGCTGTTACTTCACCCACGTTCGGCGTAGGACCATCTGAGCTACCTGTCCTCGGGTGGATCGACCTCCCCTTGATGATGAAAGGAACTTCGGAGAAAGGAACTGCTGAGTTGTTCGCCTCTACCATGGCAAGATTCATAGTCATGGACGTTCCTTCGTCATACAACGCCATCCTCGGCAGACAGACACAGGGAAATTTGCACATTCGCCCTGATGTAAAGTACTTGACCGTCACCTTCGCCACCAAAGAAGGAGACGCAAAGATCTTCATTGATCAAGGCGAGGTGAGAAAGGTGTTCGTCAGAGCACGAAAGGCTCCAGCAAGCAACTTAGCACATGCTGTAGAAGCAAAAGAGCTGGAAAGGGGCGAGGCAGAAGATCCCACAAAAGCGGAAACAGAAGAAGTAGAGCTTGTCCCAGGCCATAGTACCCGAATAGGGAAAAATATGGCCGAAGGAGACAAGGAAAAACTTGTATCTTTTCTGCTTACAAATAAAGATCTGTTCGCCTACTCGCCGAAGGACATGCCAGGGGTAAACCCTCGCGTAATCCAGCATAGCCTCAAAGTGAGTCCGGAAGTAAAACCTGTCCGGCAAAAGAAACGGAGCATCTCAGCTCACAAAAGTGAATTCGTCAAAACCGAAGTCCAGCGTCTGATAGACGCTAGCGTTATCCGGGAGGTAAACTACCCCGAATGGCTAAGTAACGTGGTAATTGCCACAAAAGAAGGAAGTAGTAAGCTTCGGATGTGCATCGACTTCAGAAATTTGAACGATGCTTGCCCGAAAGATTCATATCCTCTTCCACCAATAGACCAACTGGTAGACTCAACTGCCGAGTATGGGCTCTTAAGTTTCCTAGACGCCTTCAGTGGGTACCATCAGATAAGGATGGACCCCGGAGATGAAGAGAAGACTGCCTTCATCACCGAAGGAGGAACATATTGCTATATCAGGATGCCCTTCGGACTCAAAAATGCAGGAGCCACCTACCAGAGGCTGATGAACAAGGTCTTCAAAGACCAAATGGGGAGGAACATGGAGGTATATGTTGATGATATGATAGTCAAGAGCAAACTGCCTGGCTACCACGTTGCAGATTTAGGGGAAACCTTCCAAAAGCTCAGAACCTTCGGGATCCGCCTTAATCCAGAGAAGTGCATCTTCGGGGTGACCTCGGGAAAATTCCTCGGGTACATGGTATCCGAAAGAGGCATCGATGCTAACCCTGAGAAGATTAAGGCTCTGCTTGAATTCCGAACACCTACCACAGTCAAAGACGTGCAGAGACTCACCGGAAGAATAACCTTTCTGAGCAGGTTTATTTCCAGGTACGGAGATAGGTGTCGACCCTTCTTCAAAGTCCTCACAAAAGCGGCAAAAATGGAAGGCGACCTCGGAAGGGATGGCCATCCTTGGGCTGAAGATTGCCAAAAAGCCTGGGAAGAACTCAAAGTCTACTTGGCCAGACTGCCGACTCTGCGGCAACCTCGGGAGGGAAAGCCCCTGGCACTATACCTCGCCGTCACGGAAAAAGCTGTGAGTTCGGTTCTTGTGAAAGAAGAAGGACCGAAACAGTGGCCGGTTTACTATGTCAGCAAGTCCTTGCATGGCGCCGAAGTCAGGTACCCTTTGCTTCAAAAAGCTATATATGCCTTAGTGCTTGCAGGTAGAAGGCTGCGGCCATACTTTCAGGCTCACCCCATCATTGTCCGAAGTAGTCTGCCACTACGGGATGTCATGAAGAGAGTTGATCATTCGGGAAGGCTCTCCAAGTGGTGCATAGAGCTGGGTGAACACGAGATCACATACGAGCCTCGGAAAGCCATAAAAGCTCAAGCACTGGCAGATTTTATCGCCGAAATACCCACCACTGAGGAGAGCCATTCAGATCCAAAAGAGGGTGAGCCAGAATGGACCTTACACGTTGACGGGGCCTCAGGATCCGAACACCAGGGAGCTGGAGTGATTATCAGAGGCCCCGAAGGCCTAGAAGTAATGAAGGCCATCAAGTTCAGTTTCAATGCCACCAACAATATGGCGGAGTATGAGGCCCTCATAGCAGGATTACGCCTGGCCAGAAAAATTGGCGTGAGAAACTTGAAAGCACATAGTGATTCCCAGCTGGTGGTCCGAAAAATGGCAGGGGACTATGGCGCGAAAGACCCGACCTTGGCAAAATACCATGAGTTGGTAACAAAGCTTATTCGGGAGTTCGACGTCGTGAAAATCGAGAACGTACCCCGACGGGAAAATGCTGAGGCAGACTGTCTGGCGAAGTCCAAAACTTGCACCGAAGTGCTAAGCCACCCCAGCATCGCGGTGCTAAGCATAGAGACCTCGGGGAAAGGATGGAGAGAACCAATCAAAACGTATCTCGCAACCAACACACTCCCCGAAGACCCCAGCGAAGCCGCAAAAGTGCGAAGGCGCTCCGGCCGTTTCTTCTTAATTGGAGAAGAACTATATCGGCAAGGATATGCAAATCCACTACAGAGGTGTGTTAGTGAAGAGGATACCGAAATGATCCTCGAAGAAGTTCACGAAGGTGCCTGTGGTTCACACATCGGAACCGACGCCCTGGCAGCAGTGGTACTTCGCTAAGGATACTTCTGGCCTACCCTGAGAAAGGACGCCAAGCAGTTCGTCCGGAAATGTGGTAGTTGCCAGAGACATGCGAACATCCAAAGAACACCCTCGGAGTTCGTGACTTCGGCAGACTATCCTTGGCCCTTCGCAGTTTGGGGCATAGATCTCATTGGGCCACTCCCAACGGCGCCTGGAGGCGTAAAGTTCTGCGTAGTAGCAGTAGACTATTTCTCTAAATGGGTCGAGGCAGAACCTCTGACAACTATCTCGGCAAAAGAAGTGCAGAAGTTCGTATGGAAAAACATCGTATGCAGATTTGGCATACCGAGGGTACTCGTAGCGGACAATGGATCCCAGTTCATAGACAAAGGATTCCAAGAGTTCATTAGCGACCTCGGGACAAAAATGCACTTCGCCCCAGTAGCTCACCCCCAAAGTAATGGGCAGGTGGAAGTATCTAACAGGACCATAAAAGATGGTCTGAAAAAGAGATTGGGAGAAGCAAAAGGGAAATGGCCAGGAGAACTCCAAAGCGTGTTATGGAGCTACCGAACGACACCCCGAAGAGCCACAGGGGAAACACCTTTTTTCACTTGTCTTCGGTACAGAGGCCATCATCCCCGTCGAGGTAGTACAACCGTCAATACGAGTCCAAGTGTTCGATGAAAAAGGAAATGACCTCGGCCTGAGAACCAAGCTCGACCTCGTCGGCGAACACAGAGAAGTAGCCGAGCTGAGAAGAAAAGCTTTCCAGCAAAGAGTGGCAGCAGCCATAAATCTACGCGCCAGGCCAAAAGGAATAAAGAAGGGAGACCTCGTTCTCCGAAAGGCTGAATTTGCACCCCGAAAGCCGTCCCACGGGGTACTTCGCGCAAATTGGGAAGGACCCTACCTGGTACTTGCCGAAGTACGAAAAGGAGTTTATAAGCTCGGCGATGCCGAAGGCATAGAATTAAAAAATACTTGGCACTCAGAGGCCTTGAAAAAATTCTATGCCTAAAAAGTTTCGGTGGGAAAGTTGTATTGTACAAGTTGGAAAAATTTGTCTAAGTAAAAAGATTCTGAAGAAGTGCAAAACAAGAGTCTCACGAAAGCAATCGCCGAGGAAAGCAAAAGTATGGTTTTCCGAAGTCTCTTGAGCGAATATGTTCGGGACAAAGGAAAGCAAAAGTATGGTTTTCCGAAGTCTCTTGAGCGAATATGTTCGGGACAAAGGGCAAAAGTATAGTCTTCCGAAGTCCCTTGAGCGAATATGTTCGGGACAAAAGAAAGCAAAAATGGTCTCCGAAGTCTCTTGAACGAAGATGTTCGGGATGAAGGGGAACAAAAGAATCTGGCAAAAAAGACTTAGCCAAATTTTAAAAGAAAAGATATCTATTGAGCCAAAGAGTGCTTACAGAGAAGAAAGTTGCTGAAAGACTACAAAAAAGAAGAAGAAAATGAAGACAAAAGGCCCTAATACAAACTAAGGAACCTCGGCGTCTTGAGAACTGCCAGCCTCTGTGCTTTTGTCAGTAGCCTTCGGCGCCGGGAGAGAAGGAGGCAGTTTCAAGTGCTCGATCTTGGACCAAGTCCACCGAGGCTCCTTGGGGATGTTCATGCCTTCCAGGAAGGAGAGGTCGAAATCTGGGAACTTCTGCAGAATTTGGTGCCGAGCGAGACAGAAGCCGTCTTGAAAGCCCAACTTCGTCATATCATCGGACTCCCGCTTCTTGACCGCCAAATCCGCGAAGTCCTTCTCCAGCGATCCTCCTTGAGCTTCTTCTTCAATGCCTTCGTCTTCTTCTTCTCTTCTGAAGGCTTCTTCAGAGATGCGACCTCGGCTTCGAGTTGGGTCTTTTCCTCGAGCGTCTTCGCAAGGATTGCATCACTTTCTGACTTCTCCTTTTGAATCGCCTCTATAGCCGAAGTTAGCTCCGCCACCTGAGAGCCGATGTCGGAAAGCTTCTGGGAGGTGTCTTTCAAAAGTTCCTCTTTCTCTTTCTTGAACCCCTCCCGAAGTTCAGCAACTTCCTTCTCTGCAGACTGCGTCAGCTGAGCATTCTCGGCAGCTAGCGCCGAACATTGGGCCTTCGTCTTGTCATAAAGATCCAAGATCGTGCCGCCCTGTTCTCTGCCTCTCGCGCCACCCGAACACGGAGAAACCCGGCATACCCCATCAGCTGCGAAGAAACAAAGGGAAAAATAATGCTAAGTACTTGGAGAAAAATCAAAGGCAAAATTGGCACTGAGGAAACAGTGGAGCGTACCTGGGCAGCATGTTCAGTGAGTTTGGCGGCCAAAGAGTTGTCGCCTGGGTAAGCCGCCGTAAGGGCCTTGTAAGAGGCCTCAGTAAGCACCCCTTTGCACATTTGCCTGGCCATCTCGGGACAGTCCTCGGAGTACATATTCATGTCCTCCGTGAACGTCCAGAAGGGCTCCTTCGGAACTTTCCCTGCTGGAATTTTGGCATCCCGAAGGGCCCTCTTGCGGGCGTGTTCGGCAACCCAGTCAGGAGCGGCCACCTCCGCTGCACAACAAGGCAGAAAAATTGGTTAAGGCCAGAAAAGTCTTAAGGATTTGCAAGAAACAAAAGGTTGATTCGACAAAAGTGCAAACCTGCTGGCACCTCGGTAACGTCGTCGTCAAGAATCGACGTCGCCTCAGTAGAGATCCCCTTGCCTTTTATTTGGCGCCGCTCCTCGGCAGAAGGGGTCTCCTCCCCATCGCCCTCCAGAAGAGCATGCGAAGGCGTGGGGCTTTGAGGTAGGACGTCGGAAGAAGGGACGTCGGCAGAAGGAACCTCGGGCAAAGGGGCAGCAGGGTCTTCGGGCTCCTCGCCTACCTCCTCCGGAATTTGCGGAAGAGAGGAAGGAGCAGCCTTCTTTGCCCGTTTGGAAGGAGGGCCCGCCGAAGTCTGCTTCCGCCTCCGAGAGGCGGCCTTCTTTGTCTGTTCGCCCCTCTCGGCCTGCCCGGTAAAAAGAGCCTTGTAGAAGGCAGCCGCGTCGTCGCCCATCTCTGAAAAAAGAAAAAGAAGATCAGTGTAAGTCCAAGATGAAGTTATGAAGGGAAAAATGAGAAAGTAACTTACTCTCATAAAAAGACTCATAAGTCTCTTTCCCCCGAAGGAGTTTCACGAGCCAGGAGTCCTTTCCCCGAAGAAGCCGGTTTCGGCATGTTGAGGTCTGTCTCATGCTCCTTTACCACCTTAAGTTCCCGAAGGACCTCTTCGGTC
This sequence comes from Aquilaria sinensis, assembly GCA_005392925.1. Classification (NCBI taxonomy): domain Eukaryota; kingdom Viridiplantae; phylum Streptophyta; class Magnoliopsida; order Malvales; family Thymelaeaceae; genus Aquilaria; species Aquilaria sinensis. The sequence goes on from SMDT01002935.1 coordinate 186,992, forward strand.
ATGAGCCTCCAGTTGATCGGAAATGGGTAAAGGGCACGAGGAGAGACCTCGGCAGCCCAGTCAAAGACGGCCCGAATGCGCCTGTCGAAGTCCTCAAAGATAGGTGCTACGTCGGCGTCTAGCAGTATCTTCGGGTCAACGACATCCATCTTGAGCCTCCCCTGAGCCCACTTGGTCGGGACGTGCGACCAAGCCTCCGACTTCTTCAGGAAAAAGAATTTTTGTTGCCACCCTCGCCAGCTGTCTTTGGTGGCGAAGGTGAACGTATACTTTTTGCTCCCGGATCCCCGAGGTAGCATAAAGTAGAAGCCACCCTTCGGGACCACGAAGAGCTTGTAGTACTGAAGAAAAACTACAAAGTGAGGTTTTATTTTGAAAACGCCGCACATACAGAGGAAGGCGTTGAAATAGCAGTACGAGTTCGGTGGGAGTTGGTTAACGGCAATGCCATGGAAGTCGCAGAACGCGCTAACCATCTCCGGGGGGGGATACCGAAGTCCGGCCTTCAGTTGGGCTCGGAAAACGGTGATTTCATCACTTCGGTTGGAGAAAGGAAATTGGTCAGCACGGGGCAACCTCGTCACAGAATAAGAGGGTAAGAAAAACTTTCTCTTCCACTTCGCCAGTTTTGCCGGAGTAGTGCAGCAGGGGTGAGAAAGGAGAGGTTGCCAACTCTCGGGAACAGGCATCGTGAAAATGAGTTCAGAGAAAGCAAGAAAAACGAGTTCGGGAAAAACAAAGAAGAAACTTTGAGAAAAGCAAAAAGACTAAAACCCACCAAAGGTCTTGCCGGAATCTGGATTTTTGGAAGCCGTCGTGAAAAGTGGTCGGAAAAACGCCTGAAAAAGGAGAAACACCGCGGAAAATCGGGAGAGAATTAGAAAGCAGAAGAAAGCAAAAGTAGAAGCAGAAAGAGGGTTATGACCGGACTGGTATATATAGGCCGAAGAGGCCAGATGAACCGTCGTCATTAGTACCCCTCGGAAGGCGAAGCATCGCCATAATTGCTAAACTGCGCCTGAAAAGTCGCGCCTGCCGTATTCAGCGCACTCTTACCCAGCAAAAAGGGGCACCACGTGTCAACCATCGCGCGGCAAACGTGCCGCGTGTCAGGCATCGCGCAGCAAACGTGCCACGTGTTGTCCATCACGTCGAGCAGGCCCTCTGACACCATTTGGTCTAGAGGCGCCGCCCTAGACTGACTCTGCTGGACACAGGACGCGACACATAAGCAGACCTATAAAGGCAAAAAAGTAGGTTACCTCGAAGACACCAAAAGACAGCCTATGACTTCGGGCTTAAGGACTATCTTCAGGTACAAGGTTATCCTATTTTCCCTCGCCATAAGGACACCAAGAGACAACCAGTGACTTCGGGCAGAAGGTGTGTCTTTGGCACAGGGATAGCCTATCTTCTCGCACCTCGAGGACGCAAAAATGCTGCCAATCACTACCAGCAGAAGAAGGCATCTTCGGCGCGGGTATCACAACCACAGGACCCGAGAACCGATGAACCGAAGTTTTTCACTTCGGCTTTTCGGAGGGTGGCCTGTGATAGCCAAAGGCTATTGCCTCCTCGGTAGTAACTCCCTGCCAGAATATTGGCCGAGGAGTCTGACGTCACCCAAGAGAGGATCTTTTCACTGACCTCGGAAGGTGCGAAGTCAAACACTATGAGCTCGAGACTTTGGTTAGCTCGTCAGGAATTCCGAGGACAACACCGTCTCCATCGAGGGGCCAAACTGACTGCCCCGAAGAGTATCTTCCCCGAACAAGAAGCACCTGAACAAGGGAATCCCCGAACTATGGGTGTGAGTCCCGAAGAAGGTGTCCATCAAGGGAACTCCCAGAACTATGGGATAGATCCCGAAGGAAGTGCTCGCACCGAAAGACGGATGGAATCCGAAGAGGGTGCACGCACCGAAGGGCGACCTCGCCCAGGGGACCTCGGGAGTACGGTATGAGCATTTAAGGAGCCTCTGACATGTCGCCCGCAAGCCCTGCACGTCACATCAGAACGGCGAACTGACACGCCGCAGCCGCCCCAGTCCTGACACAACCTGTCCGGGTCCAGGGCTAAAGGAGGCTGCAAACGGCTGCCTGTCCCCTAGGTCCAAAAGCACAGATCAAATCCGACCGAACACGTGTCATGATCTGAACGGACCATCTACTCCTATAAATACTAGGAAAGGGGACTGGGCAAAGGATGGGCATTCTCCTCCCTCTGAGAAAACACAAAAACAGGCAAGACGCTTGATCCCTTAGTGTTCTTCCTCCACTTTCACTCAGAAAATTGACTTGGGCGTCGGAGGGTCCTCCCCGAAAAAGCAAACCGGGGACCTCCTAACCTCTTCTTTGAGCTTTTCAGGCACACTCAGCTGGGAAACCAGAGCTCCAGGCGCTTGCCTCCTCAGGAAGTCTCTCCACCTGTCAACATGACAACAAACGAAGATGCTTTGGGGCATCACCCTCGTTTCCCGCATTGGTGACACATGTCACCTGGTGACTGGCAAACAATCGCGTCCAATACATCACTCATGTCTTTTCACCTTCAAGGGATCATTATGGCGACACTTCGCCTGCTCCCTTTGGCCTATATAAACCCTTCCACCTCAGTTTTTTCCACGCTTCTGTTCTTTTGCTATCTTTTGCTCTTGAATTTCCTCTTGTCTTTTTCTTTTTTTGGCGGCGGTGCTAGCTGTGGAGTGATTTTTGGCGACACTTGCTGTGGTCTTCCGAGGTTCATTCCTTGTTCCGAGCTAGGTGGGTCTCCTTTCCGAAGTCATTCTTCGGTATTTTTTGTCTGTCCTCCCCATTCTTTTTCTTTCGCCTTCCCGAGGTTAGACTTCTTCTTTTCGAACATGTCTGTTCCCAAGCTAAGGCCTATCCTATTCCTTAGAACTGGCTTCCCCTCAACTCTTATCCAAGCTACGCCACTTTGGAGAAAGTTCAGAAGTGGTCGGCAAAATTCTTCCTTCCTTCTTATGTTGTCACTAGGCTACCCAGTCCATGTATGCTCAGTTATATGCCTCATTCGGATGAGGTTACCGTCTCTTGGGTCCAGCTGAAGGTCGGACTTCGGTTTCCTCCGTCGAAGATGGTTTGTTACTTTTGCCAATTCCATGACATAGTCGTGAACCAACTTCCTCTGAACTCTTATTCTTATTTCAACACCTTCCTTTGCATGTGTGGGGCATTCAAGATAGAACCCCACTTCATCTTCTTCATGCAATACTACAAACTCCACCCAGTCCTAAAGGGTGGGTTCTACTTTTTACTTCCTCGGGGATCTGGAAGTAGGAAGTACACGTTCACCTTCGGCATGAAGGACAGCTGGCAAGGGTGGTAGAAAAAGTTCTTCTTTCTGAAGGTCGATGACAAGTGAAGCATGTGCCGACAAAATGCGCTTCGGGGACTTTGGATATTGATGTAGTTGATCCTAGGAAGCTGCTAACCTTAGAGTTAGAAGCCCAATTTGAGGAGTTTGACAGCCATGTTCGGGCTGTCGCGGACTGGGATCCTGAGGTCCCTCAGCGTTCCTTATACCCCTTTCCCATTAGATGGAATTCATGACCGAAGAGGTCATTTGGGAGCTGGAGGTGATGAACGAACACATTACCGACCGGAACATGCCGAAGACTCGTTTTGATGGGAAGAAGGCATGGTTGGTAATGCTCCTTCGGGGCGAACGCACATATCCGGCTCTTAAAGAGAGTAAGTTTCTTTCCATATTTTTTTTCATATCTCATTTTGTACTTACACTGATGTTCTTCTTTTTGTAGAAATGGGTGACAAGTCTGTTGCATTTTACAAATCTCTCTTCCTCGGTCAGGTCGAGAAGGGGGAGCAATAGAGAAAGAAGTCAGCGCCGAAGGGGAGGATGGTGCCTGGGGGACCATCTTCGGCCCCGAAGTCGAAGAAAGTCAAGGATGACTCCCTTCCTCCTCTGCCCAAAGGCAATGTGGAGGTGTAGGATTAAACCACTGTTCATGCCGACCCCCCTTCGGAGCTGGCCCTCTGCTCAACTCCCCTAAGTTCCAATACTGCGGCGGAGATCTTGAAGACCTCAGTTGGTGGACTTTTGGCCCAGGAGCTTGAGAAGCATTGAAAGAAGAAAGGCAAGCATGTTCCTACTGAGGTCTTTAAGGTCAGTGACTCTGAGGGAGACAACGCCGAGCTTCCACCAGGTTTGCCCCTTAGCCATTCTTCTATGAGTTTGGGAATGTTTTGTATTTTAGACCTTATAGATGAATGGCTAAGGGATAATGTGCAAATGGAACTTCAGCGTGATTTTGTAGAGAAGCAAGCACCTACTCAGTGGGTGGTGGAGCACGCATGGAAGAGGGACTTTGGGATACCAAGATTTCGAAGGACAAAGTGCCAAGTGAGCCTTTTTGGACCTTCACGGTGGACATGGACTTGTTTTCTGAGGATATCCAGAAAATGGCTCCCCAGATGGCGAAGGGCGTCCTAACAAACGCCACTTTCCAGTCCTTCATGGAGGAGTGTCTGAATGAGAAGGTCCTTGCACGAGGATGAGTGAGCATGCTGTCCAAGTAAGCTTTTGAACCTTTTAGGACTTAGAAAAATTTCCTAAGTTTTTTTCCCTTTTCTGATCCCCATTCTGCCTTTCTTTTTGCTGCTTTTGGCATATAGTGGATACTTCAGAGCTTAGGCAGCCAAACAGTCTTCAGTCTGAGGTCGGTTAGAGGATCCTTGGAAAAGGCCAAGGAGCTCCTTTCCAGCTTCATCATCAAGTACGGCGAGCTTAATAAAATTGCCAAGGGAGAGCTGGCCAACCTTTAGGAAGAAGTTCTAAAGAGTCAAGGGGAGCTTATTTAGGACTTTTCGGTGAAGATGTCAAACCTCGGGTCGAAGGTGATATCTTTGACCTCGGCGAATGAGGCTTTCCAAAAGGAGAGAGACGATGTTGTTCCTATTCTTACAAAGGCATTTGCTCTTAATTCTAAACTCCAAGCCGAGGTCGACAAGCTGAAGAAGGAGAAGAAAAAAAGGAAGAAGTTGGAGACGAAGGTCGCGGTCTTAATAATGAACTAGAGGACTTGCATGTGGAGAAGAATAAGTCTAACCAGACAACTAAGTCCTCTTATCAGGACGGTTTTTGCCTGGCCTGTCACCAAGTTCTGTCTAAATTTCCCAACCTCGACCTTTCCTTTCTGGTGGACCTAGACATCCGCAATGGACCCTCTTGGGAGTGGTTGAGGATAGAGTTCCTCAATCTCCCAGCCAATCCACCTTCAGGCCCAACAGTTCATGCCAAAGAAGATGACGCCGAAGGTGAGGTAACTGAAGATGCCGAGGATCCAGCAGGTGTCTAGGACCCTGAATAGGCTTTCTTTTGCTTCTTTTCCTTGTAATTTGCTCCCTTTGTACTTTGTAACAAAATTCCAATGAAACTTTCTTTCTTCAAAATTTTGGCTAAGTTCCTCACTGAACCATCTTCACCGTCGAAGAGTGTCATGACGATGTTCGGTCATCATCCTTTGGAAAAAAACCATCTTTCACGAAACTTAACACATGTACAATTAGTTAAGTCCTTTTTTTGCCAACCATGTTTGGTAAACATTTTTCGAAAAAAGTCATCCTTCGGATATATCCACATTCGGACCATTTCATTGTTGAAAATTTTTTCTAAGCTCTTCACTTATGCACTTTAGGAAGCAGCCCTCCTTCGGAATCATGTTTAGTTGAAGGAAATATTCACCTTCGGATATAACCATCTTCGGTTATGCCTCTTTGGTGTTTTTGCACAACTTTCCTCTTGAAAATTTTTCTAAGTGTGCAAACTTACTGAGGCACTTTTTATAAAATGACCATCTTTAGTTGTCATCCATCAGAGCTGACCATGTTCAATTGCACTTCTTTAGCTAAACTTAACTTTTTGTGAAGTAACTAAGTGTCTTTTTCAACCATGTTCAGTTGATATTCTTTGGCAAAAAATATATAATCTTGCACGTAGGCATTTTCAAGAAAAACTTTGTTCAGTTTTTACACCGTGGTTGGCTAGTCACCCTCGGTGAGAATTGTACAATTTCTCCTTATAAAAAATTTCTAAGTATAGAACTTTTTCAAGGAATTTGAATGCCATGTATTTTTCAATTCTCCACCTTCGGTGTCACTGAGCTTGTAGACTCTTGGCCGAACTTCATCAAGGACCAAATAAGGTCCATCCCAGTTCACCCAAAGTATTCCATGATATGGTCTTTGAGATTCAAATTTGGCTTTTCAGAGGAGGAGGTCCCCTTTCTTGATTTCTTTTTGCTTGATGTGCAGGTTGGTAGCGATGGCTACTCTCTGCTGGAAAGCTTTTCTTCTTTGCTCAGCCATCTTCCTGTGCTCATCAATGAGGTCCAACTTGGTTCTTAAACCGAGGTTGTTCCCTTCTTCATCAAACACTTGAATCCTAACTAATGGTTGTACGACATCGACAGGGATAATAGCCTTTGCGCCGAAGACGAGTGAGAAAGGTGTTTTACCCGTGGCTCTTCTAGGGGTTGTTCGATAGCTCTATAGGACACTCAAAAGCTTTCCTGGCCATCTTCCCTTTGCATCCTTTAGCCTTTTCTTCAGGCCATCCTTTATTGTTCTGTTGGACACTTCAACTTGTCCAATGCTCTGAGGGTGGGCCATCGGGGTGAAGTACAACTTTGTCCCGAGGTTGACTATGAATTCCAAAAAACCTTTATCGATAAACTGGGAACCATTATTAGCTACTATCAGCCTCGATATGCCGAATTTGCATATGATGTTCTTCCAGACAAATCTCTGTATATCCTTCACCGAGATTGCTGCTAAAGGCTCTGCCTCGATCCACTTGGTGAAATAATCTAGTACGACTATGTAGAACTTCACTCCTCTAGGAGCTGTTGGGAGAGGGCCAATGAGGTCTGTACCCCATAAGGTGAAGGGGCAGGGGTAGTTTGTCGAAGTTATCATTTTCGAGGGTAGTCTCTAGATAGGTGCGTGTGTTTGGCTTTTGTCGCATTTCTGTACGAATTGCCTCTCATCCTTCTTCAAGGTGGGCCAGAAATATGCTTGCCGAAGTAGTACTCCAGCCAGGGCATCAGCTCCTATGTGAGAACCGCAAGCCCCCTCATGGACTTCTTTCAGGACAGCCTCAATGTCCTCTTCACTAACATACCTCTGTAACGGACTTGCATACCCTTGTCGGTACAATTCTTCCCCAATCAGGAAGTATCTTCTTGAGCATTTTTGCACTCTCGTGGCTTCAAGAGAATCTTCGAGAAGTTTTGAAGTTGTGAGGTATTTCTTGATAGGATCTTTCCATCCTCTACCCAAGGTTGTTACGCACAATATTGCTATGCTTGGCTAATATAGTACTTCGGTGGACTTCTTTGATTTGGCCAAAGTGTCTGCTTCTGCATTATCTCGACGAGGTATATTTTCTATGTGTCCTGTGTCGAACTCTTGGATGAGCTTTTTCACAAGGTCATGGTATTTTTCCAAGGTTGGGTCCTTTGCGCCATAGTCCCCTGCCATCTGCCGGACTGCTAGCTGAGAATCATTGTAGGCCTTAAGATTTCTCGCACCAACTCTTTTTGACAACCGTAAGCCTGCTATGAAGGCTTCATATTCGGCGACGTTGTTGGTGACATTGAATCTGAATTTGATGTCCTTCATGGCTTCCATACCTTCGAGACTGTGGAGGATTACTCCAGCTCCTTGATGTTTAGAACCAAAGGCTCCATTAAAAAATAGTGTCCACTCAGGTTCATCCTTTCCAAGTTCCTCAGGGGTATCTTCAGCTTTTGGCACTTCGGCGATGAAGTCTGCCAGTGCTTGGGCCTTTATTGCTCTTCTTGGCTCATAAATGATGTTGTACTCACCAAGCTCAATGCACCACCTTGATAATCTTCCTGAGTGACGTACTCACCAAGCTCAATACACCACCTTGATAATCTTCCTGAGTGATCTACCCTCCTCATGAAATCCTGAAGAGGTAGGTTACTTCGGACAGTAATAGGGTGTCCTTGGAAGTAAGGTCACAACCTTCTACTTGCCAATACTAAGGGATAGATGGCCTTCTGTAGAAGAGGGTACCTAACTTCGGCGCCATGTAAGGACTTACTCACATAGTATACCGGCCATTGCCTTCCTCCCTCTTCCTTTACAAGCACCGAACTCATCGCTTTTTCCCTAACGAGGTAAAGGATGAGAGGTTCTCTTTCCCTTGGCTGCCGAAGTGTCGGCAGACGAGTTAGGTAGCTTTTGAGCCCATCCCTGGCCTTTTGCCAGTCTTCGGTCCAAGGATATTCCTCAGAGCTGAAGCTACCTTCCTTTTTTGCTGCTTTAGTGAGCACTTTGAAAAATGGTCGGCACCGATTCCCATATCTGGAGATGAATCTACTCAAGGAAGTGATTCTCCCTGTTAGTCTTTGTATGTCCTTGGTTGTTATGGGAGTTCAGAATCCTAGCAGGGCCTTAACTTTTTCTAAATTGGCATCGATACTTCTTTCCGATACCATGAATCCAAGGAACTTGCCCTCATTCACCCCGAACACGCACTTCTCCAGGTTGAGATGGATTCCGAATTCCCGAAGTCGGTGGAATGTTTCCTTTAAGTCTAAGATATGACTACTAGGTAGTTTGCTCTTAACTATCATATCATCGACATATACTTCCATATTCCTCCTGATTTGGGTGTCAAACACCTTGTTCACCAGCCTTTGGTACGTGGCGCCTGCATTCTTCAAACCGAAAGGCATTCTATCATAGCAGTAGGTCCCAACTTCAGTGATGAAGGCGGTTTTCTCCTCATCTTCGGGATCCATCCGAATTTGGTGGTATCCACTGAAGGCGTCGTGGAAGCTGAGCAGACCATTTTCCGCAATGGAGTCCACCAATTGATCTATTGGTGGTAGAGGATATGAATCCTTAGGACAGGCATCATTTACGTTTCGGAAGTCAATGCACATTTGGAGTTTATCACTCCCTTCCTTTGTAGCAATGACAATGTTGCTAAGCCATTCGGGGGACTTGACCTCTTTTATTATGCCTGCTTCCATTAATCGTTGGACTTCGGTTCCGACAAATCTGTTCTTATGCGCCAAGAGGCTTCACTTTTTTTGTCAAACAGGCTTCACCTTTGGGCGCACTTTAAGGCTATGTTGGATTATGAAAGGGTCTACCCCAGGCATGTCCTTCGGATAGTAGGCAAACAGATCTTTGTTCATTAACAGAAAAGATACAAGCTTTTCCTTGTCACCTTCAGCCAGTTGTTTCCCTACTCGGGTACTTTGGCTTGGGACAAGTTCTACATCCTCTGTTTCTATGTTTTCGAAGTCACCTACTCCTTCTCCTATTGCCTCTTTAGCGAGTATGCTTTTTTCTTCTGAAGTCTATGCATAAACTTTCATTGGACTTTGTCTAGCCTTCACGAAGACTTTCCTCACTTTAGCTTGATCAATGAATATCTCTGTGTCCCCTTCGTTCACGCCGAAGGTGACTATTAGGAATTTCACATCTGGGTGAATATGGAGATTCCCTTGTGTCTGCCTTCCAAGGATGGCATTGTATGAAGAAGGGCATCAATGACGATGAACCTTGTCATTGTGGAGGCAAAGAGCTCTTCCTTGCTCTGAACCGAAGTTCCTTTTAACATTAGAGGTAGGTCGACCCACTCGAGGACAGGGAGTTCGGATGGACCTACCCCGAAGGCAGAGGAGTTGATAGGTTTGAGGTCACCTTTTGAGATGCCCAAGTTTGGCAGTAGGTGGGAGAATAGAACATTGACATTGAACCATCGTCGATGAGCACTCTTTTGACGTCCTAACTCCCTATCTTTGCCATAATTAGGAAGGGGTCATCATGAGGGAACTTCACGATAGACCCACCTTTCCGAACAAGCTTGTTCGCTAGGTTTCTGAACTCCATCATCGAGATTTCCTGGACTTTCATTTTCCTTTCGGCTGAGGGTATCCCAATGGTGATTGTCTAGATTATTCCCGCCGGAGGTGGTGGATGCTTCCTGGGACTTTGGTTCCGACGTCGGTTGGAATCATAGTCCTCGTCCTCCCCTTTCTTTTCCTCTTCCCTTCTTCCTTTGGGGCACGGCATTCATAGGTACCGCTACAGTTGGCCTTATTTGATCAGAGATTCTATGTACTTTTTCAGCTGGAAGCAGTCCTTGGTGTCGTGCCCATGGTCCCGGTGAAACTGGCAAAACTTCTTCATGTTCTTCTTATTCTCCGAGATCATGCCCTTCAAATGTTGGATGGTAGTCCCTTGCCTCTCCATCGCCATCAGTATGTTTGTCCTTGTGGTATTCAAGGGAGTGAATGACACCTGCCTCTTCCCTCTTTGTTTCCAAGGTTTACCCCCCTCAGTCTGATACCGAGCTTGGTGACTCTGACCTTCAGAGTGATGGTGATCAGACTTCAGCCTTCACATACTCAGCTCTTCGACTGTCATGCGTTGTTCCGCCCTTTCGTAGAATTCCCCGAGGGTCTCAGGGGGATCCTTGGAGAACTTGTAGAAGAGTTGTGAATCTCTCCAAAGTCCCCTAATGATGGCAAGGATTTGGATTTCAGGGCGGAAGTTTGGCACACTCAAGGTTTCCATATTGAACCTTTTAACATAGTCGTGAATGGTCTCTCCATCCCTTTGCGCTATGTTGAACATATGGATGGGCATCTTCACCGTCGGTCTGCTTCCAATGAACTATTGAGTGAATGTGGTGGACAACTCCTAGAAACCCATTATTGTTCCGGGGGCTAGGGAGTTATTGTTAATGTTGTGCCCAAAAAGCCAATCATAAGATGATTGTGACAATAATGGAGCAATCGCATAGGCTAAGGAACTTTGATCTCACCAGCGATCCAAACACATACTCCGATGCTATCATCTCATCAGGGAAATCATCGAGAGGCGTGATGTAAGGAGATGCAGGACTTCGATAGATAGCAACATTGCTGATCCACTGACAAAGCCCCTTACGCAGCAAAAGCATGATATCCATTCTAGGTCCATCGGTATTAAATACATGGATGATTGGATTTTAGTGCAAGTGGGAGATTGTTAGTGTTGTGCCCAAAAAGCCAATCATGAGATGATCGTATTTTTTGCACATTGAGTCATGATATTTTATTAAGGCATTAATCCAGCAATTATGTTTGTTGTTTTGTTTCTATGTAATGTAATAAACATAATTGTAACCCTAGAATAATGATATTCTCAAATGTCCCCGGTTTAGTATTATTGTGGAGCGGGTTGCAATAATACATAATGACTAGCATATATGGAGACTAATATGAGATATGTAGTCTTCGTATGGGTACAAGTTGGAGAACTTGTGTACTGGGCCAACCCACCATGAGAACACTACATGGATCGTTATATGAGTGTCATAAGTGATTCTCTTAGTGATCATGGTATATGTAGTCCTTCGACCTAAGATCATCAACGTTCCTTACATATGAGTCACATACTTTGATACTTTCCTTTGTTGCTCGTAACTGAGTGAACTTGAAGGAGGTCATTGGGTATGCCACATATCATGCGGAGGGATTTGTATGATCGAGATGGGATTTGTCCCTCCTATGTAACGGGAATGATATCTTCGGGCCCCTTGATAGAGTGAGACTTAGAAAAATGCATGGCCATGCTCAGATGAGTTGATATACGATATCAATGTCATCAGTTTAAGTTGGTCTACTCGGTAATTAAGAAACAAAAGGTTGGGCTATACAAGAGTGACACATTCCATTTCTCGTGCTTAGTCTTGATATCTTGGACAAAGGGACAAAAGCATATATCGGTGATGATCATAAAGGTTTAGTTGAATCATCGACAATCTTGTCACTTGGGTAGCAATGATGTGTTGCTAGACACCACTCATTGTTTATGATCATAAATGTGATTTATGATCATTGCAATGTCGTAATAGCCTATTGGGTCGCATACATAGAGCTATTTTGATCATTAGAGTGCATGGGCTAATTATTTGGGTTAAGGTTTCACAATAATTTTGTATTAATAATGGGCCCAATAGTTGAGCCATTATTAAGCCCGAAATTGAAGCCTAATTGGATTAGGGCTTTGAAACCCATTAGGCCTGGAAGTTGAGTCTCACTATAAATACAACTTTTAGTGAGAAATTCATAGGTCTCCTTGCCCTAGCCTCCCAAAAGGACAGCCGCACTCTTCTCTCACAATTCCTTGGAGGACGCAAGCTAGCACTGCGAGCGCAAGAGAAATGTATCTGTCTGGACGCGGTGGAAGTGTGGTGTTCCCGAGAGGCTCATGTGGATACCATAGAGAGCTTGAACACGTTAACTGTTCAGGTTTTGGGATTCGACTCTATAGTTGAGTGAGAGATTTCAACCGAAAATTAGGTATGAAAATTTTTGAACACCCAATTTACCCCGTTTCACTTAGATTCTGGAGGGTTTCGATTAAATTCCGCTGCGCTGTTTGGCTCCAGAAACCCAATAGTGGTATTAGAGCTACTGGTAGAACCCTAAATCAGGCTTGAATGTTGAATCACATGATGTTATGTGTTCGATTGCTTTCAGACATGATTAATTAGATTGATTCATGATGCATGAAACCGGAACTCATAATGAACATATGACATATATGAAGAAACGACACTAATTGGTTAATGAGATTAACCCAAAATTGATAGGTATGAGATACCTACATGGATTAGGATTCTTGCAATAGTTACAAGCACCCTAGCTTGGTTCGGATTCAGGTTGTTTGGGCACCGAAAGTAAGGTATTTTTGGTGGCATGAATGGAGTAGTCTCGGGTGCCTACTTGCTTGAAATATAAGGTATTTTTGGTGGCCGGCAAGTGGGACCGCCGTATGCGAAGTGCCACATAAATAAAACTGGTTAATCAACTCGAAAAAATTGGTATGCATTTGTTGAATGAGATTTGGCATGTTATGCTGATTGATGGTTGAAGCATGGTGCATGGTTATAGCCTTTGATTGGTTATACTTGTAAATACGGCCTGTGAGTCATGCCTTCTCTTGTTACTTTCATTGCACATTCTTTTCTCACCTTACTCCCCTTGAATGTAACTCGAGGTTTCTATTATTAATGTAATGGTACATTATGGGTCATCCGATATGGTATGCCTAAGGAGGTGACAACAAAAGAGCAACCAAGAAAGAAAAAGAAGGAGCTTGTGAAGACCCTTTTCTTTTCTTAGGCTTTTATGATATTCTTATTGGCTTAAGAATATCGCATAGTTTGGGCTATAACCATGTCACATTTACTTTCTTATAAGCATGAGATGCATGTTTTATATTTGTATGTGAAGCATGTATAAGACAATCGGAGATAACAAATTGGTGAGATCAAAAGAAAAATCACTCAAACAAATATTAAGTCATTAAATGTGATGCCTTCCAATGTTGGCACTCGTCAAGACTTTGATCAACATTAGGTGGGTTTGCCAAAGCAAAGAACCTATGTTCATCTTGGTAAGGCGCGATGGGATAATAGTGATATCCAAATTGCTAACTTTGGGTCTGACTTAACTAAGTTATCCTGATAGGATTAGGGACTTAGAGGCATAGAGTTGGGCTTAAGTTCATGGGATGAGCTTGGACAAGTGTTGATTCACCCAACTATCCAAGAGTTGCATGAGATGCAATTGGCAAGGAGTTGCCTACCTAAATAGCTGTAACTTGAGAGAAAAGCCAAAACTGACTCAGGTTATGGTCAAATATGGATCTTGGCCCACTAGAATACCTTAACGCTGAGGTGCTTTGAAATAATATCGAGGATTATTATTTTGAGGAAAATAGTGGGAGTATCATTTAATAAAAGTCTTTCTTAAATGAATTAAAATACATGACTCTTACACTGCATATTTACTGTTGTAGATAACCATGGCACAAAACACATCAACACTTTTGTTGCGATCAAACCTTGAGAAGGAAAAACTGAATGGGACCAACTTTCTCAAACGGTACCGAAACTTAAGGATAGTCCTTAAGCAACAGAAAAAGGCTTATGTTCTAGAGCAGCCCATTCCGAATGAGCCTACTGCCACTGCTCCAAGAGCTAAAAAGGATGTTCACAAGAGGCATTCTGATGATGCTTTGGATGTTCCATGCCTCATGCTTATTACCATGGAATCTGAGATTCAGAAGCAACATGAGAACATGGGGGCATTCGATATGATCGAACATCTCAAAATGCTTTTCCATGAGCAAGCTAGGCATGAGAGGTTTGAGACCTCTAAGGCATTGTTTTAGTGCAAAATGTTTGACGGAAGTCCCGTGGGTCCTCATGTGCTCAAGATGATTGGATACATTGAGAATCTTGAACCCTGGTGAGAGTCACTGAACAGCTGTTAAGAACATCCTTAAGTACTTACGAAGGACTAAGGATGCATTATTGGTCTTTGGAGGTGAAGATGAGCTCGTTGTAAGGGGTTACACCGATGCAAGCTTCCAATCCGATAAGGATGATTTTAGATCATAATCTGGTTATGTGTTTTGTATTGGTGGTGGTGCTGTGAGCTGGAAGAGTTCAAAGCAAGAAACAACAGCTGACTCTACAATAGAATCTGAGTACATTGCCGCCTCTGATGCTGCAAAGGATGCAGTTTGGATCAAGAAGTTCATCACTGAGCTTAGAGTGGTTCCAAGCATTGCCGACCCGATAGAGCTCTATTGTGACAACAATGGAGCAATCGCATAGGCTAAGGAACCTCGATCTCACCAGCAATCCAAACACATACTCCGACGTTATCATCTCATCAGGGAGATCATCGAGAGGGGTGATGTAAGGATATGCAAGACTTCGACAGACAGCAACATTGCTGATCCACTCACAAAGCCCCTTATGCAATAAAAGCATGATAGCCATTCTAGGTCCATCGGTATTAGATACATGGATGATTGGCTTTTAGTGCAAGTGGGAGATTGTTAGTGTTGTGCCCAAAAAGCCAATCATGAGATGATTGTATTTTTTGCACATTGAGTCATGATATTTTATTAAGGCATTAATCCAGCAATTATGTTTGTTGTTTTCTTTCTACGTAACGTAATAAACATAATTATAACCTTAGAATAATGATATTCTCAAATGTCCCTGGTCTAGTATTATTGTGGAGCGGATTGCAATAATACATAATGACTAGCACATGTGGAGACTAATATGAGATATGTAGTCTACTTATAGGTACAAGTTGGAGAACTTGTGTACTGGACTGACCCACCATGAGAACACTACATGGATCGTTACATGAGTGTCAAAAGTGATTCTCTTAGTGACCATGGTATATGTAGTCTTTCGACCTAAGATCATCAAGGTTCCCTACATGTGAGTCACGTACTTTGATACTTTCCTTTGTTGCTCATAACTGAGTGAACTTGAAGGAGGTTATTAGGTATGCCACATATCATGCGGAGGGAGTTGTATGATCAAGATGGGATTTGTCCCTCCTATGTAACGAGAGTGATATCTTTGGGCCCCTTGATAGAGTGAGACTTAGAAAAATGCCTGGCCATGCTCGGATGAGTTGATATACGATATCAATGTCATCAGTTTAAGTTCGTCTACTCGATAATCAAGAAACCAAAGATTGGGCTATACAAGAGTGACACATTCCATGTCTCGTGCTTAGTCTTGATATCTTGGACAATGGGACAATAACATATATCGGTGATGATCATAAAGGTTTAGTCGAATCATCGACAATCTTGTCACTTGAGTAGTAATGATGTGTTGCTAGACACCGTTCATTGCTTATGATCATAAATGTGATTTATGATCATTGCCAACGTGGTAAGAGCCTATTGGGTCACACACATAGAGCTATTTGGATCAGTAGAGTGCATGGGCTAATTTTTTGGGTTAAGGTTTCACAATAATTTCATATTAATAATGGGCCCAATAGTTGAGCCATTATTAAACCCAAAATTAAAGCCGAATTGGATTAGGGCTTTGAAACCCATTAGGCCTGGAAGTTGAGTCTCACTATAAATACAACTTTTAGTGAGAAATTCGTAGGTCTCCTTGCCCTAGCCTCCCAAAAGGACAGCTGCACTCTTCTCTTGCAATTCCCTAAAGGACGCAAGCTAGCACTGCCAGCGTAAGAGAAACGCATATTCCGGGACGTGGTGGAAGCGTGGTGATCCCGAGAGGCTCGTGTGGATACCATAGAAAGCTTAAACACGTCAATTGTTCAGGTTTTGTGATTCGACTCTATACTTGAGTGAGAGAACTCAACCAAAAATTAGGTATGAAAATTTTTGAACACCCGGTTTACCCCATTTCACTTGGATCTTGAAGGGTTTCGGTTAAATTTCGTTGGGCTGTTTGGCACCCGAAATCCAACAGTTATACCACACAGTCACTGGACTGGAGATAGTGACCTCAAACCACTTGCAGAGGGCGGCATCATCAGCAGCATTCAACATCATGCTGCGTCTATGCCTTGTTAGGTGAGCTTGGGGGTCGCTACGCCCATCATATGTTTCTAAGCGTGGTACGTGGAAGTCACTTGGCATGGGTGCCTATACTATTGCACAGATGAAGAGTGACTCTTCTCCGGTGAAGGTCTTTGACAGCCTTGACCAGACAAGCTTCCGGGAAATCTGCCTCTTGACTTTTCCTAGCCTCTCCAGGATCTTCTCCATGAGGATGGTAGTATTGGTCTTTTCTCGTTGCCTTGTAGCCTTCGGCAATGGAGAACGACGTCTCTTTTTTGGGGAGTAACTTCATCGGCGATGAGATTGTGACTTCCCATCCGGTGATGAACTCCAACGGCAGGAGATTTTGGGGCCTTTTGACACCATTTCTTCAGCACGACATCCTTTGGGGGGTATGTCCTCTGTGGAGGACTCATCGCGAAAGTCCGCACTTCTCAAACTCTGGTGAATAGACTTAGGACTTCTCTCCCGGCGGGTAGGTGGTGAAGAGGCCCTTCGAACCAAAGGTGGTTGAGACCACCTTTGGTCGAGTTGTTGTGTCATCTCAGCCACAACAAAGCGCTGAAAATCATGCAGTAAGCTCATCATGACTGTCAGAGGACGTTCGTCCTCTGACAAAGAAGTCTCTACTGCAAGTGGTTCAATCGCTGTTGGACTTTCAGGCGTGGACTGGGACTTCAGGAGTCCCTTGTCCTTAGAACACCGGGTTTCAATAACGGCGACTAGGGAAGGAGTTCCCATAGACGGTGACAAATGATGCCCAGCGGCATCCTCGTTATATGACATGTTGGCCTGAAAGATAGAGTTCCGATATGGGGGTGCCTGAAACACTCAGAAGAACAAGGGTTAGGAGGTCCCCGGAATGTGTTTCCGGGGGAAGAGCCTCCGTCGCCCAAGTCAGTAAGGTGTAGAGAGTGGAGAGTAAAAAAGTAAAGAGAGTTTTGTCTTCTTACCAATGTCATTACCAAGTTTTTATATGAGGGCATAGAGAGGAGGCCATTTGACACAGCCTGCTCAGATCATGACATGCGTACGGTTGGATGTGGTCTGTACCTTCGGAGATACGTATCTCTAATTGGCCGTAGACCGCTCAGGGCGTGTGCGAGGTCTTTGTGTCAGAGGCTCCTTAATCATTTTTGTCATGTCTCCACAAGACCTTTTTGGGAAGCTAGAACCCTTCGGAGTATAAAACTCCTTTGGGGCAGAAGTCTCCTTCGTCCCGACATTACCACTGAGTGTTGTTAAGAGAGGTTCTTCGATAGAATGGAGCACCTTTAGGAGACGTTCTCCCTTGCTAAGGATGGGGATATACACCCCCAAAGTTGGTGGGCTCAACATCCAAGGGTGGTTGTACATGTCCTTTATAAGGTCGGTCCAATCACTTACCGAGGGTAGTTGAGGTTGGGGCTAAGTCTTGACCAAATGTGGTCTTTGAATAGGTGATCAGATCTCGAAGACATTGGCCCTTCAGTTGTAGGGTGGTTTCACATCGAGGATGGTGGGGGCTTCCCTTTTTCCCGAGGTTGGTCACGTGTGTTCCCCAAGGATGGTACTCACCAAGCCAATTTGGGAAATCTCCAAGGGTAATAGCCCTTTGGCTATCACTTAAACCCCTTCATTTTAATAACCTTAGTCATTCTTGATCAACTTTGTTTATTTCAACTAAATTTGGGTTAAAGTTAAAAGTTAGGTTATAAAAACTCATTTTAACTTCTCGGGACTTAGCTTGACTCGTCGGGATGCAAAATTACCATTTTACCCCCGAACCTTATTTAGCACCTTAACCTTCTCGAAACATAGCGAACTTTGCTAAAATTTCTATTCTTTCTATGTAAACTTGAATTAAGGTTCCAAACTTAATTTAGAGAAATTTACCTTCCTTGGGCATGCTTCCCACGAAGAGAGCGATAACAATGTTCGCTTATCATATGATGCATTTTGGTCTATGTAATGCCCCTGTCATTTTCATAGATGCATGCTTGCAATTTTTTAGATTTCATGGAAGACATCAGGGAGATATTTATGGATGATTTTTCTGTTCATGTCTCCATAATCTTGATAGGGTATTAGAAATATGTGAAGAAACTAATTTAGTTCTCAATTGGGAAAAATGTCATTGTATTGTGCAAGAGGGTATAGTCCTTCACCATAAGATATCTAATAAGGGTACAACTATTTGAAAATTATCACCACCAACTTAAGTTATGGCAATTAGGAATTTTCTTGGCCATGCAGGGTTCTATATACAGTTTATTAAGGATTTTTCTAAGGTAGTGAAATCACTCACAAATTTATTGGAAAAGGATGTGAATTTTGACTTCAATGATGAATGCCTTTTTGCTTTTAATATTCATTAGGAATGCTTAACTAATGCACCTGTAATGGTATCTACTGATTAGTCCATCCAATTTAAATTAATGCATGACACTAGTGATTGGGCAGTTGGTGCAATATTGGGTCAGTGTAGGGATAAACATTTCCAACCTATATACTATGCTAGTAAGATGTTGACTAGTGTAAAAAAGAACTATATGACTACTAAGAAGGAGTTACTGGCCATGGTCTTCAACATTGACAAGTATTGGCCCTATTTGCTCTTATTTAAAATTATTGTTTACACTGACCATTCTACTTTGAAGCATTTGTTAAATAAGAATGATACAAAGTCAAGGCTGATTCAATGGGTTTTCCTACTTCAAGAATTTTGATTTAGAAATTCTACATAAGAAAGGTGCAGAGAATCTAGTCGCAGACCATCTTTCTAGGCTAAAGAATCTAGAAAGAGAGAAAATTATGGAAAATGATATTGATGATTCATTCTTAGATGAACATCTTTCTATGCTTAGTTTAAAACTTTATGGATGAACCATGGTTTGCTAACTTTACTAACTATTTGGTATATAAGGAACTACCCTTAGGCATGACATATCAATAGAAAAAGAAATTCTTTTTAGAATCAAAATACTAGTTTTAGGATGAACCATTTTTGTTTAGAATTTGTGCATATCAAATTATTCATTGATGTGTAGCCTAACCAAAACCAAAAGGATTCTTGAGCACTATCATAAAGGTCTAACTAGTGGCTATTTCCAAGGCAACACCATAGCATAGAAGGTGTTGGAGTCTAGTTTTTATTGGCCTACCCCTTTTCAAGGATGCTAAACGATATGCAACTGCATGCAATAATTGTTAGAGGTTCGGTAAAATCTCTAGACAAGATGAGTTGCAGCAACATAAAA
Source organism: Aquilaria sinensis (assembly GCA_005392925.1). Taxonomy (NCBI): domain Eukaryota; kingdom Viridiplantae; phylum Streptophyta; class Magnoliopsida; order Malvales; family Thymelaeaceae; genus Aquilaria; species Aquilaria sinensis. The sequence goes on from SMDT01002935.1 coordinate 206,667, forward strand.
TCTAGGTATGTGAAGCCTTTGAGGTCTAAGGATTGATTTTATAGGTCTTTTTCCATTATATTTTTGGAATAAACATATTCTGATAGTGGTAGACTATGTATCTAAATGGGTAAAAGCACAAGCTTTGCCTATGAATGATGCGAGAGTCATGGTTAAGTTTTTAAAGTTGTTATTCGCTCAATTTAGAACCTTAAGAGCAATCATTGGTGTGAAAGGTACCCATTTCTATAATTCTAAATTTGAAAAGATTATGCATAGATTTGGAGTCACTTACCTAATGACTACTACTTATCAACCATAAGCTAACGATCAGACCAAGTCATATAATAGAGAGATTAAGCACATACTAGAGAAGGAAGTTTCTATGTCTAGGAAAGATTGTTCACTTATGTTAGGTGATGTACTCAAGGCTTATAAATCATCATATAAAACACTTATAGGAACCATTCCTTGCCATATAGTTTATAGAGAAGTATGTCACCTTCTGGTTGAGTTAGAACATAAAGAGTGTTTGGCTATAAAGAATATTAACCTTGACCTTTAGTGTGTAGGTGAACAACATTTATCACAACCAAGTGAGCTTGATGAGTGGTGGAATTTAGCATGTGAGAGCTCCAGGATTTACAAGGAAAAAGTGAAGAAATGGCATGTGTAAGCTATCTCAACCTTGGTAGCCCCTCAAGCATAGGTTCAATTATTGGCACGGCCTTATGTGGATCCTCATGCTAGGTTTTAGGAAAAATGAAGTCACCACGTTAGTTTACAAAAATGGGTAAAAACCAAGAAAAAAACCTAATTTGACTCCAAAATAATGAAAAAGTTGAGTTTATGAAAAAAATGGAGATTTTGGGATCAAGGATCATCTCACCTAAAACAAGTTTAAACAAGTGAAAACCAATTGTTTGTATCATAAAAATGCATACATGTGTTAAATGTCAAAGAAGATACATGATTGATTCTAGTTATTAGGCTTGGAATAAGGTTTGCCTCCTAAGCTTTCTATGTACCTGAGTATGAGGCAGGATCAAGGCTTATGTAGTTCACCCCCGTGTGAATAGCATGCTTAGGTGATGAGTTAGGACATGTACCTAATTAGTCGATGAAGTTATTGAAACGAGAGCAGTCAGAGTGTCTCGATTACAAGATTTGATGTGAAGGACAATCAAGGTCACTTCGAAGTTGCTCAAATTATTGGTGGAAGATTCAAGGTCTCACTTCGAAGTTGCTCAAATTATTGGTTGATGATTTTCTCAAGTAGTGTTTTTTTGGTACCCAAAAACAAACCCAACACAAAACTCTAAAAAGAAAAAAAAAGTTAGTGTAGAAAATAAAGATAAAAATAGAAATAAAAGATACGATAGAATAACTTCAAAATTAATTTACGTAAATCCTAACGACTCAATTAATATAGTTGTTAAACTTTAGTAGAAAAAAATTTAGTAGAACCCAAAATAAGAAAAAGTATCAATGAAATAAACAATTAGAAGAAAAAATAATGGCAAAGACACAATTTAAGGTAAATAAAATTAAATTAAATGAATTAAACAAGATAAAAATAAAACAAGTTCAAACTCAAATTAGCTAATTATAAGAAAATATGAAAACTTTTAGTAAAAATGACTAAAAAATGAGCACAAAAAAACAAAAACATATATCTATTAAGGGCTAAATTATGAAAAAATAAGCATGGAAGCTCCTATGACCTATCTACTAAAAAAAATAAAAAGGTTAGTGCCTTGGATGAAGAAAATCAGAAAACAAAGGAATTAAATGTGGTATCTACCAAATCAAGCCTGGGTGGGTCTGTTTGGGTTAGATAGAGCTTAGGCCCAGCCAAATCTTGGGCTATGCTAAGCTTGTTGCATCAAGAGTGTAGTGGGTTGGACCCAAAACATGGCTCTTGTCATCTAATTCTGCTATTCTACTCTCCTCTTCATAGGTAGTAAAGTAGTAGTGATCAATGGGATGGGAGGGGCAATAGGCAACCAGTGATGAAGTTGAAGCAAATGATGATGGTGGTGATTTTGTCATCATAAAGATCAAGAGGGAAAGATGAGGAGCATGTGCTTCACCGTCTGCCTTCCTTTCTTCTTTTTGATTGGCATTGCCTTACATTAGCAGTGCCTTGGTGTGGTGGTACATCAAGGAGGAAAGCGTGGTTGATGAGTTGAGGGCGGTTATATAGCAGTAGAGCAGCGGTTGAGGTGATTTAGGGGTGGCAGTAGCGAGAGAAGTAATTTTAGGGTTTGCGGGGCAAGGGTTGCAAAAACTTAAGGACCAATGTTACAGTTTTCTCCTTTATGTGTATGTAGCTTAGGGTTTCGAACTTTTGCTTTGGGTTTTGAGTTCTAGCTCCTGTATTCAATTAATCTTGGTCATATTTATAGCCTAAACCATGCTTCAACTCCAAGATAAACTTCAATGACAAATTCTTGATCAAATTAGGCTAGAATCATAGGGAATCAAATAATTACAGATTTAGTCCCTAATTCTCTCCTAACTTTTAGCTTTAGCCAAAACTTCATATAAAACTTTCAATTGAGAATAAGGAGATCATAAAATTGTCAACTAACCTTGAAACTTTGTAAGATTTTCAATTAAATCCCAAACTTCTACAAATTGACCAATTAAGACCACCCATCTTCACGGTAAAGCATAGATTTCACCAGATTTACCCAAATTTCACAATTAAGCATAATTTTCACCTAAATTACCCAACTGGCTCAAATCTGACACTAAAAAAAAAATAAGTTGATTAAGACATAAACAAGATTTAAAGACTCAGGAAAAAAAATTTTGGGCATGACACAACAAATTTAAAAAGAAAAAGACCAAAATGCCCTTAAACACTACTTAACCAATGTTTACATAATCTATCCTAGGAAACCTAAATGAAGGCCAAAATGAGTGTTAACTGTTTGCCCCCCGTCAACTTACTTTTCTTGGATAAAAGTGGGTTGATGCTGAAAATAATCATTTTTCCATGATATAAATGAAATGGAAGGACAAGTTGAAAGGAAAAAGGTTGATTTGAAAATGATTGGAGAAGTGGTGAGGCAGATTAGGCGATCAGTTTGCATGCCTGCTCTCATGTGCTGAAGGTGGTCGAGTTGCCTTAAATGAGCAGTTTGATTATCCCTAAGGTCTTCAAAAGTATTTTGATTGTCTTAAAGATCAACGAGAGTAGTCTAATTGTCTTGAAGGTTGACAGAAGTGGTTTGATTGTCCTTCAAATTTTTTTTATAGCATTCTGATTATCTCGGAGGTTGGCAAAAGTGGTCTAATTGTCTTAAAGCTCACCAAGAGTGGTTTGATTGTCTTGCTGGTTGGTAGGAGTAGTCTGATTGCCCCTCAGGTTTTTGAGAGTGGTCTAATTGTCTCTAAAGTCATTAAGAATAATTTGATTGTCTCATAGGTTTGTGGAAGTAGTCTGATTGTCTCTAAAGTTTTTCAGAGCTATATTATTGTCCCAAAGGTCATTGAGAGCGGTCTAATTATGTTATGCCCCTTAAAACCAATGTACATAGGCCATTGGCTGGGAGAAATAAGGTGAATGAAGCTTGAGGCACTAGGAATGCACTCACTAAACCTGGAAAATAAAGTTTTAAGTGAAGCTTGATTATGGTTTAAGTGGTTGAACCTTTCGAGTTCACATGTTGCTTAGCTGAGAAGTAAGGATGCAAATGATGATTTGGAAAGTTGAGGAACTCAATTGCAAGTTTATCGCAAAACTTAAATGAAAGAATCTTTTATGTAGTGACTGAAGTGCTTTATGCAAATAGTAGTCTCACTTAAGTTAGCATTCAGCCCCCTTGGTGCCACATGTTCACATCTGGTTACACACATGCTTCCACTACCCTATGTCGCATTCAGTTAGTTGTAAGCTCCATGGATGAAGGCTTGAAGTTAAAATCTTGAAGGTTTCATGGTGTTCTTGAGCTTCCAAGGGCAAACCGAGGCATATTCAAGTGGAAAACTCGTGGAAGTGGAGGTTTCATGAGTAAAATAAGACAAGAAGGTGGATTCTAGAAACTATGAATTAAGAAGAGCACAATTTGAGCTTGAAAATCTACGAGCAACAAGTGTTTCTAAGTGAGGTAAAGAATCCATGCATTCACTAAGTTCTATGAGTACTAGGCACTTAGGTGATGGTTTTCTTGCCAAAGGATCCTAAGAAGGTGTAGGGGCTAAGATTACTTCAACAATTATGTGAATTGTGCTAATTAGCTATGATCTAGAAAGCATTAGGACTTAGAATTGAGTTGTCTAAGGTTTGTGAGCTCTTAGATTAGTGTAGGTTCATATAGGACGTTAACCAAATTGATTATGGCATTTGGAAGTATGCTTGTTAGGCCTTGTAGATTTTTCTTACAAGCTAGTGTCTGTGAGTTCTGTGGTTCTCTACTTGGTTGTGTATGCTAACCCCATTACATTGCTTATGTTGTTATGTATAAGTGTTGTGCGCAAAAGTCAATCATGAGATGATTCTATTTTTTCACATTAACTCATGATATTTTATTAAGGTATTAATCCAGCAATTATGTTTGTTGCTTTGTTTCTGCATAACGTAATAAACATAATTGTAACCCTAAAATAATGATATTCTTAAATGTCCCTAGTCTAGTATTATTGTGGACCGGGTTTCAATAATACATAACAACTAGCATATGTGGAGACTAACATGAAATATGTAGTCTACATATGGGTACAAGTTCGAGAACTTGTTACTGGACTGACCCGCCATGAGAACACTACATGGACCATTATATGAGTGTCATAATTGATTCTTATAGTTATCATGGTATATGTAGTCCTTTGACCTAAGATCATCAAGGTTCCCTACATGTGAGTCACATATTTTGATACTTCCCTCTATTGCTCGTAACTGAGTGAACTTGAAGGAGGTCATTGGGTATGTCACATATCATGCGGAGGGTTTTGTATGATCAAGATGAGATTTGTCCCTTCTATGTAAAGGGAGTGATATCTTCAGGCCTCTTGATAGAGTATGACTTAGCAAGGTCATGCTCAGATGAGTTGATATATGATATCAATGTCATCAGTTTAAGTTAGTTTACTCGGTAATCAAGAAACCAAAGATTGGGCTATACGAGAGTGACACATTCCATGTCTCGTGCTTAGTCTTGATATCTTGGACAAAGGGACAATGGCACATATGGGTAGTGATCATAAAGGTTTCATTGAATCACCGACAATCTTGTCACTTGGGTAGCAATGATGTGTTGCTAGACACCACCATTGCTTATGATCATAAATGTGATTTATGTTCATTACCAACGCGGTAAGAGCTTATTGGGTCACACACATAGAGCTATTTGGATTATTAGAGTACATGGGCTAATTATTTGGGTTATGGTTTCATAATAATTTCGTATTAATAATGGACCCAAAAGTTAAGCCATTATGAAGCCTGAAATTAAAGCCTAATTGGATTAGGGCTTTGAAACCCATTAGGCCTAGAAGTTGAGCCTTACTATAAATATAACTTTTAGTGAAAAATTCACAGTCTTGCCCTAACCTCCCAAAAAAGACAACCACACTCTTCTCTTACAATTCCTTGGAGGACGCAAGCTAGCACTACGAGCGCAAGAGAAATGCATCTACCGGGTCATGGTGGAAGCGTGGTGATCCCGGAAGGCTCGTGTGGATACCATAAAAAGCTTGAACACATCAACTATTCAAGTTTTGTGATTCAACCCTACAGTTGGGTGAGAGATCTCAGTCGAAATTAGGTATGAAAATTTTTTAGCACCAAGTTTACCCTGTTCCACTTGGATCCTGAAGCGTTTTGGTTAAATTCCACTATGCTTGTTTGGCTCCCGAGACCCTACATATGCTTGCTTTGTTTTGTGTTTTAATGTTTTATTTGTAGATTGTGTATTCAGTTAAGCTTAGTACTTAATCTATGTTAGGCCTTGGAGGCCATATGGAGTTCCTTACTAAAATCTATACTCATGCCCTGCTTCTTTATATTTCAGGTAAAAGTTTTCTTGAGAAGTAAGGAAGTTAAGTTTAGTGTGTGTTGTTTCGGGTTTTGGGCAAGGTAATGACCTAATGTTGTGTTTTGCTTAATATTCTAAGTGTTATGTTTTACTTGTATGGCAAGCTAATTTGTGGAACCCATTGCTTGTAGGCTTAAAAGCTAGTGTGTAGAAACAAGGCCTTAGGTGGATGGAATTGATATGTTGTGTTTTGTATGGATGTTCATGTATATGTATGTCTCAGCTAGTTACATGTATAGGTGACATATGGTAGGCTTTCCAAGACATATGTGTGTGTAAGATGAACTTTGTGCTTAAGAAGTGTTTGAACTATCGTGTTGTGAATATGTTCACTTGTTAGTGTGTTCATGTTCAGTTGTGAGCGTGAATGTGTTCTTAGATGATATGTGCTTTAGTGTAGCCCATAGTAGGCTTACCGAGACTTGTATATATGCCCATGAACATGCAAAAGTTTGATTTCAAAACCTGGACTAGTGTTTTCATTGCCATGCATATGTGTATATGCTAAATGATTGATTACATGGTGTTTCTAGCTTGATATCCATCTAGGTACTTAGCTTGTTTCAGAAGAGCATGAAACTTTGATTGACTAACAAGCTTTGTGCTGTATGTGTCCTGGGTACATGCCTATGTGCCCTGGCAATGTCCAGGCATGCCCTAGTGCCCCTCCCATATGTCCTAGTGCACTAGCGATATCCTTCCATGTGCACTAGAAATGCCTAAGTGTTATGCCCATGTGTCCAAGCACTTATAGGACACTTAGAAATTTTATACCAAGTTCATTACCCAAAACTATTGTATGAACTTCTACACCATGTTTCTTGGGTTTAAGAGTTAATGAATGGGCTAGGGCCTATGTTAGGCATGACAGATTATCTTGGAGGTTGGTGGGAGTGGTTTGATTGTCCTTAAGGTTTTTTAGAGCTCTCTGACTGTCTCGAAGGTCACCGACAAAGGTTTAATTGTCATAGAGATTGATGGAAGTAGCTCGATTGTCCCTAAGATCTTTTCAAAGAGGTTTGATTGTCTCGAAGGTCGTCAAGAGCATTTTGTTTGCCTCTAAGGTTTGTAGGAGCAGTCTAATTGTCTCTGAGGTTTTTGAGAATGGTCTAATTGTCTCAAAAGTTAACTGGAACTTCTTGTAGGTTAAGCAGAAAGGATTCTAATGGGTCAAGTGAGATAAGATGCAAGCCTCTCAGGTCATGTAAGGATTCTCATGGGGTTAAGAAAGAAAAGATATAAACCTTACAGGTCATGTGAGGGATTCATATGGGACAAGCAAGAAAGACTCTCACAAGTTAATTGAGAAAAGACAGAAGCCTCACGGAAAAAGTGAGAGGCTCATGTGAGCTAAGCAAAAAATATTCCCATGGGTTAGGTGAGAAAAGATAGAAACATGATGGGTCAAGTGAAGGACTCTTATAGGTCAAACAAGAAATATTCTCAGGGGTTAAGTGAGAAAAGATGGAAGTCTCACAAGTCAAGTGAAGGACTCTTATAAGTCAAGCAAGAAAGATTCTCATAGGTCAAGTGAGAAAAGAAGAAAGCCTTACAGGTCAAGTTAGGGAGTCTTACGAGTCAAGCAAGAGGGATTCTCAAGGGTCAAGTGAGAAAATATGGAAGCCTCATAGGCCAAGGAAGGGATTCTTTTTGGTCAAACAAGGTTGATTTTCATAAGTCAAGTTAAAAAAGATGTCAGCCTCATGGGTCAAGTAAGGGGTTCTTGCAGGTCAAGCAAAAAGGATTCTCACAATTTAAGTGAGAAAATATTGAACCTTACAAGTCAAGTGAAGGATTCTTACCGATCAAATAAGAAGGATTCTTATGGGTCAAGTGAGATAAGATATAAGCCTCACAGGGTCAAGTGAGGGATTCTTGTGGGTCAAGCAAGAAGATTGGTGAGGGCTTTGTCTCCTTGAAATTGATTTTCGCTAAAGGTCCCTAGCTGTAAGGCTTAAAGTAGGACACCTAGATAGGTGTCAAGCTTATACTTGTTGTTACCACCTCACAAAATGGGAGAATTACAAATGTGTCATAATGGCTAAAAATCATTATATTGTGTAATTCTCAGCATAGTGATTGAAGTCTGGGGGGTAAAAGGCATGATCAACACCTTCTTAAAAGTGTTCCAAGTTGGAAACTTGGTCCCCACGAAAAGCCTTAAGGATTGCTTGTTTGTCAAGACTTTTTTGTAAGGTTTTGGAAATTCAGGTACTCAATTGCAAAACTCTCAAGAAAGAGATTTGGAAAGTTATGGGAAGGATATAAATGGTATAAAAGTGCTATTGGAGGACCAAATTGCTCATGGAAGACAATTTTGGACAAAGGAAACACTAAAGGCAGTAAGGACCTAAATGTCCTAGTGTAAACCTTAACGTGTTCAAGCTTTTGACTTAAGTCTAAGGGTAGAATTGTGGGCTTATCCCACCATGGGGGAGGCAGCCAAGACTTGATAATTAGTAAAAAATGTTAAGCACATGTTTTCCAATGAGTTTAAGACAAAGAAACCATAATTAGTGAGAAAGAAAATGACAAAAAGGAAGGTTAACCTTGTTAAGTGTGTTTTGTGCCCTTAAGCTCATTTAAGGCCATTTAAGTGGCCAAATCACTTATGCCTCTTTCATTCTCATCCTCCCCCAGCCCAAGAACACAGCCATACTTCCTCCATAGCCACCACATCTTCAAACTTGCAATTGATTGAAATTGAAGGCAAAAGGAAGCAATTGGAAGCAAACTAGATCTATTTCTTGGTTACTTCAAGGATCAAGCTTGATTTTCAGCCTACCCACTTTGTTAAGGGTTCTCTTGCTCTCATGGGTTGTTTTCTGTACTTTCAAACATCCATGGAGCTATGGCTAAGCTTGGAAGAGAGCCATGAGCTTGATGAACCAAGCTTATTGAGGGGAGTGCACTTATTGAAGGTTTTGTGACCTAGTGTGAAGTGCACAGTGATGGCAGCGAATTTCTGGGTTTCTAGGGTCCAAAATTTAGTACTAACTACTGTTAAAATCCTCCTAAGACCAAGCATTAGCTTGAGGAGGGCTGCCATAGTGATTTATTTAAGTTTATTGCATGTTTTACAGACTAATCTATGGTTATTGTTGCTGCTGCATTTCATGTGTTTGTTGCTTGTGTTTGGCTGCTGCATTTGGTTGCTATATCTTGTATATATATGCATTGTGGTTTTTGAATTTTAATATCTTTGGATGCAGGTTTTAGTGAGGGTCACATTGCCTACTCAATCCAAGTGTTACCCTTACTAAGTTTCTCAATGAAACTTACTACCCTCAATTCTGTCATTTCAGGTCCAGCAGAAAGATCACCTTCAAACTAATATTTTTGGTTTGAGTTTTGATCTGAAATTTCAGGTACATGAACTTCCATATGTCTAGTCATGATCTGGAAATTTTGGTGATTTTAGGATCACATTTGGTATTTTTAATGGTGGTACATATTGTGTTGTGCAGAAGCTGTCCAGCATCCTGTTTCTGGAGTCCATTGCATTTCAGGCACTCCTGTAACTTAGGGTGCATATATAGCTGAGTTAAGACCATTGTGTAGTGCATGTATGCATTTACATGTAGTGTATGTAAAATGAGACAAGTATGTGAACATTTGAGTAATGTTTTGGCTATTTAAGTGATGTGGTGCAAAGCTGCCTAAGTGCGAATGATGAGCTGCTTACTTGTAAATTCTGTTTTGGCCACATAAAGTTGTTAAAATAAATGGAATGTAATTCCTATTTGCAATGGAAATATATGGGATAGCTTTGGAGGGCTTTTCCCTTGTGAATGAAGTGTTTGCATGGTTTGGAAAAATTGTATGGGCAAAATGGTCCAAAAGTTGCCAGAATTTTAACTCAGGACCTAAAGTTTAATATCTCCCTGTGTAGAATGAATCTTGGAATGAAATTTTTACCAAACCTATAGAACATCTAGGGGATTAACTGGGATTTGGAATTTCTAGATTTATAGCCCTGTAGCCAAAGATATGATGTTGGAAAGTTGGCTGAGTTACTGTTCATTTGGTCAGAATTTTGTAACCAACTTTAAAAATCCATAACTTGGTCCATAGGTGGGCTATTGATGTAAAACAAAATTCCTTGGTTTTATATAAGCCTATAATTGGTAATGGAGTGAATAAAATGGGGGGTTATGTGGCTATAATGATACATTTTATTAGTGGAAGTCACAGGCGCAGTGGCTGGTTACTAAAATTTAATAAGATTGCCTAATGTGTGGTAGCCAAGATTAAGACTTGTGCTAGTGTTTTCCTTCTTTGCTGCCATGGTGTGCATGAAATGTGAATATGTGTGTGATGGTTGGACCAATATGCATGTGTTTACATAGTGCCCAAGAGGGCCACTTGGGTATGCACACTAAGGGTAGTGTTCTGATGGCCTACAGAACATTACCAATCCTGGGAGTTTAAATGCACAATTTTGGCACCATAATTGGACTACCCCGGAGTGGGTAACACTTGTAGGGCTTGAAAAGAGGTGTCTATTGCTAGGGATGAGAGATGGATGCCTATAAAGAGGGCTTAAAAGTGGATGTCTATATAGAAAGGTTTAAGGTAAGCCAATTGAGATGGCTTTGAGATGAACACCTACTACAAGGGCTTAAGGATGAATGAGGTGGCATGATGCATGATATGCCCCTAGGAATGCAACTACACTTGATGCATTTAATGTCACTTGATTTTGAGACTCTATTTTATTATAGAGATCAAGGGCCCAATCCATGCGGCTTTTTTGGTTGGTTGGTCTTAAAGAATGAATTGCCCCTTATGTCCATCTAGAGATGTCGTTGTAGCCTTATCAAAAGGTATGCTTCCCTTGAGTGACTTCAATCTCTTGGAAGATTACTTGCCACAACATTAAAGAATGTGCTTCCCGTGCCCTCTTGTGTGAGCTTATGGTGAACTTTTGTTCTTGTAGAATGCTTAATTCAATGAATGGATTCTTGCATGCTATGCCCTTTGCTTTTGCATGATGAACATGGCGATGCACTCTACTTTGATCAAATGAGTCCATTGGTGTGAATTTTAGGGATTAAACTTATTGGCATACATGTCTTAATAGTTATTCGAGGGTGTCTTGCTGGAGTGTAGGCTAATGAAGGTTCTTTGTTTAAAGGAGTTCTGATGAAGTGATGGTTGGTGGTAAGATCTCTTTTAACCGAGTGAAGCTTTAGGATGAGAAAGACCTTTAAGCAACTTAGAACCATGAAATTTCCATAACCTAATACATAAGCCCACATGAACCATAAGAAAATGTGTTGTAAATAAACAAAACTAAAACGATCACGACATTGATGTCTCTCTTAATAACTGTGATCCACAGAAAAGCAAGTCCATCATCAAGTATAAACTTTTCATAGGGTTGTAATGTGGCTGTAGGTGAGGGTGAAGAAAGTGTGAGATAAACAAGCTCAAAGACCTAAACATACCTCCTAGGATATACTTTTCATGAGGCATAAAATTTGATTAAGAGCCTCCATTGCACTTAATCATCATGAATGACCTCTTCGGGCATAATTGAAAGGGTCTTCAAAATTGTTGAAACAAATCATTGAATTCAACCTTTGTTGTGAGGCCTCATAATAAAGAGAGTAAAGCTTTTCTCAAATGAATAGTACTCATGATGAGAACCTTTATTGAGTCACTTCTCCTTGAAGGTTTACCTTGATTTTTAGAGACTCAAATTCCATTTTGAGTGCACATTATTAATTTGAAAGATAAAGCCTACTAGTCACTTTTTTTCTTTTCTTCTTTCTACCTAGACTTTTTCCCAAGCCGCCTTTGTGGGTTTTCAACTTACCAAGGGTTCCTTTTAACTTTTCCCTAAGCTACTTGCCCTTGTGGGTTTTCAATCTTATCAATGAGTCTCTTATCACTTTTCACTTTGGGTCATACTTCCTTGCATGGATTGCTTTCTTGTGCATTTGACTAGTGTTGATCGATACTTCCATGGATTTTAGTGTATATGATAAACGAGATCATATGAAGTTGAATTATGCACCTCAAGAGTCGTATAATCTTTCCTAAGTTAGGGTCATGGGTTTAAGAAAGAACAAGCCCAATGTGTTTGATGCTCAAAATGGTTTGCAAAGTATATTACATGATAAGCATGAAAGGAAGATATGGGCTACAAAACATAGCCATCTATTGTTACCAGTTTGAGAGCTTAAATATAGTGACCATATTTATTGTATCAATTTCCCAAGAGCTATGCATGTTCTGTAGGTCATCAAAAAATGCTCACTATATTACCCAAGTGGCCCTCTTGGTCTTTATGGAAATATATGTACATTGGTCCAACCATCACACACATATTGACATAGCCCTAAAGATCTTAAACCCTTTAATACACTTGAACCTTCAAAAGGAGACAAATTTGAGGCATTAAATCCATACAAGTTTGCAATTATGGATTTTATACTTAACCAACTAAAATTGACCATATGAACAGTATACAACAAAATCAGCCAACTTTGACAAGTTATAACCCAGGCTATATAACACCAAATCTAGTGATTAAATTATTCATCTTGAAGTGTTGTAAGCGTGGTCAAAATTTCATAGCCAAACTGATTATGTACACTAACTTATGGCTTTTGGAGTACAGGGTACTAAATTTGTACAACTAATGACCATAATGCCCATACAAAATTTCATAAAATTCACACACTTCATTTCTAGGTGAAAAACAAACATGGGTAGGTTCTTACATGTCTTAAACATTTGGGAAAGTCATTCCTTTGAATTTAGAGGCATTCCATAAGCATTAAACATAATTTTCTTTGGAACAGCTAATGAGTTGCAAAATGGACAGAATTGAACATTCAACCTCAAACATCACTTTATTGCTCTATATATCATCCATACACCATCCATAGTGTATTTACATGCATAGATGTATCATACATATGTCCTAGCTTAGTTGGGTATGTACACTAGCATCTTGGAGAGCCTTACAAACACAAGGCACTCCAGAAACTTCAAAAGGCAGCTGCTGCATAAGGCAAAAAGTACCAGCACTAAAATTAGAAAATGTACTCTAAAAATCATGAAACACTCTAGTTTAATACTAAACATATTGAAGTTCATGTTCTTGAAATTTCATAGGAAAAATCAAACTAGAACTATTAGCTTGAATGTTCTCTTTCAGGTGTTCCTGAAAATGGATGGAAAGAGGAGTAAGCTCTTTGTAAAGAACTTAGTGAGGGCTTTCAATGTAAAGTATTCCATAGCAATGTACCACCTAAAATCCAAAGACATAAAAAAATACAAAAACAACACATACACACAAATATGGCAACCATATGCACCAACAAACACAACAACAAACACATGTAATGCTGGCAGCAATAACACATTAGGGTTTGTCCATAATCATTCAATAAAACAATAAGATATCACTTTAGTAACACTATGGCAGCCCTCCTCAAGCTTTTTCTTGGTCTTAGAAGTCTTTTAGGTCTTAGTTAGTACTAACTTGGGCTCTAGAAACCCTTCTTTCTTACTGCCATCTTTAGCATGGTAACACTAAAGCTGAAGCCTTGCCATGCTTCTTTCCCCTTAACCTATGCTTGGTTCCTTGAGCTTTTTTCTCTCTTCCAAGAATGGTCTTATCTTCATGGATGTTTGGAAATATTTTAAACAATCCAGGAAACTTTAGAAAACCCTTACCTTTTGCTGGAAATTTGATGAACCTTAATAGAACCGAAAATAGGTTTTCTTGCACTCTTTGATGTCTTCTTTGCTTTCTCTTGCTCCCTCTTGCTTTCTTAAGGTATTCTGGCTATAAAGAATGATGGAAGAGCTTAAGGAAGAGGTCTTAGCTGCTGGAGGCCGAAATAAGGAAAATGGCAATGAAATGAAGATTTTTGTTCATTTATACATCATTTTGACCAAGGTGGCAAATATGCAAATTTTTGAAAATTTGGCCAACACTTGGATAGTTTATTTCTAGCCATTTTGGCTGGGAAAAAATGACAGATTTTGGCCTCTTTTAACCTTGCCAAAAAATAATTTTGACTTTAGGCAAAAGTGTGGACACTTTAGCACCTTAGTTGGCATTATTTCATAATTGATCAACTTTGCCTTTTTAAGCATTCTGGTCCCCAACAATATCCTTAATTCCATCCATGTCCTTCCTTCATAATTCCATCCATGTCCTTTCCATATCCATCTTTAGAAATTTGTGTAATTGAGTACCCAACTTTTGTAACTTTACAATTTAGTCCATAGGCTACTTGAAAATTAGGTGATGCGCCAATGCTTTATTAAGGACTAAGCTATCATTGTTTTTGCCACTTAATGGGGTGTCTATTGAATACTTTATACTTCACAAATCATACATTACGGTGAAAATTAGAGCATCTAAGTTTAAGTCCTTATGCTATAATTTTCTCATTTTGTGAAGATGGTAACATCTATCATTTAGAAAGACTCACTTCTACATGGATCATTTAAAATTGAAAAAGGCACCAATGACTTAAAAGTACATTTATTATTTGTTTACCAAGTTTAAGATCAAATTCTAAAATAATCCAAAAGCATCCTAGCCTTAGATATTGAATATTTCATAACACCAGAATGCATAAATGGCTCAATCATTCATTCAAATGCAAAAAGGATAAATGGAAGGAGGAGGAACAAAAAATTGGTAAAGGATGCCTCTTGCGTGGATCATCGTAATGATGTGGCTTGCTACAACTCAGTCTTTAATTCATTATGCTAGGTTACCACATTCTTCAATAGTGACAGAATTCACTAGACTATGAGCTTTATGTGTAGGAAGAGGATTAGTCACCACACTCGGCTTTGTTGACGGATTGACTATGCCATTGTCAATAATGTCTTGAATCATGTGTTGGATGGTGGCACACTTATCAATAGGATGCCCAACTCCTTGGTGAAAAGTGCAATATTAACTAGGATTGTAGTGCCTTGGTAATGGATTTGGAGGAGGACTAGGGGCAAGTGGCTTCAAGAAACCTTTCTTCTCAAACTTTTGTAGGACTTTGCTCAATGGTTTGTAGAACGTGTTGAATTGGCAAGGTGAGAAAGCATGCTTCTGAGTGCTGATGGCATTAACCTTAGTGCCCTTTGAAATTTGAAAGTTAGATGACTTCTTGAACTTGGTTTCATCACATACTCTTATTTCACCTGAGTTAATAGCATCCTCTATTTGTGTTCCAGTGGTCATC
The DNA here is from genome assembly GCA_005392925.1 of Aquilaria sinensis. NCBI lineage: Eukaryota > Viridiplantae > Streptophyta > Magnoliopsida > Malvales > Thymelaeaceae > Aquilaria > Aquilaria sinensis. The sequence goes on from SMDT01002935.1 coordinate 221,905, forward strand.
GATGCTTTAAAGTTTGGAAGATGTTGGGTAAAAAGGTGTTGGATGTAAATTGGGAGAAGGTTCATGACCATTATCATAACTTGCTCCTTTTTTGTAGGCCGGTTGATCATTTGAGATGCCTTGGCCCCTCCATCGGGGGATAAATACTAAAAAGTATCGCTTCATGATTGTTTGGTGGTCCCAAGATTTCTCCTTGTAACATCCACGTCCAAATTGTATTCATAATGGTTTTGGTACTCCATGCATGTATCTTTGCAAGTCCTTAAGCAACATGGTTCTAGATTCAAAAGCCATTTGAGCTTTAGGAAAAGTAAAAGATTGTTGGAACATTTGAGCCATCAAGTCAACATTGACCCCTAGTAGAGTCATGGCTCTTACATACATCTTGAGAAGAGTTTTAGGGCATCCACTTCCATTGAACTTATCAAGGTCAGGCATCCTAAACTTATTTGGCAAATAAACCTTTGGGAATAGTTATCCTTCTTTATCTTCTCAAAATTTTCTCCAAAGCTAACACCTTTTCATGTAGCAGGGGTATATAAGGGGCACTAGTGGACACTTGGGTAAATGGCTCATTTTTTAAGGGTTCACTTAAGGTAGCCTCAATGAACACTTGCATGCTTGCATCAATGAGAGTATTTTTAGTGGGAGTCTTGAGCATTAGATTCTTTTGGGTGCCACAGTAAAGTTCATTAAGAGGAAGACTCATGGACCCTACATGTTCAGCTAAATCTTCCATCCTTTTTTTTTTTTGTACTTCTTGTATTTTTCTAAGGCTGTCAATGCTTTCTTGAAGTCTCCCTAGCATCTTCATCAATTTTGACTCCATTCCTAGTATGATTAACCCTTTAGAGTAAGCCGATAACCTTGACTTCATTAGCCTAAATCTAGCCAATTTTTTACTATAAGCATGTATATGAAGCACCTATATGTATGCATGTTTAGGCCTTATGTGCATGAGCATGTCAAAGGACTCTATGTGCATGTATTCAATGAATATACAAATGGACATGTATGTGTGATTATGAGGAGGTCCATGTGTGTGTGAGTAAACTAGAATACAAGTATGTGGGTTAATGGTATGGCTAAATGGGCAGTTAGAGTACTAGGTTATGCTAGCGTAGAAGGAGTGATGACATTGCCCTCAAGATTTAAGCTTCATAAAGTTATATGGATAACTACCTAGGCAACCACTAGCATGAGGTGACTCTAAGGGCACCTAACTTAAAATGAACTATTGTAACCTAAACAAACATGAAGTGACTAGACTATAGCACTTGATTTTAAAGCTATGTCTAAGTCTTTTAGGTTTTAGGTACAGAAATTGTTCAGGTGGAGTATGTGGGTGTGTCATGCATGTGTGATCATGTAATACATTGTGCAATGCAATACAACATGTGAGGCAAACACCAAGTCAAGCAACACACCATGATAACAACAAGGCACCTAAGGTTGGTTCTAAGGCAACTATGTACATGATGGTAAGAAAGCTGGGTCAAAGGTCCTCCATCAACTATTGCGTGTATATACCTCCTAATATTGGGTACCATGAGCACAACATTGGTTAAGCGGTATGATTACCTTTTAAAGCATTATGAAGCTAAAGCCTAAGTATAAGATGCATTAGGAGGACCAAAGTTCTATGCTCGATGGTCTCCATGGCTAAAAGGGTATACACATATGCATGAACAGTATAATTGTTAGGCAAAACACATGCATGTCAAATACCATGTCATCAAACAACATGCTAAGCAAAACACCATGCAAAACACACAAAAAATTGGCTTCAATGCTTGTTTTATACAAGTCACTGAATTCAATCCTCTTATTTTCAATTTGGAAAAAAGTCCTCCATAGAGTTGCCATTGTGCGTGGCATCAACCTCAGTGGCCCTTCGGGCATGGGTGCAATTATTGGCATGGCGTCATGCTAGTGTTTAGGAAAAATACAATCACAACCTTAGTTTAAAAAATGGGTAAACACTAACAAAAACCTAAATTTGACTCCAAAATAATGAAAAAGGCAAATTTTGTGAAAAAAGCCATAGATTTTGAGATTAGGGATTTTTTATGAGTTGGGAAAGTGTTAAGCACCCAAGGAAAGGCCAATTGTTAGTATCATAAAAATACACGCATGTGTTAAATGTCAAACAAGAAAGATAGTAGATTTTGGTTATTAGGCTTTCACTTAGGTTGAACTCCCAAGCATCCTACGTACCCAAGTGTGAGGTAGGATCGAAGACTACATAGTTCACTCCCAAGTGAATAAGAGGCTTAAGTGACCAATTAGGATATGTACCTGAATGGCCAGTAAACTGGTTGCAATGAGAGCAATCAGATCATCTCGATTACAAGAATTGATATGGAGAATAGTCAATGTCACTTCAAAGTGGCTTAAATTATTGCTGGATGATTTTTTCAAGTAGCATTCTTTCTGGTACCTAAGAAAAAAACCCAACACAAGACTCTAAAAAGAAAAATGAAACTAAAAGGAATTTTTGTGGAAAATAAAGATGAAAATAAAAATGAAAGATAAAATAAAATAACATCAAAATTAATTTAAGTATACCCTAAAGGCTCAATAAACACAAATGTTAAACTTGTGTAGAAAATATATTAGTAAAATCCAAAATTAGAAAAAGTCTCAATGAAATAAACAATTAGAAGACAAAATAATGTTAAAGACACAATTTAAGGTAAATAAAATAAAATAAAACAAGATAAAATAAAATAAGTTCAATTGACTCAAATTAGTTAAATATAAGAAAATATGAAAATTGCAAGTGAAAATGATTGAAAATTGAGCACAAAAAGATGAAAACATAAAATCTATCAGTGGCCAAATTACAACAAAATAGACCTAGAAGCTCCTATAACCTATTTGTAGACAAAATGAAAAGGTTAGTGCCTTTGATGAATAAAACCAAAAACTAAAGGAATTTGACGTGGGTTCTACCAAATCAAGCCTGTGTGAGTCCTTTTGAGTTAGACAGAGCTTTAGCCCTAGCCAAATCTTGGGCTAGGCTAAGCTAGTTAGGTCAATAGTGTAGCAGGTTGGACCCAGAAAAATGGGTCTTGTCACATACTTTTTTGATTCTTCTCCCCTCTTTGCAACCAATGGAACAGCAGAATGACCAATAGGATAGGAAGGGTAGCAAATGTAGGTGATGAGGTTGCAATGAAAAATAATGGTGGTGATTTCGACATTGAAAAGATCAAGAAGGAGAGATTAGGAGGATGCGCTTCGTCCTTTACCTTTGTTTCTTCTTTTTCGTTTGGCACTGTCAAACGTTGGCAACACCTTGGTGTCACGACCCAATTCCAAAACTGGCCAATAGAACACATGCCTACACACCACGGGCTATCCTTTGCAAAAGGATAAGTGTTAGGTGCTTATGCTCTGGAACTTGAGTCTATATATCCACATAAAGCTTTCCACATTTCTCCCATGTGGGATATGGAATGTTACAAACTCCCCCCCTTACGTACCCAACATCCTTGTTGGGGTCACTCAGATTACTTGGTCCCCCAGACTAGTAACCTCTCTAATCGGATTACATGGTACCTATCCAAGTAACCTATCTAATCTAGGATCAGTCCGGTAAATGATGCATATACACACCAACTATGTCACATCATCACGGTCCGAAGTTAGTTTGATACCATTTGTCATGACCCAAGTCTAGAACTAGTCAACAGAACACCTGGCCACGCCACATGGGCTATCCTTTGGAAAAGGATAAGCGCTAGGTGCTTGTGCTCTGGAACTTGAGCCTATATATCCATATAAGGCTTCTCACATTTCTCCCATGTAGGGTATGGGGTGTTACACTTGGTGTGGTGGTATGGCGAGAAGGGAGGCATGCACGATCAGTTGGGGGTAGCTGTTCGGCGGTAGAGTGGCAATTGAGGTGATTCAAGAGTGGTGGCGGCAGCAAGAGGAGTAATTTAGGATTTGGAGGGCAAGGATAGCAAAAACTCAGGGACCAAGGCTGGATTTTTCTCCCTTTTTGTCTGTAGTTTAGGGTTTCAAATTTTTTCTTAAGATTTTGAGTTCTAGCCCCTTTATTTAATTAATCTTGGCCATATTTATAGCCTAAACCATGCCTAAACTCCAAGAAAACATTCAATGACAACATCTTGATCAAATTATGCTAGAATCATAGGAAATCCAATAATTACAGATTTAGTCCCTAATTCTCTCCTAACTTTTAGCTTTAGCCCGAACTAATATAGAATCATCAATTAAGCCCAAACATTTTATAGAATTTTCTATTGAGTGCAAGGAGTTCATAAATTTGTCAATTAAGCCTGAAACTTTGCAAGGTTTTTTATTGGAGGCCAAACTTCTACAAACTGACCAATAAAGACCCAACTTCATCCTAAAGCACAAATTTCACTAAATTTACCCAAATTTCACAATTAAGCATAATTTGAACCCAAATTACCCGAATGACTCAAATTTGGCACTAAAAATAAATAAGTTGATTAAGACCTAAAAAAATGAAACACTTAGAAAAAAAAATTTTGGAACATGACACAACTATGTTGATAGAAAAGACCAAAATTCCCCAAAAGATTAATTAGCCAATGTTTACCTAATCTAGATGGATCTCTTGGAATGTCAACTGGCACATCAAACAACTGACTTTTTCAGGTTAGTATTAGTATCTACTAACCCTCTCTTTTCACTTTCTTTTCCATGTTTGTACATCGAGGGCAATGTACAATTTAAGTATGGGGCAGTGAGTAGCTTAGGCCCTAAATCTTTTTTTTTTATGTTTACTGAATTTTGAATAACTTTTCATGATTTTCTAATTTTTTTACTTTTTAAGCTTAATTGTTTTTCAAGTAAGTGATTCTTGAAATCTTTCACTTTTATGCTTAATTATTTTTAAATTTTTTTTGCAATTCATTAGCAAGCTAGTGGAAGATGGTCTTTAGAAACTATCTTTGCATCAAGTTTTTGTGTTTAGTACATTGTTCAAAGTAGCAAATGTTTTGAGTTTCTATGTTAGATTTGTTGTAAAAATTGGTTGATGGATATGTGGTTGAATATTGAATACTAAAATTTTTTTTTGTGTGAATAAGTTGTTAATTCATTGTTTCTTAGTATTGAAGTAGATTGGAGTCATCTTTTAATGCAAGAGTCAATCATAGCTTGCAAAGATGTAAAGGCATGAGCATGACCAAAGATCATCTTGGATTGTGTTGAGAAATGGCTTGGGTATAGACAAAGCTCCTACAGCATACACTTGCTGCAAATTCTATGAGCACATGGAAAGAAATATAAAGATAAATGGTTGAAAAAGGAAAAGAATGTGAAAAAGTTCAATTATTTGCCCATATCCATGGTTCTGTGGTTTGAATGGTTGTGCATAGTAAGCTTTGCCTTAGTGTGGTATGTGTTTTTTACTTTGCATGAAAATTTAATGTTTTTATTGTGCTTTGAGAGATATGGGTTGCTAGCTTGAGAATGGATTGTTTTCATGAAATTGTTTTTCTTTGAGATGTGTTAAATTGAAGGTGTTGCATGCTTAGTAGTCTTGCTAATTTTTCAAGGCCCATTAAGCTTCAATCCTCTCCAATCCTTCTTTCACTCAATAGTATGGTTTTATTTTTTTTCATTTTCAAATTTTTTCTTTGGAGTTTCACTTGAGAACAAGCAAAATTTCAAGTGTAGAGGAAAAATATGATATTTTCATAGTTATACTTGTTTTCTATTATTTTTCCATGATGTTTGCTTGTCTTTTATGTATTTTTTGTAGATTTTGGTACTTAATTGGTTCATATTTTGTTTTCAGGTCATATTTTAACTTTATTAGAATTAGAAAGAATTTTATGCAAATTTTGGAGCTATATTGCAAGTTTTGGCAAAAACTGGGTTAAATACCAGCTTCATACATGCCTATGTCATATGTAAACATGCATGTGTTCATTGCCACGCCCATGTTTCTATCTGTGTCAGCAAAGTACATGGTTTTTAGGTTCCAGGAGTTAAACATGGCCTTGAATATGACATTGTCATAAACCATGTTTGCCTACTGTTATAGTTTTATCGAGTTAATTCAAAATAAAACAAAAAGGGGAAGGAAGAGAGAAAAAAAAATGAGGTAAAAATACAAAGAAAAGAGTTAAGTTTTGATACGACAAGCCTACTAGAGACAGTTCTGATGACCGACTCCAATTAATGCGCATTAGATCAAGGATTCCTTGAAGGATAAGTGATTTTGAAATGAACACTTGTTTTCCTAGTTTTTCTTTGTTTCTGTTATGTTTATTTTTTAGCATGTTGAACTAAATTCTATGCCCATACTTAAAGTAAATAAACCATATAATGATATTATGATTGCTATTGCATTTGGTTTAATATAATTATGGTTTTCTTGTTATCTATCTATTATCCTTTATTGCATTGATTAATAGTAGCTAGTTTATTAATTCAATGTAGGATGATAAACATATGCAGGTAGTATTTCATATGTTTGTTATGGATCACTGTTGAGTAGAACGGATAATATCATAGCCGAAAATAAAATAATAGGTATGATATAATACCTCCAAACTAGGGTAAAAGCTAGCAGTTGGGTTGTAAGACTATTAAATTATTCTTAAGAAGTGCGGTACGGCTAGCCACTCTATCAGTAACTTAAAAATATTTGTTAGTGAATGAGAATAATAGGGCGCTAATTTAGTTTAACTAGTACTCCATGATCCAAGTTAATCATATGCCTATTAAACAAAAGTAAGATTAACACAATATATTTTAAGAGGGATTCAATTCTAAGTATGATGTATCTTATTATTGATTGTTTGATTTGTTTTTCACTGTCAATAGTTAGTGGCATAGTTATCTTTCCTACAATGGTTAGTTTAGTAAATTTTTATTTAGTTAGCAAACAACCCTCTTAATTATTGATTAGATAATGGGAGAAATATTGGGTACAGTAGACAACTTGGTTCTTTGGGAAAAATGATCTTGATACTTGCCACTGCTATACTTTGATGATAGGCGTGCTTGCTTGTGAGTTCACATATTTACAAGTACAGAGAGATTTGACACATCCATATTATTCATTAGTATAGTGGGAAGAATTTTTGTGAACTCTAAAAACACATCAATCTTGCTATAACTTTTCTTTATGATGTAGGCATTCCCTTAATGCTACAAATTCATTCTATTTTCAACCTATGATAGATGAAATTGCCTTTATTGAGAAGGAGTATAAAACTCCTACATATAATGTCATAAGGGTGAATTCGCTATCAAATGTAAAAGTAGAAGTGAAGTTACTCATTAACACATATAGAAGGACATAGGCAAAAATAACTTACACTATAACAGGTGTTGGTTGGAAAGATTATAGAGATTGATCGTAGATAATTTTTCTTGTGTATTGGCCAAGAGGAATTGCATTTCTCAAATCTATCGATGCTTCTAAATTTATCATAGATGGTTCTACATTATGCAATCTACTTGTAGAGATTGTTGAGAAGGTTGGCCCTTATAATGTTATCCACTTGGTGATTGATAATAAAACTAATTTCAACTATGCAAATAGGTTGCTTAATGACAAGCATTCAAATATTAGTTGGTCTCGGCGTGCAGCCTATTGCATTAATTTCATGCTAAAAGACTTTGCCACTATGGTCTTGATGTGCAACCTATTGCTTATGACAAGCATTCAAATATTAGTTTGTCTCATATGGATAACTTGAAGAAACTTGTAGGTATAATCATTGCAACTATTTACAATAATAAGTGGAATTTAGCATTCTTATGGAGAAGAAAAGGGTGAAGAGAGATTTTGTGGCTTTGAGATACTTAAATAGCTACCACTTATATTACCCTAAATAGTGTATATGACCATAAACACATTTTACAATAATGGTTACTAGTGAGGAATTTGATAAGTGAAACACCTACAAGACATGCAAACTAAAAGAATTGAATAAAAAATTCTTGCTAGTGATTTCTAGAACAAATGTTTGTTCACTGTTTATGGGCCTAATTATTCAAATTTATGCCTAGTGGACTCAAATGAAAAGCCTCATTTGGTTTATGTGCATGGATGCATCTATAGAGCTTGTGAAGCTATAAAAGAAATTTTCAAGGAAATGTGGGATAAACAATTGCTCAAAGATATACATGCTACAACTTATTAACATTTCAATATAATCAGACTACCTTTTTATTAGAAGATTGAAGTGATGAATGGATTGTTGGAGGTTATTGACACTAAAGCTAGTGGAGTAAGTACTAGAAAAATGATGAAAGAGAGCACACTTTTTCAAGAAACTAAGGAACACTTTTGGAAGAAAGATGTCACTAGATTATTCCTGTCTCTCTCTCTCCTGTTTATTATACATAAAGATTTTTTAAGTTCGTATATTAAAATCATATAATCCATAACTATTGACATATGTTGGATGAATGGTGACATATGTTTGGACATGATACACCTAATCTAAAAAAGTTGCCAATTCAACTTGCTGGCCAAACTTCGTCATCTTCAACCTATGAGGAATTAGAACACATTGAAGAGAATACATATAAAAACAAATTAGAGTATGAAAGTTTGAATAACTTGGTATATGTCAATTATAATCTCCATTTGTTCATTTTAAGAAGTTCATGATATTATCTTTATTTATTTTAATTTTTAATTTATGATATTTATTTAAATTTTTATTATTCTATTATTTAGGCTCCATAACCAGAGGTGAGAGTACAACACAATTGATCATGAACGTATTGACAAAATCGAGTTTTTGGTTATTGAAGAAGACCCGTCAACTGAGATTGAAATTGATGAGTTGGAAGAAGCTATTTCTTATAAGGCCTGGGCGGGATACTATTTCCTAAATTTTCATTTGTTATACTTGACAAATATTTTCTTAAAATATTATTATTCTCTAACTATTTATAGTTCATAATTTAAATTTGATAAAATCTCAGGTAACATATTTAATGAAGCGAATGATAATGGGGATGGACTTAGGAATGCTAGTAGGTCGGGTGAAATCTATAACCTGTATATACCCATCCCATGAGTTATGGAATTTTTTGAAAATTGCACACATTTATCCATCACAGATTTTCATTTTTCCCCTGGGTAGACCTGCCACACCCGCAACATGTCATAATTTTGTTTTGTTTGTCGATAACTTGATTATAACTCATAAAATTAATAGATTTAAAATGAAACAAATAAATAAATCTTCTACCATACCCGCTTATTCTTCTTTTTTACTTTTCATCTTCGTCTACTCGTCTATACAAAAAAAAAACTCATCTTCTTGTTTGCTTGTCTTTATACCAGAAAAACACCATATTCTTCGTCCCTTCTCTCACCTTCTTATTCTTCATCCCTTCCTTCATCTTCTTCGACCCTTCTCTTCTCACATTCTTCACATAATCCAAATCCATCATGCCTTTCACGCTTCCTTTTCTCCAGTCACCAATTGACCATCTTGCAACAATTGAAAATACCATCTTCCTTGCCCATTGGCCTATGACACCGATCAAAAGATTAACAAAGAAGGGAAGTATGAAATCAATCACTGCCACCATTTTCATGGGTAATCCATGGGAAACCCGTGACTTGTGGGTGGTGGGCATGGGCATGAGTGTCTTTTCTTCCCTGTCAAGCTTGCAAGAGGGTGACAGGTGCAGTGGCTCCACACTTGATTTGCCCAGTTGCTATCCTCAGATTGACTTAATCTTTTGGCATTTGGCAGTGTGGTTGAAGGAAGTGATAGTGGTGACAATGAAGATGATTATGGATCGGATAAAGAGACTGATTTCGCATTATGAAAGACTTCATTTTTATGTTAGTAGTGTTATTTTGCGTATTTGGATGAGTTAAAAAATTTGTGATTCTTTGGAACATGGTTTGTGCTAAGTTAATAATTAACTTGGTGAAGAGTGAAAGTACATTTTAATGGATGATTGATCTTGTGATAAATTATTGCATATTTTAGTTTATTATTATTAGTATTATTAGTACTACTACTACTATTGCTTGAAAAAAAATGAAAAAAAAATATTAATAGTAAGAGAAAATTGTTTGATAGCGAGTGAATATGATGATTTGATCAAACAAAACACTATAGGTCTATATTTAAGAGTTTAGTGGTTATAGGAGCATTATTTTTAGTCATGTTTTGATTGGGTTGACAGTTCAATTAGTTTAACCGGTCTGACTATCACCCTACTTCAACTTTAATAACATTGCTCTAAACATCTAAACCCTTACCCTAAAATCATAAACATTAATTATTACAGGCCTCCTAGCAGGAAGGTCGATAAGGGAGGTAAAATAAATTAAATCCTACTTCAAAACCTTATTTTAAGTTCATATAGCAAGATTTAGTGTGTTAAGCAAGGTTTATTAAGTTCTGAGGTGTTTATGACACCAAAGTAGGTCTGGGCCAAAAATGGTAATTTTACATCTCGAGGTGTCGGGCCAAGTGCCAAGAGTTAAAAATGTGTTTTAAAACCCAACCTTTGCTTTAAACCCAAAAAATAGCATAAGTATGCAAGGTTTGACCAAGTTTTGACTTGGGTTACGATTTAAGGAATAGGGCTTTTTGCAAATATAAAGAAAGTTTGAGGGCTACTGAGGGAAAGGCTTTTTAAGCTTGGTAAAGCGGTCTTGGTGGCCAGTTTTGCTCATTTTGCTTCCAAAACCCAAGCTCCCTCTTCTCTCTTTGATTTCTTCCTTAATTCTTACACAAAATCAAGTGTTTTTAGTGGAATTTGTAGAACCAAGGGGTATACAAGCCTTGGGTAGCTTATTTCAAGCTTGGTTTGTGATTTTTAGAGTTTTTTTTCCACGTTTCTAGTAGGTGCCTTGTTTTGGGTGTTGGGTAATATGAATTTCATGAAGTTTACTTGTTTGTTTAATGATTTGAGGCTTGGGTTTTGCTTGGTTGGTGTTAATTTGGTGTCATGTGCTTTGGTTTGCTTGGAACTTAGGTAGAACCTTGTTCTTGATGAAAGGTTGCATAATTCTTGCTTGTAACTTTAAATCAAGGTAAGAGATTTAGAGTTTCAAGCTTAATTGATGCTATTGGAGTGTTGTTGCCTGATGAAATCAAGCAGTTTTGGCAATAACATTAGTTAGTGGGCAAGTTTGTTCATGGTGAGCAAGGTGATTGACTGAGTTTGGCATGATTTTTGGATCACATCATATTTGTGTTAGTTGTAGTTTATTATGGCCTTTGCAACAAGTTTTACAGGTATGAGGAGTTGGAAGGTCATCCAAGCATGTTTGGTATGCTTGGGAAGCCTCTTAAGGTTCATATGGAAAAAGTTAAAATTTTCTAGGCATGAAGGGGTTGGCGACGCATCACCAAGGTCAAAGATGCATTGCCAAGTCCACACGAAAATTCCAAGAAGTTATATAATGTGGGGGTAAAATCCACTAGGGGTCACCTAGCTTTTTTTTTTTGTCCTAAACAGGTACCTTACCTTTAAATTGTCCTAGCGAGGTACCTTACCTCTTATCACGTATCCTGTGTAACTGTTTTCTGTTAATTTCAGAGTTATGTCTAACGGAAATTGCTTATGTGGCATTAAAAGTATTAAAATAAATTATAAAACAACACTTATGGTCCTTTTATTTTTTTCTATCAACAATTCTAAACCTTAACATTCTAAATCTAACCTTCGTGCGGTCTTTAGTTCCTTAACTTCACTGCCACCATTGCCATCGTCGCTCGCTTCTCACTCATGACTCGTCACTCGTCACTGCCACCACCACTGCCACCCCCGACCTAAAATCCCCAAAAGAAATGATTTTGAACAAAAAGAGCAACAAATTAAAATCAAAACCAATGAGAATATAAAAATATTTTAGGGTTGCATAGCATGCACACCTAGAATCGAACTCGAACCTGACTGGGCCGAAATGGGTCATCTCTGTCTCCTGCGAATGATGAATCATCAACAAAGGGATCTGCTTGAACTCTTTAGGAGAGGGATTCTAGAGTGCGATGCGATGTGGTCGCTGAGGCAGAGTGATCCGTTGCAAGGACCATCGACATCAAAATTCAAAAGGTAGTCATCCAGGAACAGCATCCGAATATTCTCTGTTGGAAGAAACTAGGTGGAGAGGGTAGTGAAGTAAGGTTTGTCAACATGGAAATTTGTGGGCCAAAGTTTGAGGAGAATTCTGGGATTTGGGCTTCATTTCTGGAAGGAGTGGTGGGCGGCGATGAACTTGGGTGATCAGGCAGCAGCAGACAGGGACTTGGAAATGCATCGAAATTGGATGAGGGATTTGACAGGAAGTTTTAAAAAGATGTCCATGGTGTGCATTTAGAATGTTAAGGTTTAGAATTGATGCCCCGAGGCATCCTCGTTAAGTGGCATTGTGACTTCTGGAGGGACTTCCTGAGAGGGAGAACGCCTGGAGCCCAGATTTCCCAGAGGAGCGTGCCTGAAAAGCTTAAGAAGAGAGGGTTAGGAGGTCCACAGAGTGTTTTTCCAGGGAGGAGCCTCTGACGCCCAAGTTAGTGTCTTGAGAAGGTGGAGGGGGAGCACTAAAGGTTTTAGTGGCCTTGCCTGTTCGTGTTTTCTCAAGAAAAAAGGGGGTCTGGTCCTTGAGCGTCCCATTGCCAGGGTTTATTCCCTGGTATTTTATAGGAGTGTTCAGTCCGTTCATATCACGACACATGTTCAGTCAGATCTTTCCTGTACCTTCGGGCGCAGGGGACAAGTAGCTGTTTGCAGGCTCCTCGAGCCTTGGTCCGAGACAGATCGTGACAAGACCTGGACGGCGTGGACGTGTCAGACCGCCGTTCCAGGCGGCGTATAGCGCCTGCGGATGACATGTCAAAGGCTCCTTAAATGCTCCTGCCGTACTCCCGAGGTCCCCTGGGTGAGGTCATCCCTTGGTACGGACGTCCTTCTTTAGCCGGTGTACCACTAGTTCGAGAAGCTCCCTAGCTCGGGGGTTCCACCTTCGGGCCAACTATTCTCCCGTTTTTGAATAGCTAGACCTTCGCCTCCGAATGCGATCCACTTGGTCCCCCGAGGGAGCTGGTAACGTTTTTGGAGTTCCTGAGGTATTACCCGAAGTCCCGAGTTCGACACGTCTTGACTTTGCTACTTCCGAGGTCAGTAATAGTGTCTCCTTCGGGTGACATTAAGCTCTCTGGTTACCTTGTTTTCGGCAGGAGGCACGAGGTGAGAGAGGCGATAGTCCTTCGGCTATCACAAGCCTACCCTTTGGAAAGCCGAAGTAGATACTTCGGTTAATCAGCTTTCGAATGCAGTCTTTCAGGGCCTAGGTTGTAACGATTTTGCCGAGGATGGACCTCTTGTCTGAAGACACCGGCTAGTTCGGTCATAATCTGTCTCTTGGTGTCTTCGAGGTAACCTACCTCTCTCTTTTTGTAGATCTGCTCCACGTCGCGTCTTGTAACTAGGAGTGTCAGAAGGCGTAACCCCCCTTTTGCGCAATTGCTGACACGTGGCAGCCTGCTATTGGCAGGAACTGTATCAAATAAAATAGGCGCGTCTTTTCATGCGCACCGAGCAATTATGGCGACTGTTCGCCTTCGCGGAGTAGTTATGACGCCGGTTCGCCTTCGCCTCTCGGCCTATATATACTCCTGTTCCGTTATAACCCTCTTTTGCTTCTATTTTTGCTCTCAACTGCTTTCGCGTTTTCTCCTGCTTTTTCCGGCGATCCTTTTTCACGGGGTGTTTTCCGGCAACCTTTCGCGACGGCGTCTTCAAATCCGGATTTCGGCAAAACATTTGGTGGGTTTTAACTTTCGGAGCCTTTTGCTTTTTTAAGCTTTCCCGAAGTTGTTTTTGGCCTTTTTTCGATATCATTTTTCAGCCAACCATGCCTATTCCCGAGAGCTGGCAACCCCTTTTGTCTCATCCTTGCTGCACCACTCCTAACAAATTATAAAAATGGAAGACCAAGTTCTTCCTTCCCTCGTACGCCGTTACCCGGTTGCCACGTTCGGACCAATTTAGCTTTTCGAACCGTGGCGACGTGGTTACCATTTTCCAAGCTCAACTGAAGGCCGGACTTCGGTATCCTCCTCCGAAGATGATTTGTGACTTTTGCCAATTCCATGGCATTGCCGTAAATCGGCTTCCGCCGAACTCGTGCTGCTATTTTAACGCCTTCCTCTGCATGTGTGGCCTTTTCAAAATAGAACCCCACTTCATCATCTTTATGCAGTACTATAAGCTCTTCGTGGTCCCGAAGGGTGGCTTTTACTTCATGCTACCTCGGGGATCAGGGAGCAAAAAGTATATGTTTACTTTTGCCACCAAGGACAGCTGGCAAGGGTGGCAACAAAAATTTTTCTTTCTAAAGATGGAGGAGGCCTGGTCGCACGTTCCGACCAAGTGGGCTCGGGGAAGGTTGAAGATGGACGTCGTAGATCCGAGGATAATGCTGACTCCCGAGTTGCCTCCCATATTCACGGATTTCGACAAACGTATCCGCGCTGTCTCCGACTGGGGTTCCGAGGTCCCTTCGTGCTCCCTCTACCCCTTACCCATCAATTGGAAGCTGATGACCGAGGAGGTTCTTCGGGAGTTAAGGGTAGTGAAGGAGCACAAGACCGACCTCGGAATGCCGGCTCCTGACATCGCCGGAAAGGATTCCTGGCTGGTGCAACTCCTTCGGGAGGAAACTACTTACGAAAATTTTTTTGAGCGTAAGTTATCTCCAAATCCCTCTGCTATAATTTCACCTTGGACTCACGCTGATGTCTTCTTTCTTTTTTAGAGATGGGCGACGACACTGCTGCCTATTACAAGTCCCTTTTTCTCGGTCAAGCCGAGAAGGGCGAACAGACGAGGAAGGCCGTCTCCCGAAGGCGGAAATCGTCTGGGGCTGGGCCGTCTGTGGCCAAACGGGTGAAAAAGGATGCGCCTCCTCCTCTTCCAGAGATTTCTGAGGAGGCGGGCGAAGAGCCTGAGGCTGCTACTGTCCCGCCGGCCGAGGTCGCTGCCGACCTCACTGCTCAGAGTCCCACTCGTTCGGCAACTCTTCTGGATGCTTTGGTAGAAGCCCTTTCTGCCGAGGAGCGCCGTAGGAGGAAAGGCAAGGAAATTTCTGCCGAGGGGACTCAGGGCTCGGACGACGATGTTACCGAGGTGCCTCCAGGTTTGCTTTCTCAGACAAACTGTGATGCCTTTACTTTTTTAAATTTCAAAATTCACTTGCCCTGACCAGCTTCTTGTTTTGCCGTGCAAGGGAGTTACTTACTTTGGGTTGGGCAGCCGAGCACGCCCGGAAGCGAGCCCCCGTATCCCGAAGGGGAAGATCCCGAAGGAGCCTTTCTGGTCGTTTACGGAGGACATGAATTTGTACTTCGGAGACTGCCAGCAAATGGCTAAAGAGATCTCGAAGGGGATGCTTACTGAAGCCTCCTTCAGGGCCATTGCGGAGGCTCACCGGGCGATGATTCCCTGGCCGCAAAACTTTACAAGCATGCTGCCCAGGTATGTTTTGCGCCTTTCTTTCTTTTTTCCTTTGGATTTTTTCCAAGTGTTTGGCTCTCTCTTTTTCTCTTTTGCCTTACTGACTTTGCCTCTCTCTCTTTTTTTTGCAACTGCTGGGGTACGCTGGTTTCCTCAGAGTTCGGGTGGCGAGGCAGACAGCGTTCTGAGCCTCGGCCTTAGAGGTTATAGAAAAAACTAAGGCCACGTGCTCGGAATTAGCTGCCCAGAACGCGCAGCTGGCTCAAGCTGCAGAGAAGGAGATTGCCACCGTTCGGGAGGGGTTCTTAAAGGAAAAAGAAGAACTTGTGAAGGAATCCTCCCATAAGATTTCTGACCTCGGCTCCCAGGTGGCGGAGCTGATTTCAGCGAATGAAGCCTATCAAAAGGAGAAGTCAGAGTCTGAGGTTCTCCTGGCGAAGGCGCTTGCTGAGAAAGCCGCGCTTCAAGCCGAGGTCGATGCTTTGAAGAAGGAGCCGGAGAAGAAGAGGATGAAGGCATTGAAGAAGAAGGTTGCGGATCTGGAGAAGGACCTTGACGCCCTTAGTGCTGAGAAAGATAAGTCCGACCAGATGACCAAAGTCGGTTTTCAGGACGGCTTCTGCCTTGTTCAGCACCAGGTCCTGCAGGAGTTTCCAGATCTGGACCTTTCTTTCTTGAAGGCCTTAAACATTCCTGAGGGACCTCGATGGGCTTGGTCAAAGATTGAACACTTGAACTTGCCCTTTTCGCTCCCGGCGCCAAAGGTAGTGGAGAAGGACGCAGGAGCTGGCGGCTCTCGGGATGCCGAGATCCCTTAGTTTGTTTTAGGGCCCTTTGCCTTCTTTTCCTTCTTTTATGTACTTCTTGTTTTGGCAATCTTTCTTCTCTGTAAGCAGACTCATCCTTAAGAAAGATTCTTTTTTTTTTTTTGCTAAGTCTTTTTGTGAGATTTCTCATTTCCCGTCGTCCCGAACATGCTCGCTCAAGAGACTTCAGAAAATCAAATCTGCGCTTATTACGGCGATTGCCTTCGTGAAATTCTGGCTTGTATAATTTATACTTAAGAATTTTTCTAAGAAAATTTTGTACTTAGAATATTTTTCTAATTTGTACCATACAACTCTCCCGCGAGATCCTAAGCATAGAATTTTTTCAAGGCATCCGAATGCCAAGTATTTTTTAATTCTACGCCTTCGGCATCGCCGAGTTTGTACACCCCTTTTCGTACTTTGGCACGAACCAGATAAGGACCTTCCCAATTTGCGCGAAATACCCCGTGGGATGGCCTTCGGGGTCCGAATTCAGCCTTTCGGAGAATGAGGTCTCCTTTCTTTATTCTCTTTGGTCTGGCGCGCAAGTTTATAGCCGCGGCCATTCTTTGCTGAAAAGCTTTTCTTCTCAGCTCGGCTATTTCCCTGTGTTCGCCGACGAGGTCAAGCTTGGTTGTTAGGCCAAGGTCATTCCCATTTTCATCGAATACTTGTACCCATATTGACGGTCGCACGACTTCGACTGGGATGATGGCCTCTGTACCGAAGACGAGTGAAAAGGGGGTCTCCCCTATGGCTCTTCGGGGTGTTGTTCGGTAACTCCATAACACGCTTTGGAGCTCTCCTGGCCATTTCCCTTTTGCTTCCCCCAGTCTCTTTTTCAGACCATCTTTTATGGTCCTGCTAGATACTTCTACCTGCCCATTGCTTTAGGGGTGAGCTACTGGGGCGAAGTGTATTTTTGTTCCGAGGTCACTGATAAATTCCTGGAATCCTTTGTCTATGAACTGGGTCCCATTATCAGCTACTAGAACCCTTGGTATGCCAAATCTGCATACAATATTTTTCCAAACGAACTTCTGCACCTCTTTTGCCGAGATGGTCGCCAATGGTTCTGCCTCGACCCATTTCGAGAAATAGTCTACTGCTACCACGTAGAATTTTACGCCTCCAGGGGCTGTTGGGAGTGGCCCAATGAGGTCTATGCCCCAGACTGCGAAGGGCCAAGGATAGTCAGCCGAAGTTACCAATTCTGAGGGTGTCCTCTAGATATTCACGTATCTTTGGCAATTACCGCATTTCCGTATGAACTGCCTAGCGTCCCTTCTCAGGGTAGGGCAAAAGTATCCTTGGTGAAGTATTACTGCTGCAAGGGCGTCGGTTCCGATGTGTGAACCACAAGCGCCTGCGTGTACTTCTTCGAGGATCATTTCAGTATCCTCTTCGTCAACACACCTCTGTAGTGGATTTGCATATCCCTGCCGATATAATTCTTCTCCAATTAGGAAGAATCGGCCGGAGCGCCTTCGCACTTTGGCAGCTTCGCTGGGGTCTTCGGGGAGTACATTGTCTGCGATATACCTCTTTATCGGGTCCTTCCAGCTTTTTCCCGAAGTTGCTATGCTCAGTATTGTAATGCTCGAGCTGTTTAGTTCTTCGGCGCATCTTTTCGACTTTTCCAAGCAATCCACTTCGGCATTATACCGTCGAGGTATGTTTTCAATTTTTACGGTGTCGAACTCCCGAATGAGCTTTGCTACCAATTCATGGTATTTTGCTAAGGTTGGATGTTTTGCCCCGTAGTCTCCTACCGTTTGTCGTACTACCAGCTAGGAATCGCTGTGGGCTTTCAAGTTTCTTATGCCAATCTTTCTGGCTAGGCGCAATCCTGCTATGAGGGCTTCATACTCCGCCATATTGTTGGTGACGTTAAAGCCGAACTTGATAGCCCTTATCACTTCTAGGCCTTCAGGGCCTCTGATGATTACACCAGCTCCCTGGTGTTCGGACCCCGAGGCTCCATCAACATACAAAGTCCATTCGGGCTCACCTTCGCCAGGAACCGGGTGGCTATCCTCGGTGGTGGGTACTTCGGCGATGAAGTCTGCCAGTGCTTGAGCTTTTATGGCTTTCCGAGGGTCATAAGTGATGTCGTGTTCGCCAAGCTCTATACAGCACTTGGAGAGCCTTCCGGAATGATCAACCTTCCTCATGATATCCCGTAGTGGCAGACTACTTCGGACGATGATAGGGTGAGCCTGAAAGTATGGCCGTAGCCTTCTCCCTGCCAGCACCAAGGCATATATAGCTTTTTGCAACAAAGGATACCTGATTTCAGCGCCATGCAGGGATTTGCTTACATAATAGACCGGCCATTGCTTCGACCCCTCTCCTTTCACGAGGACCGAGCTCACAGTTTTTCTGTGACGGCGAGGTATAACACGAGGCGCTTTCCCTCGCGAGGTTGCCGCAGGGTGGGCAGGCTGGCTAAGTTGATTTTGAGTTCTTCCCAGGCCTTTTGGCGATCTTCATTCCAATGATGATCATTATTTCCGAGGTTGTTCTCCTCTCTTGCTGCCTTAGTGAGTACTTTGAAGAATGGTCGACACTGGTCTCTATACCTGGAAATAAACCTGCTAAGAGAGGTTATCCTTCCAGTGAGTCTCTGCACATCCTTTATTGTGGCCGGAGTTCGGAACTCGAGCAGAGCCTTAATTTTTTCTGGTTTAGCATCAATGCCTCTTTCTGATACCATATACCCAAGGAATTTTCCCGACGTCACTCCGAAGAGGCACTTTTCGGGATTGAGACGGATCCCGAAGGCTCTGAGCTGGTGGAAAGTTTCCTTTAGATCTGTGACGTGGTCGTCAGGTAGCTTGCTTTTGACTATCATATCGTCGACATATACTTCTATGTTTCTCCTTATCTGATCGTTAAAGACCTTGCTCATCAGCCTCTGGTAGGTGGCTCCTGCGTTTTTGAGCCCGAAGGGCATTCTGACGTAATAGTATGTTCCTCCCTCGATAATGAACGCGGTTTTCTCCTCATCTTCGGGGTCCATCCTTATTTGATGATACCCACTGAAGGCATCTAAGAAACTTAGGAGCCCGTATTCGGCCGTTGAGTCTAGCAATTGGTCTATTGGTGGGAGGGGGTATGAGTCTTTTGGGCAAGCATCGTTCAAGTTTCTGAAGTCGATGCACATCCAGAGCTTACTGCTTCCCTCTTTTGTGGCAATAACCACGTTGCTTAACCATTCGGGGTATTTGACCTCTTTGACGACACCAGCGTCTAACAAGCGCTGCACTTCGGTTTTGACAAAGTTACTTTTGTGGACCGAGATGCTCCGTTTCTTTTGCCGAACAGGTTTTACCTCCGGAGTTACTTTAAGGCTATGCTGTATTATGCCAGGGTTTACCCCCGGCATATCTTTCGGCGAATAGGCAAATAGATCTTTATTTGTCAGCAGAAAAGATACAAGTTTTTTCTTGTCACCTTCGGCCAAGTTTTTCCCTATTCGGGTATTTTGGCCTGGGACAAGTTCCACTTCTTCTATTTCCGTTATCGCGGGATCTTTTGCCTCGCCCTTCTTTGGCGCCTTTGCCT
Organism: Aquilaria sinensis; assembly: GCA_005392925.1. Lineage (NCBI taxonomy): Eukaryota > Viridiplantae > Streptophyta > Magnoliopsida > Malvales > Thymelaeaceae > Aquilaria > Aquilaria sinensis. The sequence goes on from SMDT01002935.1 coordinate 241,743, forward strand.
CCATTGTTTGCGTGAAGTTGCTTACTGGAGCCTTTCGTGCCTTGACGAACACCTTCCTTACCTCGCTCTGATAGATGAAGATTTCCGCGTCACCATCCTTGGTGGCGAAAGTGACCGTTAAGTACTTAACATCAGGGAGGATGTGCAGATTTCCCTGTGTCTGCCTTCCAAGGATGGCGTTGTACGATGAAGGGACATTCATGATAATGAATCTTGCCATTGTGGAGGCAAATAATTCAGAAGTCCCATCTACCAAAGTTCCTTTCATCATTAAGGGGAGATCGATCCATCCAAGGACGGGCAGTTCGGATGGTCCTACCCCGAAGGTAGGCGAGGTGACGGGCTTGAGGTCGCTGCTAGATATGCCCAAGTTCGGCAGTAAATGCGAAAACAGGACGTCGGCGTTCGATCCATCGTCTAGCAAAACTCTCTTGACGTCCCAGCTTCCTATCCTTGCCATGATCAACAGTGGATTGTCGTGGGGAAAGATGACGACGGAGCCATCCTTGCGGGCCAATTTCTTTGTCGGACTCTGATATTCCATGACTGCTATTTCTCTGACCTTCCTCTTTCTTTCCGAGGACGGGACCCCCGTCGTAATTGTCTATATTATTCCTGCCGGAGGTGGAGGGCGCTTTTTCGGGCTTCGGTTTCTCCGTCTGTCAGAGTCGTAGTCCTCATCTTCTACCTTTCCTTCCTCCTCCTTTTTCCCTTTCGAGGAGGGCATCCGCAGATAACGCCGAAGTTGGCCCAGTTTTATTAGCGACTCTATATACTTCTTCAATTGAAAGCAGTCTTCGGTGTCGTGGCCGTGGTCGCGGTGAAACTGGCAGAACTTCTTCATGTTCTTTTTATTATCAGCGGTCATGGCTCTTGGTCGCTGAATCTGAGTCCCCTGCCTTTCCATTGTCATGAGGATGTTGGTCCTTGTGGTGTTCAGAGGTGTGAAGATTGGGGGTTTCCTTCCCCTCGTCCTCCGAGGTCGGACTGCCTGTTCGGTTGGGTACCGGGTTTGCTGGTTGGACCCTTCGGCCTGGGTGTGATCGGACTTCGGTCCACCCATTCTCAGTTCTTCGGCCGTCATGTGCTGTTCGGCCCTTCGGTAAAATTCGCCAAGCGTGTCCGGGGGGTCTTTGGAGAACTCGTAAAACAGCTGTGAGTTTCTCCGAAGGCCCCGCATCATGGCGAGAATGCGTATTTCGGGCCGAAAGTCTGGGACACTCAAGGCTTCTCTGTTGAACCTCTCAACATAGTCACGGATGGTTTCTCCATTTCTTTGCGCTATGTCGAACATTTGGACAGGCATCTTCGCCGTTGGCCGACTTCCAATAAATTGCTGCGTGAAGGCCGTGGATAACTCCTGAAATTCTATGATGGTTCCTAGAGCTAATGAATTATACCACGCAGTTGCCTGTCCTGTGAAGGTGACCTCAAAACATTTGCACAAGGTAGCGTCGTCGGCACCATGCATCATCATGCTGCGTCTATACTTAGTCAGACGGGCTTGTGGATCAGTATGGCCATCATAAGTTTCGAGCCGAGGTACTCTGAAGTCGCCAGGCATGGCAGCCTCAACTATGGCTTGAGTGAACGGGGACTCATCCCCACAAAAGGTTTCAGACAGCCTGGCCCAGACGGGCTTGCGAGCTACCTGTTTTTCTACCCTATCTAGTCTTGCTAGTATCCTCTCCATAAGGATCGTGGCACTAGGTTCTTCCTCTGGGAAGGGAGATTGTCAGCGTCCCTTCGGGGAGCGAGTTCGGCGTTGAGGGGACAGGGACCTCGCATCAGGCGATGAGCTCCTTCGGTGTGGGACTTCGGGTCGCCTGGACTTGGCTCGTTCTGCAAGTTGTGCCCCGAGGGGCATATTTTCCATTGAAGACTCCTCACGCGGATCCCCGCTTCCCGAACTACAGTGAGTTGGTTTGGGGCTTCTCTCTCGAGGGCGTGCTGGCGAGGGAGGCCTTTGCGCCTAAGTCTGTTGCGGCCACCTTCGGTCTATATGCTGTGTCATTTCAGCCACAACAGAACATTGAAAGTCACATAGGAAACTCATTGTTATGACCAGAGGACGCTCTTCCTCCGGCGTGGAAGTCCCTGGAAAGGTTTGCTTAGTGGCCGGTTGAGCTTCAGGCACGGACGGGGACTTCGGGAGTCCCTTGTCCTTTCAACGCCGAGTTTCAACAACGGCGACCTCAGAGTGCGTTCCCACAGAGGGCGCCAAGTGATGCCCCGAGGCATCCTCGTTAAGTGGCATTGTGACTTCTGGAGGGACTTCCTGAGAGGGAGAACGCCTGGAGCCCAGATTTCCCAGAGGAGCGTGCCTTAAAAGCTTAAGAAGAGAGGGTTAGGAGGTCCCTAGAGTGTTTTTCCGGGGAGGAGCCTCCGACGCCCAAGTTAGTGTCTTGAGAAGGTGGAGTGGGAGCACTAAAGGTTTTAGTGGCTTTGCTTGTTCGTGTTTTCTCAAGAAAAAAGGGGGTATGGTCCTAAAGCGTCCCCTTGCCAGGGTTTGTTCCCTGGTATTTTATAGGAGTGTTCAGTCCGTTCAGATCACGACATGTGTCCGGTCAGATCTTTCCTGTACCTTCGGGCGCACGGGACAAGTAGCTGTTTGCAGGCTCCTCGAGCCTTGGTCTGAGACAGGTCGTGACAAGACCTGGACGGCGTGGACGTGTCAGACTGCCATTCCAGGCGGCGTATAGCGCCTGCGGATGACATGTCAGAGGCTTCTTAAATGCTCCTACCATACTCCCGAGGTCCCCTGGGTGAGGTCATCCCTTGGTACGGATGTCCTTCTTTAGCCGGTGTACCACTAGTTCGGGAAGCTCCCTAGCTCGGGGGTTCCACCTTCGGGCCAACTATTCTCCCATTTTGGAATAGCTAGACCTTCGCCTCTGAAGGCGATCCACTTGGTGCCCCGAGAGAGCTGGTAACGTTTTTGGAGTTCCTGAGGTATTACCCGAAGTCCCGAGTTCGACACGTCTTGACTTTGCTACTTCTGAGGTCAGTAATAGTGTCTCCTTCGGGTGACATTAAGCTCTCCGGTTACCTTATTTTCGACAGGAGGCACGGGGTGAGAGAGGCGATAGTCCTTCGGCTATCAAGAATTGTTTATAGAAAAACCTGAAGGACCATAAGTGTTATTTTGTGATTTATTTTAATGTTTTTAATGCCACATAAGCAATTATTGTTAGACATAACTCTGAAATTAACCGAAAGTAGTTAGACAAGATATGCGACAAGAGGTAAGGTACCTCGCTAAGACAATTTGAAGGTAAGGTACCTGTTAGGACAAAAAAAAAGCTAGGTGACCCCCAGTGGATTTTACCCTATAATGTGGCAACACATAGCCACAATTATGTTGGACAGAAAAATCAAATTTTGGTAAGGGATTCGAGAGGAAGCCCGAAAGGGTGTTAGGATATCTAAGGTTGAGGTGTCAGAGTAGTACACGAAGACTTCCAAAACTCCTTTAAGTCCTAGTTGTTTTCTTGAGTTTTGTGGTTACTTATACATAAGCAAGGGAACTAGGTTAAGAAGGGTCACAATGAAGTATCGCTAGCTTAGGTGTAACATTTAGTATCATCGAAGACCTAGTCGTGCCATCGGGTGCAAGGTTTCGATGTGGGAACTTTAGTACACCTAGTGGGTCCTTGAGACATTGTTAACATTAGTCCAATCATGGTGCCCCTATACAACATAAAGGACATTCAACTAGTGAAAAACTTCACTAGTTAGGCTAGTAAACTATGCTTGCTATTAGACAAGACTTTACCTTGTAGTTTAAGGACTAGGAAGTGGATAAGTCTAAAGGGACTAAAACATATGTGCATAGGTTTAGCCTCACACTATATGAGATCACAGCAGATTACATATGATTATATATGTGTTCTCCTTAGTATATTTCCTTGCAGGTGAAGACCCTTTTTTGAGAATTCTTGAATTCTTACTCCTTAGTTTATGTTGTGCAGATTCTGACGTTGTTAAGCCTAATAACCTCTGAGGTTTGTCGAGGTTGCCTTTTGTTGCAAGTACTTTGTTATGAGAATCTTTACGATTCTAGTTTTCATAGTTACTTTTTGGTGAAGTGAAAGTATTAACTATAGTATTTCTTGATCGTAAAGGCTAGCAAGCATGTGGATAGGCTTTTGTGACTTGCCACTAGGATTCATCTCTAAGGTGGAAGTTAGTTGGGATGATCTCAGTAAGAAGGCTTGTATATGTTGTACGCCTAGTTACCTCCAGTGTTTATGGATAAAGCTTAGGACTCTAGGGTTACTCTTGGGGGAGGAACATTAGTCTTCTTTTGTTGAATGCCCTCACATAGTTTTTTATGTGTAGTTATAATGATACAAATGATGGACTTATATACTTTGACTATTCGAACTTTGATTTCCACAGAAAATGCCTAGATAATTGTGAATGTTTTATAGATTTTCGTTTACTCAAGTCAAAGCAAAATTGAATGCATACTTGCATTTCTAGACTAATTCACTATTGACACAAAGTTTTAATTTGGCACACATAAATAACTAGCCAATTTCAACCATCGTGAGATCTGTTCTCACAGGTTTTCTGGGTAGGGCCATGGGTGGTCGTGTCATTAACCATAATCCTTAATCCCAACCTTAAACCCCTCAACCCTAATCATTAAACAGTAAACCCTAATTTTTAACCCTCAATTTTAATCTTAGCCCTAAAATCATAAATCCCAAACACTAAAGCTTTTTATCCAATGCGAGGTGTTCAGAGTTGTACTAAATCTAGACTAGTCCATGTTAAAAGGAGGTCTTCATTATCACCGCTTGAGCCTTTTTATCATGGTGACATAAGCACAATAAGCCTACTACTATCAATATATGAACATTGGCCATCAACAGTGGTACGGTATTGTGAAAATAAAGCCACTATCCTTTATTAATTGCCTATTTATCTAGATAGGGATAGTTACAATGATTGAACTAATTGTATTCTTTACCATGTTTAGTATTTTCTATGTCTAGTAACTTCTATATTTGGGTTCGCCTAAAGCTAGAAACTTTCATCTTTTTATATCTTCCATATTCAATATGTCCCATATTTAAGAGCTTCCGTATCTAGTAATTTCCATTTTTTGGGGGCATCCACATTTAGTAACTTCCACCTTTTGGGTTCTTCCAAACTAAATAACTTTAATATTTAGTAAGTCTAATAATCTTCATAAGCAATTGTCAAAATTACAGCATTGGTCCCTAAACTTGTAAGTATAACGAAACAAGCTAACTAAATTTTGGTAAAATTCAATTTTGACAAACTACAATAATTACAACTTTGGTCATTCAAATTTCTATATTTCTACATTGTTCACCTAGAATTTTTTGAAATTTCATAGTTTAGCCACTAGTAGTAAACTAAAGCTGCATTTTGTAGCAATAGTTGAAAATTGTAGCAAATTTTTTAGAATATAAGTGCAGCAAAATTGTCATAGTACATAAATTTAATGGCGGGAAGAAGAAAAGGCCCACAAAAAATTGAGTGGTTAACTATACAACCATTTATATTGTTGCACTTATCCCATGGCAAGATCATTGCAAACCATGAGGCCGTGGGGTGGAACAATCACAAACATTAGTTACATGTGGCAATTTCAAGGTAGATATCTACAATGATTTCCAAATGGTCACAGTATCTACCTCAATTTTGTATCAATTTGCAACAAAACTCATGGCAAACAAGCGCAATATCTATGCCAATTATAATCATTGCAAATATTAAGATAACCTCCTAAACATACCTATGCCTCTCATTCTTTGATTTAGGCTCAAGCCTTAACCTAAATACTCCTTTCTTGCTCCCCACCACATTCCAACCTTCCAGTAGCTGATTCTTGACATTTCCTTCATGTTTTCATCATATAATCATTGAATTTAGCTGTTTGTCAATCAAGTTTTCTTTAATTTACTCATAATCTCTCATTTTAATTAATTTTCATTTTTTAATTTGTTAAATGTTAGTGATATGGAAGTGTTTAGGTGATAGTGTGATTATCCACTAATGTTGATATGTAAGTGTCTCTAATCCATATATGTTGGTTGTATACTAGTGTTAATATTTAGGGACCTAATTGACAAAAATGAAGAAGTGTAGTCTATAAGTATTTCAATATTTAGGCTTAATTGACAAAAATCTAAAAGTGTTAGTCAAAATTGTATGTATTTTAATATTTTGAGGCTTAATTGATAAATATTAAAAAAAGTAGGAAAAATTGTAAGTATTTTAACATTTAAGGACTTAACTAATAAAAATGGAAAAGTATGGCACAAAAATGTAAGTATTTCAATATTTAAGGATTTAACTAACAAAATGGATAAGTGTCGATCAAAGTTGTAAGTATTTTAATATCTAGCGACTTAAATGAGAAAAGGAAACTGTGTAGGACAAAATCAAAAGTATTTTAATATTTAGAGACTTAATTGACAAAATGGAAAACTGTGGGAACAAATTGTAACTTATGAAAGTGGGAGTTTATTTTCCTACAATTTCAAAAACTAATGGAAAATACTTGTAGTAAACTCATTAGAAAGTAAAAATAATAAAGGCATAATTGTATTAAAACTCATTACATCAACATTACATCTAAAATTCAAAAAAATTAGGAATGAGGTGTTTCGAATGTGGGTACACTAGGTAAGGTAAGGGCACACTCGACCTTCCCCAAGATATGTGTCGTGCCCGGCCTAGTGGTCAGCACACATGTGGTGGTAGAACATCCGCTATGCTGATGATGTGTTCCTCCACCCCACCGGTGTTGCCTACTTAGAGGCCACCCACCCTAGTGAAGCACCCTTATGACCCACATGTTGATGGGGGCATCTACTTTGCTATCACAACCATATGTGAACACACATCTCGTCTATGTGTGGAGTACCAGAGTAGAGACTAGTACAAAAATGGTGAGTTGCTGTATGATGAGTTCATCAAGTTGGGCTTAATATTCTGACCGCCTTCAAGACACCAGGGTTAGGCACAAGTACTTGCGTAGGGGACATTCGTGTGGCTACCCACCTATGACAAGTAGACTCCAAATGGCTCACTGCCTCATATAAGCCCACCTAATGTGCAGGCGCGATGACCCTTTCACCAAAGATGCATTGGATGATTGTCCTACTTAAGTAAGTATTCAAGATTTTAATTTTAGATTTTATCTTAGATAATTCAATTCAACTTTGAACTAATTCATTGTTTTTTTTCATATTACAACATCTTGACAAATAAGTCTATGCAATAGACCCTTACTTCCATTAATTAGAAGCTATATGATAGCCGAAGTGCTATCGCCCCGAACACCTTAGGACACCCAGAAAAAGGGAGCCAAACACCTGAGGCACGCGACCTCGGTAGCCAGCCAATACTAACCTCGGGAAACTACCGTAGCACCTCCATCGGGAGGGTGACCGAACTAGCTTCGAGGAAGAGTGCCAGCCACCTCCTGAAGGTGAAAGCCCCCTGAAGAGACCAACTTCGGCGCCCATAAATACGCCAAAGTACTAGTACGACTCCGGGAAGAGGCCCCTCACCCCGAAGGGAGACGTCAACCCAGGGGACCTCAGAAGTACGGCGGGAGCCATCAAGGAGCCGCTGCCTTCGATGCAGAAGGAGGAGCAAATGTCAGATTGAGGAACTCAAGTTTAGACCAAGTCCACCGAGGCCCCTCGGGAATATCCAGGGCAACCAAAAAGGAAGGGTCGAGGTCCAGATATCTCTTCAGAAATTGGTGACGAGCTAGCCAGAAGCCGTCCTGAAAGGCAACCTTAGTCGCCTGAACGGCCTTGTCTTTCTTGACATCCAGATCGTCCACCTCATTCTGAAGATCCGAAACCTCCTTCCGAAGGTCTTCGACCTCCTTCTCCAGCTCCTTTATCTTCTTCTTCTTCTTTGAATCCTTCTCTAGTGAGTCGACCTTGGCTTGGAGTTCAGCATTCTCATCCATCGCCTTCGCCAAAAGGGAAGATTCCCCTTCTTTTTCCTTTTGAAGGATCTCGTTGGCCGAAGTCAAGCTCACTACTTTGTCACCAAGGTCAGACATCTTCTTGGAAAAATCCTTCAAGAGCTCCTCTTGGCCCTTCAAGAATTCCTCCCGAAGATTGGCAACCCTTTCCTTGGCTATATGGCTCAACTCGGTGTTCATCACAACCGAGTTAGCACAAAAAACCTTGGCCTTCTCAAGTTTACCTTCGGCCCAAGCCCGGACCGAAGACTGCTTTGTTGCCCAAGCTTGAAGGTATCCACTATACCCCAGGAGCTGCAAAAAAGAAGGTACTTAGTGAAATTTACACAAAGAAAGCCAAAACACTTAGACAAAAAAGTGGGAGGAAAAATGAAGAAGCCTGAGGAATTACCTGAGCAGCATGCTCGGAAACTCTAGCGGCAAGGGAGTCCTCAGAAGCACACTCCTCAGCAACTGCCTTGAAGGAGGCCTGAGTGAGCACCCTCCTCGCCATTTGGGGAGCCATTTCCCGGCAGTCCTCGGAGAATAGGTTCATGTCCTCTGTAAAAGACCAGAACGGCTCCCTTGGCACCTTGTCCTTTGGGACGTAGGAATCCTGAAGAGCCCGCCTACGGGCATGTTCCAGCATCCAAGCTGAGGGTGCTAGATCCTCTGAAGAAGTTGAAAACATAAATCAGACAAAGCCCCTTAAACTCTACAGAGTTATGACGATATAAGTATAAAAAAGGGGGGTAGGAGACAAACTTGGCACGACCTCAGCACAATCATCATCAGAGTCTCGAACCTCTTCCACGTCGGTAGGAACATGTTTGCCTTTATCCCTTCAGTGTTTTTCCAGCTCCTCGGCAGAGGGACTCCCCTCCAAATAGCCTACAAGATCTGCCGATGTGGCGGGACTCAAAGAAGCAGGAAGGGCAATCACCCCAGCAGGAACCTCGGCCGTAGTTTTAGGCTCAGCGAGAGTTGTAACCTTGGTGGAAGTTGCAATGACATCGCCAACCTTAGTGGAAGTAGCAATGATGTCACCAACCTCGGTAAAAGTTGCAAGGACACCAACTTCTACCACATCCTCCGGGGGTGGAAGAAGGATGTCCTTCTTCACTTTCTTGGCCGAAGACAGTCCACTCCCAGTAGTCTTGCGCCTCTTGAAGATGCCTTTCATCGTTTGCTCTCCCTTCTCAGCTTGACCAAGGAAGAGAGACTTACAGTAGGCAGTGGACTCGTCGCCCATCTCTGCAAAAGAGGGAAAACATCAGCATGAGTCCAAACAGGCACTTATGCTGAAACTTTGAGAGAAAACTTACTTTCAAAAAAGGCCTCATAAGTGAGCTCGCTCCGAATAAGCATCACCAGCCAAGAGTCCTTCCCCTCGGTAGCAAGAGCTAGCATGCCAAGATCCGTCTTGTGCTCCGTAACCACCCCCAACTCCCGAAGAACCTCCTCGGTCATGAGTTTCCACATGATAGGGAAAGGGTAGAGGGAACGTGGAGGGACCTCGGCATCCTAATCGACGATAGCACGGATATGTCTGTCAAAGTCCACAAACCTCGCCTCCAACTCAGGAGTTAGCAACTTCTTGGGATCAACGACATCCATCTCCAGCTTTCCCCCGAGCCCACTTAGTCGGAACATGCGACCAAGCCTCCGCCACCTTTAGGAAGAAGAACTTCCTTTGCCACCCTCGCCAACTATCCTTGGTAGCGAAGGTGAACATGAATTTTTTGCTCCCAGATCCCCGAGGTAGCATGAAATGAAAGCCACCCTTCGGAACCGGATAGAGCTTGTAATACTGCATGAACAGGATAAAATGGGGTTTTACCTCGAAGACCCCACACATACAGAGAAAGGCATTGAAATAGTAGTACGAGTTGGGAGGAAGTTGATTCACGGCTATGCCATGAAATTGGAAAAAGTCACAAATCATCTTCACTGGAGGATACCGAAGTCTGGCCTTCAGTTGGGCTCAAAAAATGGTAACCTTGTCGTCCCGGTTCATAAAGCTAAAGTGACCAAGGTGGGGTAATCTTGTGGTGGCGTACGAAGGGAGGAAAAATTTAGTTGTCCACCTCTCTAATTTCTCAGAAGTGGAGCAACAAGGGTGAGACATAAGAGATTGCCAACTCTCGGGAATAGCCGAAGACATGGTGGGCCAAAAAAGAGACTTCAGAAGAGAAGAAAAACAACTTCAGAAGCAAAAAGAAAAAGGAGAAACCGAAGGAAGAACCCACTGAAGGCCTTGATGAAATCAGGATTTCTAAATGCCGTCGTGCAAGATGCCGAAAATCGCTCCGCGGCTAATACCACCACAAAAAGGCACGGAAGCAAACGAGAGCAAAATGAAAGACAAAGGAAAACAAATGAAGAGTGTGATAGGAGGAGACTTATATAGATCGAGGAAGGGCAGCCAAAAGGACGTCAAAACTGCTGTGTGAAGGTGAAACGTCACCATGATTGCCCCTCACGCGCAAAAAGGTGTGCCCATCCCAACCAGCATTTGCCACGTGTCATCCGTCACAAGAAACTAGGACACATTTTCTGACATCCTGAAAAAGTGGGCACGCTGCTCCAAAATGACACGCCTAGTTTCAAAGACGTGACGGTCCATTAGCCTATGATAGAAAAAGTAAAGAGGTTGGGTATCTCGAGAACACCAAAAGGCAAACAGGTAACACCTGCCTGAACAAGGCTTACCTCCTACGTGGTAAATCACCTCCCCTGCGAACATCGCACTCCGAGTCCCGAAAAGCGCCCCCGAAAAGACCACTAGCCGAAGTCTCCACTCCAGCTTTCCGAGGGGGGGCATGTGATAGCCGAAGTGCTATCGCCCTGAACACCTTAGGACCCCCGGAAAAAGAGAGCCAAACACCTGAGGCATGCGACCTCGGTAGCCCGCCAATACTAACCTCGGGAAACTACCGTAGCGCCTCCATCGGGAGGGCGACCGAACTAGCTTCGAGGAGGAGCGCCAGCCACCTCCTACAGGTGAAAGCCCCCTGAAGAGACCAACTTCGGCGCCCGTAAATACGCTGAAGTACCAGTACGACTCCGGGAAGAGGCCCCTCACCCCGAAGGGAGACGTCAACCTAGGGGACCTCGAAAGTACGGCGGGAGCCATCAAGGAGCCTCTGGCACACCGTACTCTTACGGCCCCCGACACGCCGCCCCCAGACACGCTCTGACACACCGTCATAGCCTACGTTCTGCAGGGCTACGCTGCGGCCTGAAGATCCTGTAGGCGGCTAAGGGCCCCCACGCCCAGAAGTACGAATGGTATCCATTCATACACATGTTGCCATCCGAACAGCTCACCCCCTCCTATATTTACCAGAGAATGGTCCGAGCCTGGGGGGCTCTCTCTCTCTCTCTCCTCTCTCCGTCAAAAATACTTTGAGGTAAAGGGGCTTCTCGCTCATCTCCTCTCAGCCCTCAAAATAGAACACGGCCACGACAGGTAATAATCTCTTGTGCTTACTACTCTTTCTCCATCTCTACTAAGCACTGACTTGGGCGTCAGAGGCTCCTCCCTGGAAAAAGACTCCGGGGACCTCCTAACCCCTATTTTTCGAGTGTCTCAGGCAGGCCCTCCTACCACGAGCGAAAGACGCTGCCGGCCATCCCAGGTGATCCACACAGAGCACCCTCTCCCTGGGTTCATCTGCACCTCTGGAAGTCCCTACTACAGTCTCCACGGCACATAGTGGAGATCCTGATGGCGCTACTATAGGAACAACCTTGGCCTGTCTAGACAAGTATGCCACATGACTGACGTAGGAGCTTGTGACCCAACTACTGGTAAAACCCTAATCCTTCAAATTACCTTAATCATATATTTTTATTTAATTAAAACACATAAATCTCATTTTATATTTGTCATTCTCATCGATGTTTAATTAAATTGGTATAATTTCAAGAGTATTGTGAACTTCACCAATATTCATTGCCTCATTTTAAACTACTATTTGAGTGAAGAGTGACCATCACGGGCCTTCTACTTTAGGAGGCTCCTTGGTTGTTTCCGCATTATCCGGGTGTTCAGCTATGAAATCTGCTAATGCTTGAGCTTTTATGGGCCTACTTGGCTCATAAATGATGTCATATTCTTGAAGTTCTATGCACCATTTACACAGTCGCCCTAAATGGTCAACTTTTTTCATGACATCTTTTAGAGGCAAACTACTTCAGACGATGATAGTATGACCTGTGAAGTAAAGCCAAAGTCTTCTTCATGCAAGGACCAAGGTGTAGACAACCTTTTGTAAAACTGGGTATCCTACCTCAGCCCTTTGCAAAGACTTACGTAAGTAATATATTGGCCATTCTTTTCCACCATCATTTTCTCTGACCAGAACCGAAGTCATAGCTTTCTTGTTGATAGCAAGGTAAAGTATGAAGGGCTCACCTTTTTTTCGCTACCTAAGTGTAGGCAGCTGTATCAAATATTCTTTTAGAATGTCCCAAGCTTCTTGGCATTCATTATTCCATGGGGATTGATCACCATCACCCACAGGTGTTTTTTTGGCTACTTTGGTCAACACCTTAAAGAACGGTTGACATTGGTCAACATAACATAATATGAACCTACTTAGTGCTGTTATCCTGCCCATAAGTCTTTGCATATCTTTGAGGGTCTTCGGAATTTTTGAATCACACAAAGTTTTAACTTTTTCAAGGTTAGTGTCTATACCTCATTCGAAAACCATAAAGCCAAGGAACTTGCCAGTGTTAACCTCGATCATGCATTTCTCTAGGTTTAATCAAATCCAAATTTCTTAAGTTATTTGAAAGTCTCTCTTAGATCGCCAATATGGTCATTTGAGTGTTCATTTTTTATGGTCATATCATCCACATAAACTTCCATATTTCACCCTATCTGATCAGCAAAGATTTTATTCATTAGGGGTTGGTAAGTAGCTCCTACATTTTTTAGTCCGAAGGGCATTCAGACATAGTAGAAGGTTCTTTCATCAGTGTTGAAGGATGTTTTCTCTTCTTCAGTTAGATCCATTTAGATTTGATTATATCCATTGAAGGCATCTATGAAAATTAACAAGACATATTCAACAGTAGAATCTACAAGCAGGACAATTAAAGGCAAAGGGTACAAGTCCTTTGGGCAAGCATTATTTACTCTTATAAAATCAATGTACATCCGAAGTTTATTGCTTCCTTCTTTTATGGATTTAATGATGATGCTAAGCTATTCTGGATATTTCACTTCTCTTATTACCTTAACTTCTAAGAGTTGTTAGATTTTTTCTTTAATGAAGTCCCTTTTGTTTGGGGCAATACTATGTTTCTTTTACCAAATAGGCTTAGCGTCAATATTTACTTTCAGACTATGTTGACTTAGGTCTGGATTTATTTCGGGCATGCCTTCAATGAGTAGGCAAATAAGTCTTTTTTTGAAAGTAGACAAGTTACATGCTTTGCCTTTTCCCTTTATGGTATGTCTTTTCCCACTTGAGTACTTTGGCCAAGAATCAATTCTAGACCCTTAGTTTTTGGTTTCTCACCTTCATCATTGATAGCCAAAGGGTTATCACCCAAATGATCTTCTTATCTGGCAGACCTGTTACCATCCTTGGTCTGATATGCGACCAACGTCGGAACAATTCTCTACACCACCCTTGGATACCTATACTACTGACTCGGGGAAAAAGACTCCCTGCCACCCTCGAGAGTCAACATTACCAACCTTGGAAATGTGGGTCCATCACCCTTGACAGAATAAATGTCTCCCAAAGATGGACTGCTCATCCAAAGGGGGTTTTCTAGTAGCACTCAGGGGAATTCCTTGTTCGAAAGGTTCTCAAATCCCCGAAGGGGTCTTAGGGAGAAACGACAAATACAGTTGGGGGATCTTTGAGAAAAGCCCCGCACACACCCTTACCCTCTGAGCATAACGACCTATGTCTAGCTGTAGACACCTCCCTCCAAAGGTACAGACAGAATTTGGCCGAACACATGTCCAGATCTACATATGCCGGGCAAAATGACCTCCTCTTTCTGGCCTCCTATAAATACTTGTGAGGCTCCTAGGTAATAACACACGGGACTCTCTCTTCTTACTCTTTGCTCTTAGCAAATTCTCTCCCATATACTAACTTGGGCATCAGTGGCTCCTCTCCCGGAAACACACTCCGGGGAGCTCCTAACCCATATTCTTCAACGTATTGCAGATCCCTTCTCACCAGAAGTTTCTCTCTCAGGCCCAACATGTCATGCATCAAAGATGTTGTTGGGCATCATTTGACACCATCTATGGGAACTCACCCCCAAGCCGCTACTGTTGAGACTCGACATTCAAAGGACAAGGGACTTTTGAGGTCCCAGTCCATACCGGAGACTCAAGAAATGACTGAATAGTACAGCGGAGACTTCCCTCCCAGAGGACGAGCATCCTCCAATGGTCACAATGGGTTCTCTATATGACTTTCAGTGCTCTATCATGGCTGAAATGACACAATAACTCGACCAAAGGTGGTCACAAGTACCTTCAAAATGGGCACATTCTCTAGACGCTTATCTGGAGGAAAGTTATAAGTCACCACACTGGAGCTCCGATAGCAAAAGCCCTTATGATGAGTCCTCAACGGAGAACATATTGAATCGAGGATGATGTGCTACAGGAGCAAGGTCAAAAGAGCCAAGGATCTCTCACCAGTAAAGTCCATCCTCATATAAGAAGTCCCTATCCCTATGCCAACAAAATTACTCACTAAGAAGACGACGCTATTCTCCTTTACTGGCAGTTCCCAGGCAGCAAGGAGACCAGGGCACTACTGTCCCAATGGAGAAGATCCTAGAGGGTTGGATGTTATGGACCTCCTAGTAGCAGGCACTCCCAAGGAAGGTAAAGTGTTCTAAATTAAGTTGGAACCCTGTTTCAAGTTTACATAGCAAGAATAGAGAAGTTTACCAAAGTTCACTAAGTTTCGAAGAAGTTAAGGCACTAATGAAGTTCAGGGGAAAATTGGTAATTTTGTATCCTGAATAGCCAGACGTGGTCCCGAGTGGTTAAAATGAGTTTTTATAACATAAATTTCAACCTTAACCCAAACTTGAAGAAATAAACAAGAAATAATCAAGAATAATGAAGTTACCAAAAGATGGGGGTTTAATTGTATTAAGCTTAATACTTTGGTGGCTTGGAGGTTAAGTGAGGGTTTAAGAAGGGGAAACTGAGGCTATGGCTGCCATAATCTCATTTCCAACCTTCTCACTCTCATTTTGCTCTCAATTTAACCTCAAAATCAAGATTTCTTGGTGCCAAAAAGAGCTATCAAGAGTATATAAGCTAGGAGGAGCTCATTTCAAGCATTAAACCATGGTTTGGAGTTTGGAAGTGTGTTTTCTCATATCCCCTATTTTTGATATGAGGTAACCAATGTGTTCTTGATTGAATTCATGTTATTTGGTTAGTTTGGAGCTTGGGTTTGGGTTAGGAAGCAAGGTTTTGATGATTGGTGTCTATATTTTTGTTTGGAACTTAGGTGATACTTTGGTGAGCTTAGTTGATTGGAAAATAGGTTGATTCTTGCTTGTTACTTGGAATTGAGGTAAGGGAGTTATGACTTAAAGACCAATTAATGCGATTGACATGAGTTTGCTTGAAGAACTTGAGTGATTCTAGCAATAGCATTAGTTAGAGGATTTGGTTGAATTGTGATGGACTATGAGGTTTAAGAGGATTTGGATGATGTTACGAGACATCATAGATTGGCTTGTGATAGTTGGTTATGTTCTATGCAATATGGTCTATGTTTGTGTGAAATTTGGAGGCTTTCCAAGCATGTTTACTATGTTTGCAAAGTGTTCAAAGTTCATAGCAGTAAAATGCGTGCCAATTCTGCAGATTCACAGATTGGCGACGCGTCGCCAATTTTGTGCACCAGTTCTCGACGCGTCGCCAATTGTGCAAGATGGTAGAATTTGTCACATTTTGCTAAGGTGATCGAGGTGAGACCTAAGCAAGTTCTTAGGGTGCCTTGAGGCCTAAGTATGCCGGGGGTACTTTAAGACTTCTGAAAGTCCCTCAAGACTTAAGCATTTCCTTAAGGTTTGAAAGATTTTATGGTTGCTTGAGCCATAAGCAAGGAAGCTAGTTGCAAATAAGCATAACTAAGTACCATTAGCTTGGGTGAAAGGTTTAGAACCCTTGGTGACCTAGCCATGCCGTAGCCACGAGGTTGCAAGGTGAAACCTTAGTGCTCCTAGTCTACAAGGTCTAAATGACCTAGTCTACAATAGTCCCACCATAATTCCCCTGCATAACATACTAAGGGAGAGGTTCAACTAGTGATTTATCACTAGTTAGGCTGGCAAGCGCAGCTTGCTAGTAGGCAAGGCAATGCCTTGTTGTTTAAGGGCAAGGCTGAGGAGAGTCTCAAGGGACCTAAATAGATGCATATATTAGACCCTCAAGTTGTATGAGCTCGCAGCAGGTTACATATATTATCATATGTGGTGTCCTTAGTAATTTTCTTATAGGTACACTAAAGACCCCTTACTGAGAATGTTATGTTGTCACTCTCTAGTTATGTTGTGCAGATTCAAAAGTTGTTGGGCCGGATAACCGTTGAGGGTTATTGTAGTAGTGAATTTTTGTGCACAGGTATTGCACTTGAGAATCCTTGTGATTCTAGTCTAGATGAGTATGCTTGAGTAGTGATGTCCGGAGACGTTTTCGCTGGAGGACATGGTGGTGTCTGGAGGGACTTCCTGAGGAGGAGAACGCCCGAAGTTGAGGTTTCCCAGGGAGTGGTGCCTGAAAAGCCCAAAAGGAAAGGTTAGGAGGTCCCCGGGATGTTTTTCCGGGGAGGAGCCTCCGACACCCAAGTTAGTTCTCTGAGAGGTGGAGGAAAGAGAGCACTCAGGGGTTTAGTGGCCTTGCCTGCTCGTATCCTCTCAACTGACTGACCAACCGTTTGCAAGGGGCTGCTCTTTAGTATTTATAGAAGTGTCTGGGCCGTTCAGATCGTGACACGTGTTCGGTCAGATCTGCTGTGTACCTTTGGACACAGGGGACAAGTAGCTGTTTGTAGGCTCCCTCGAGCCTTGGTCCGAGACAGGTTGTGACAAGACCTGGGCGGCGTCGGCGTGTCAGAGCGCCGTTTGAGGTGACATGGTGCGTCTGTGGGCGATGTGTCAGAGGCTCCTTAAATGCTCCTGCCGTACTCCCGATGTCCTTTGGGCGGGGTCGTTCTCTGGGACAAACACCCTTCTTCGGGAGTTATGCCCGCAGTTCGGGGCGCTGCCTAGCTCGCAGTTTCCGCCTTCAGGAAATCCTCTCTTGCTTGCGGTAGCTGATTCTTCTACCCCGAAGGCGGTCCGTTTAATCCTCCGAGGGGGCTGTCTGCACCTTTTGGAGCTCTCTGGGGTACTAGGCTAGATCCCGAGTTTGAGGCACTGGAATTCGCCTAGTCCGAGGTCAGTACTAGTGCCTCTCTTGGATGGTGCCAGGCTTCCCGAGCATGCTTTTGATAGGAGGTATGCTCTAGGAGAGGCGATAGTCCTTCGGCTATCACATGCCCTCCCATGGAAGCCGAAGTAGGGACTTTGGCTTTTGTCAGCTTTCGGAGGGTACCCTTCGGGGCTTTATGCATGGTGCCTGGGCCGAAGATACACCTTTTGTCTGTAGACGTAGCACAGACTGTCCCTTGGTGTCTCCGAGGTAACCTTTGTAGGTCACTGAAACGTCTCGTCTTGTGCCCAGGCGTGTCAGTCTGGGGCGGCGTGCTATTCGTCAGAAAGCGTGTTCCCTATTTGGCGTTATTGCTGACACGTGGCACGCCGTCATTGGAGAGGGTTACGTCGGTTACAGCGGGCGTGTCTTTTTATGCAAAATGGGTAATTATGGCGATGATTCGCCTTCGCCCAGCACTTATGACGTCGATTCGCCTACCCTTCCTCGGCCTATATATACCCTTAGTCCTTCATAACCCCCTTTTACTTTTGCTTTTGCTCTCTTCTGTCTCTCGACTGCTGCAGTGTTTTTCCTGTTCTCTCACGGTGGTGCTTTTTGACAGAGTGGTTTTCCGGCCACCATTTCACGACGGCGTCCTCAAATCCGGATTTTGGTAAAACATTTGGTAGGTTTTAGCTTCCAGTTTCTTCTGTTTTTCCAAATTTTTTCTTTGAAATAGCTTTTTTCCTTTTTCCGAACTCGATTTTTTGCCAGTCATGCCTATTCCCGAAAGCTGGGAACCCCTTCTTTCTCACCCCTGCTGCACCACTTCTGCAAAACTTAAAAAATGGAAAAAGAAGTTCTTCCTTCCTTCCTACGTCACTACGAGGTTGCCTCGTTCGGACCAATATAGCTTTTCAAACCGTAGTGATGAGGTTACTGTTTTCCGTGCCCAACTGAAGGCCGAACTTCGGTATCCTCCACCGAAGATGGTTTGCGATTTCTGCGATTTCCATCGCATTGCCGTAAACCAACTTCCGCCGAACTCGTACTGCTATTTCAATGCTTTTCTTTGTATGTGTGGTGTCTTCGGTATAGAGCCACACTTTGTCATTTTTCTGCAGTACTACAAGCTCTTCGTGGTCCCAAAGGGTGGCTTCTATTTCATGCTACCTCGGGGGTCAGGGAGCAAAAAATACAAGTTCACCTTTGCCAACAAAGACAGCTGGCGAGGGTGGCAACAGAAATTCTTTTTTATGAAGAAGGAGGAGGCCTGGTCGCATGTCCCGACGAAGTGGGCTCAGGGAAAGCTCGTGATGGATGTCGTTGACCCGAAGATGCTGTTAACTCCCGAGTTAACACCCATTTTTGCGGACTTTGACAAGCGCATCCGAGCGGTCTCTGACTGGGATTCCGAGGTCCCACCGCGCCCCCTTTACCCCTTTCCAATTAACTGGAAGTTGATGACCGAAGAAGTACTTCGGGAGTTGAAGGTGGTAAAGGAGCACGAAACGGACCTCGAGATGCCGGCTCCTGCCATTGCTGGGAAGGACTCCTGGCTGGTAAAACTTCTTCAGAAGGACATTACTTATGCGGATTTTTTCGAAAGTAAGTCATCTCCTGGTCCCCTTGTTTTAATTTCATCTTGGACTTACGCTGATGTTTTCTCTCTTTTTCAGAGATGGGCGACGATACTGCTGCCTACTACCGAGCGCTTTTCGTCGGGCAGGCCGAGAAAGGCGAACAAACAAAGCAGGCTGCCTCCCGAAGACGAAAGGCGACTGGCGGGGGGCCTCCGGCGGCCAAACGATCGAAGAAGACCGTGCCTCCTCCTATGCCGGAGATTTCCGAGGAGGTGGGCGAGGAGCCCGAGGTAACCGTTGCTGCGCCTTCGACCGAGGTCGGTGCAGATGTCGGTCCTTCAAGCCCTAACTCGGCGGCTCTTCTGGACGCTTTGGTGGAAGCCCCTTCTGCCGAAGATCGCCGCAAGAGGAAAGGGAAGGAGATTTCTTCTGAGGGGGCCCTGGATTCTGGCGACGATGTTGCCGAAGTGCCACCAGGTTTGATGCCTTAGACACTTAGTTTCTGAATTTTTTGGCAGCTACTTGTGTTTGACAATTTTTCTGCTTTTGTTGTGCAGAGGAGATTCTTCCTCCGGATTGGGTTGCCGAGCATGCCCGGAAGCGGGCCCTTCGGGATGCCCATATCCCGAAGGGGAAGATTCCGAAGGAGCCGTTTTGGTCCTTTACGGAGGACATGGACATGTACTCCGAGGACTGCCCGCTCATGGCCAAGGAGATTGCAAAGGGGGTCCTGACTGAAGCTTCTTTCAGGGCCCTTGCGGGGGCTCATCCGGATGATGACTCCCTCGCTGCGAAGCTTTCCGAGCACGCCGCCCAGGTGTGTTTCTCTCCTTGCCCCTTTTTTGTCTTTGATTTCTTCTAAGCATTTACCTTTCCTTTTTTGCCTTGTCTTATTCTTGGCTCTGTTTTTCTGCAGCTGCTGGGATATGCCGGATTCCTCAGAGTTCGGGTGGCAAGGCAGGGGATGTACCGGGCCGCCGCTTCAAAGACTATAGAACAATATCAGACCCAGTGCGCGGACCTGGTTGCTCGAAACACTCAGCTGGCCCAGACTTCGGCGTCAGAGATTGCTGCCCTTCGGGAGGAGTTTGCGAAGGAAAAAGAAGAACTTATAAAGGACTCCTCCCAGAAGATTTCCGACCTCGGCGGAAAAGTGGCGGAGCTGACTTTGGTTAATAAGGCACTTCAAAAGGAGAAGTCGGATTCTGCGGCTCTCCTAGCGAAGGCGGAGGCCGAGAAAACCGCACTTCAAGCCGAGGTCGAATCTTCGAAGAAGGGGAAGGATGAGTCGAGAAAAAAGAAGGTGAAGGCATTAAGGAAAAAGGTTGAAGACCTGGAGAAGGAGCTTAATGATCTTGGTGTCGAGAAGAGGAGATCCGACGAGATGACCAAAGTTGGTTTTCAAGACGGGTTTTGTCTCGTTCGTCATCAAGTTCTTCTGAAGTTTCCAGATCTCGACCTTTCTTTCCTGGAGGCCCTGAATATTCCTGAGGGACCTCGGTGGACTTGGTCCAAGCTCGAGCACTTGAACCTGCCTCAGACTCTTCCGGCGCGGGTGGTGGCGGAAAAGGATGCAGGGGCTAGTGGCTCTCGGGACGCCGAGAATCCCTAATTTTTCTCAGGCCCCTTCTGCCTTCTTTTTCTCTTTCCTTGTACTCTTTCTTTCCTTCTTCTTTGTAAGCCGATCTTGTCTGTCAATAAAGACTTTTTCTTTCCTGTAAGAAATTTTGGCTAAGTCTTTTTTTGTGAGATTGTTCATTCCTTTTTGCCCCGAACGTGTTTGCTCAAGAGACTTCGGAAGATTAGATCGGTTCTCTGTAAGCCTTTGTATTTAGAAATTCTCGCAAGGTTTTACATTTCCTGTTGTCCCGAACATGCTTGCTCGAGGGACTTCAGGAAATCACACCCATGCTTATTCTGGCGACCGTCTTCGCGGATTTTTAGTATTTCTTTTGTTCAAGAATCTTTCTTTCAGAGGCCCGTGTAGCTAGAAAATTTTTCTAACTTTGTACAATGTAAACCCTTTCGTCAAGATTCTAAGCATAGAACTTTTTCAAGGCATCTGAATGCCAAGTGTTTTTTAATTCCACGCCTTCGGCGTCACCGAGCTTGTACACCCCTCTTCGTACTTCGGCAAGAACCAGATAAGGTCCCTCCCAATTCGCGCGAAGTACGCCGTGTGACGGCCTCCGGGGTGCGAATTCCGCCTTTCGGAGAACGAGGTCACCCTTTTTTATTCCTTTTGGCCTAGCTCGCAAGTTTATAGCGACGGCCGCTCTTTGCTGGAAAGCTTTCCTTCTTAGTTCCGCTATTTCTCTATGTTCACCGACGAGGTCGAGCTTGGTTCTTAAGCCGAGGTCATTTCCACTTTCATCAAATACCTGCACTCGTATTGATGGTCGCACTACCTCTATTAGGATCAAGGGCTCCGTACCGAAGACGAGCGAGAAAGAAGTTTCCCCTGTAGCTCTTCGGGGCGTTGTTCGGTAGCTCCATAGCACGCTTTGGAGTTCTCCTGGCCATTTCCCTTTTGCCTCCCCCAGTCTCTTTTTCAGACCATCTTTTATGGTCCTGTTAGATACTTCCACCTGCCCATTGCTTTGGGGGTGAGCTACCGGGGTGAAGTGCATCTTTGTTCCGAGGTTGCTGATAAACTCTTGGAACCCTTTGTCTATGAACTGGGATCCGTTATCAGCCACTAGCACCCTCGGTACACCGAATCTGCATACTATGTTTTTCCATACGAACTTGTACACTTCTCTTGCCGAGATAGTCGTCAAAGGTTCCCAATGGGTTTCTAGGAGTTGTCCACCACCTTCACCCGACAGTTCATCAGAAGCAGACCAATGGCAAAGATGCCAGTACAAATGTTCGACATAGCCCAAAAAAATGGGGAAACCATTTGGGACTATGTCGAGAGATTTAACCAAGAAGCCCTCAGTGTGCAGGACTTCTGCCCCAAAATCCAAATCCTCACTATAATCAGGGGACTAAGGAGGGACTCACAACTCTTTTATGAGTTTTCCAAGGATCCTCCTAACACCCTTTGGGAATTCTACCAAAAGGCCAAGCAACACATGACAGCCAAGGAGCTAAGAATGGGTAGACCAAAGTTCAACCAAAATCAGTCCGAGGGTCAAGGTTACCAACCTTGGTATTCCACTAAAGGAGGGGGTAGACCTTGGAAAGAAAGGGGGAAAAGGCCAGTATCATTTACTCCCCTAAACACTACAAGAATGAACATCCTTATGGCCTTGGAAATGCAAGGAACCGCAATCAAATGCCCGAAGGCCATGACCTCGGACAACAAGAAGAACATGAAGAAATTCTGTCAATTTTATCAGGACCATAGGCACGATACCAAAGATTGCTTTCAACTAAGAAAATATATTAAATCTTTGATTAAGCAAGGGCAACTTCATCGCTACTTGCGAATGTCATCGCCCAAAGCCCAAGAAAGAAAGGAAGAAGATAGAGAATGAGAGGATGAGGATTATGATTCTCACTGACATCGAAACCAAAGTCCCAAGAAACACCCGCCACCTCTAACCGGTATAATCCAGACAATTACAACTGGAATACCCTCAGTTGAAAGGAAAAGGAAAGCTCGAGAAATCATGATGATGGAATTCGATAACCCAATGAACAAGCTTGTTCAAAAGATGGGTCTAAAGTGAAGTTTCCACACAATGAGCCTCTCCTGATCATGGCAAGGATAGGAAGCTGAGATGTCAAGAGGGTGCTCATTAATGATGGGTTGAATGCCAACATTTTGTTCTCCCATTTTCTGCTGAACTTGGGTATCTCCAAAGGTGATCTTAAACCCGTTACCTCATCTACCTTTGGTGTCGGTCCCTCAAAATTGCTGGTACTTGGGTGGATTGATCGACCCCTGATGCTAAGGGGCAGCTCGGTCCACGCCAAGGAAGAACTCTTTGCTTCCACTATAATAAGGTTCATCATCATAGATGTCCAATCTTTATTTAATGCCATCCTCAGAAGGAAGACACAGGGCAATCTTCACATTCGTCCAGATGTGAAACACCTGACTGTCACGTTCAGCACAAAGAAGGGTGACGCAGAAATACTCATTGATCAAGTTGAAGTAAGAAAAGTTTTTGTCAAATCAAGACAGAGTCCGATGAAAGTTCACATTCAGACTTCGACAAAGAAGAGCGTATCAGGCAAAAATGAGATAGATAGTGAAAAAAGTAATCTTGAAAAAATAGAAACAGGGGATGTTGAACTTGTCCCTGGCCAAAGTACCCGAGTAGAGAAAAAACTGGCCAAAGGTGACAGGGAAAAGCTTGTATCCCTTCTATTAATGAACAAAGATCTATTTGCTTACTCTCTGAAGGATATGCCCGGAGTAGACTTGGGTAGAATTCAATACAATCTTAAAGTATGCTAGGAGGTGAAGCCTGTTCAATAGAAAAAGCGTAGCCTCTCAATGCTCAAGAACAATTTCATTAAAACCGAAGTCCAATGACTAACAGAGGCTGGCGTAATAAGGGAGGTAAAGTACCCGAATGGCTTAGCAATGTTGTTGTTGCCACCAAGGAAGGGAGCAATAAACTTCGAATGTGCATCGACTTCTGAAATATAAATGATGCTTGTCCAAAAGACTCGTATCCTCTGCCACCAATAGACCAATTGGTAGACTCCACTATCAAATACGCTCTACTTAGCTTATTCGACGCTTTTAGCGGATACTACCAAATTTGGATGGATCCCGAAGATGAGGAAAAAACCATCTTCATTACCGAAGTCAGGACTTATTGTTATGTCATAATGCCTTTCGGCCTTAAAAATGCAAGAGCCACACACCAAAGGCTGATGAACAAGGTATTTAGCTCCTAGATTGGGAAAAATATGGAAGTGTATATTGATAATATGATAGTTAAGAGTAAACAACCTAGTAGTCATATCATAGACTTGGGGGAAACATTCCACCAACTTTGAAAATTTCGAATCCACCTTAACCCCAAAAATTGTGTGTTTGGGCTGATTGCTGGCAAATTCCTCGGGTTTATGGTATCCAAAAAAGGTATCGATGCCAACTCAGAAAAGGTTAATGCTCTGCTAGGATTCCAAATGCCCACCACGACAAAGGATGTGTAGAGGCTTATGGGGCAAATTACAACCCTTAGCAAATTCATCTCTAGATATGAAGATTGGTGCCGACCATTCTTTAAAGTGCTCACCAAAGCAGCAAAAAATGAAGGCAACTTTGGTTATAAGGAACATCCTTGGAACGAAGATTGCCAAAAGGATTAGGATGAACTTAAGAGCTACTTAACCCGTCTGCCGACACTTCGGTAACCACTAGAAAGGGAACCTTTTATCCTCTACCTTGTTGTCATTGAGAAAGTAGTAAGTTCGGTATTAGTAAGAGAAGAGGGAGGAAAGCAATGGCTAGTGTACTATGTAAGCAAGTCCCTACATGGTGCCAAAGCTAAGTACCTTCTATTGCAAAAGGCCATCTATGCCCTAGTACTAGCAAGCAGGAGACTTCGGCCTTATTTCCAAGTACATCCCATCACAATGTTAAGCAACTTACCTCTCTAGGATGTCATGAGGAAAGTAGACCACTTGGGACGACTATCAAAGTCGTGCATCAGGCTCGGTGAGTTCGATATCACTTATGAGCCAAGTGTTAGCAGATTTCATTAATGAGATGCCTAAAACAGAAGGTACTCTGGAAGACCTCAGAGATGACAAACTTGAGTAAACGTTATTCATCAATGGTGCCTCAGGATCTGAACACCAGGGAGCTGGAGTAACTCTCTGTGGGGCCAAAGCTATGGAAGCTATGAAGGCCATCAAATTCGGTTCCAATGTCACCGACAATGTTGCCAAATACGAAGCCCTCATAGTAGGCTTGTGATTGGCAAAAAGAGTCAGTGTCAGAAATCTAAAAGCCTATAGTGATTCTCAACTGGTGGTCCGGCAGATGACAGTGGACTATGGGGCGAAAGACCCGAGCTTGGCAAAGTACCAAAATCTCGTAAAAAGGCTTATCCAAGAGTTCGATAGGGTACAAATACATAAAGTACCTCGATGAGATAATGTGGAAGCTAATACTTTGGCCAAATCAAAGCAGTCAACCAAAGTACTTGATCACTCGAGCATAGCAATAATGTCCATTGCAACATTGGACAAAGGATGGAAGGATCCTATAAAAAAATATCTTGTGACTTCAGAACTACCCGAAGACCCTCTAGAAGCTATGAACGTGCGAAAACGCTTGAGTAGATACTTCTTGATTGAGGAAGAATTATACTGACAAGGGTATGCCAATCCATGACAAAGATGCATCACAAATATGACATCGAAGCAGTTCTCACAGAAGTCCATGAAGGAGCCTGTGAAAGTACTCGATCACTCGAGCATAGCAATAATGTCCATTGCCACCTCAGGCAAAGGATAGAAGGATCCTATCAAAAAATATCTTGCAACTTCGGAACTACCCGAAGACCCTCTGGAAGCCGTGAAGGTACAAAAATTTTGGGTAGATACTTCTTGATTAGGGAAGAATTATACCGACAAGCGTACGCCAATCCACTGCAAAGATGTATCAGTGAAGATGACATGAAGCAGTTCTCACAAAAGTCCATGAAGGAGCCTATAGATCTCACATCGAGACCGGCGCCCTCGCTGGGGTACTACTGCGGCAATGTTATTTCTGGCCTACTTTAACGAAGGATGAAAGGTAGTTTGTGAAACAATGTGATAGGTGCCAGAGACACAAACCCATCCAAAGAATACCCTCAGAGGCAATAACGTCGACTAATGATCCTTGCTCCTTCATAGTTTAGGGTATTGACCTCGTCGGTCCTCTCTCGACGGCTCCTATGATAGCCGAAGGGCTATCGCCTCTATCTGACCTGAACTCAGAACATCAGGAAACTCGAGGATACTATTAGCCCCCCCGAGGTACTAAACAGATCGCCTTTGGAGATGGAGAATCAGCTATTGCAAGCCGAAGAGGATCTCCCCGAAGGCGAAACCCTGAATCAGGGAACTCCCCGAACTACGGGCATATTTCCCGAAGGGGCATCATCCGCGCCAGAGGACGACCTCGTCCAGGGACTTTGGGAGCACGGCATGAGCATTTAAGGAGCCTCTGACATGTCACCCACAGACGTTACAGGCTGCCCCAAACGGTGGTCTGACACACTGACGCCATCCAGGTCCCGTCACGACCTGTCTCGGCTCAAGGCTCAAGAAACCTACCACCAGCTACTTGTCCCCTACGCCCAGAAATTCAGGAAAGATCTAACTGAACACGTGTCATGATCTGAACTGGACGGATACTCATATAAATACCAGGAAATAAACCTGGGCAAAGGATGGATCCTGGAGCAGACTCCTCTCCTTGAGAAAACACAAACAGGCAAAGCCTTTCTACTTTTCAGTGTTCCTCCCTTATTTTCTTTCAGGACACTGACTTGGGCGTCGGAGGCTCCTCCCCGGAAACACACCCCGAGGACCTTCTGACCCCCTCTTTTGAGCTTTTCCGGCACGCTCCCCTGGGCAGTTCGGGACTCCAGGCGGTCTCCCTTTCAAGAAGTCCCTCTACAAGTCTCAATGTTACTCCGCGAAGATGCGGACCGACATCATTTGGCGCCGTCTGTGGGAACCCGCTCTGAGGTCGCCGTCGTTGAAACACTGCATTCTAAGGACAAGGGACTCCCGAGGTCCCCGTCCGCGCTTGAGGATCAACCAGCCGCTGAGCAAACATTCCCAGGGACTTCTACGCCCGAGGAAGACCGCCCTCTAGTCGTTACTATGAGCTTTCTATAGGATTTTCAGCGTTCTGTCGTGGCTGAGATGACACAGCAGATAAACCGAAGGTGGCCACAACAAGCTCAGGCCCAAAGGCCTCCCTCACCAGGATGCCCTCGGGAGAAAAGCCCCAAATCGACCCACCATAGTTCAGGAAGAGGGGACCTACGTGAAGAGTCCTCTACGGAAAACATACCCCTCGGGAAATGGCCTGCGAGACAAACAAGGTCCAAACGACCCAAAGTCTCACAGCGGAGGAGTTCGTCGCCTGAGGCGAGGTCCCTGTCCCCTCGACGCCGAGCTCGCTCCCCGAATAGGCGTCGGCAATCTCCCTTCCCAAAGGAAGAGCCTAATGCCACGATCCTTATGGAGAGGATACTAGCGAGACTAGACAGGGTGGAGAAACATGTAGCCTGCAAACCCGTCTGGGCTAGGCTGTCGGGAACCTTCTGCGAGGATGAGTCCCCGCTCACCCAAACTGTAGTTGAGGCAGCTATGCCAGGCGACTTCAGGGTACCTCGGCTGGAGATCTATGATGGCCGCATTGACCCACAGGCACATCTGACAAAGTACAGACGTAGCATGATAATGCACGGAGCCGATGATGCTACCTTGTGCAAATGTTTTGAGGTCACCCTCACAGGACCAGCAACTGCGTGGTATAACTCATTGGCTCCAGGAACCATCATGGGGTTCCAGGAGTTATCCATGGCCTTCACACAACAATTTATTGGAAGTCGGCCAATGGCAAAAATGCCTATACAGATGTTCGACATAGAGCAAAGAAATGGAGAAACCATCCACGACTATGTAGAAAGGTTTAATAGGGAAGCTTTGAGCGTCCCGGATTTTTGGCTCGAAATACGCATTCTCGCCATGACACGGGGCCTTCGGAGGGACTCACAGTTGTTTTATGAGTTCTCTAAGGACCCCCCGGACACCCTCGGTGAATTTTACTGAAGGGCCGAGTAGCATATGACCACCGAGGAGCTGAGAATGCGTGGGCCGACGTCCGATCACGGCCGCGCCGAAGGGTCCAACCAGCAAACTCAGCATCCAACCGAACAGGCGGACAGACCTTGGAGGATGCGGGGAAGGAAACTCCCAGCTTTCACACCCCTGAACACTACACGGACAAACATCCTCATGACGATGGAAAGGCTGGGGACGTAGATTTGGCGGCCAAGGGCCATGACCGCTGATAACAAGAAAAACATAAAGAAGTTCTGCCAGTTTCACCGCGACCACGGCCATGACACCGAAGATTGCTTCCAACTGAAGAAGTACATAGAGTCGCTAATAAAACTGGGCCAACTTCGACGATATTTGCGGATGCCTTCCTCGAAGGGAAGGAAAGATGAGGAAGAAAAGGCCGAAGATGAGGACTATGACTCTGACAGGCGAAGAAACCGAAGTCCGAAGAGGCGCCCTCCACCTCCGGCAAGAGTAATACAAACAATCACAACGGGGCTCCCATCCTCAGAAAGAAATAGGAAGGCCAGAGAAATAGCAGTCATGGAATATCAGAATCCGACAAAGAAACTGGCCCGCAGGGATGGATCCACCGTCATCTTTCCCCATGACGATCCGCTGCTGATCATGGCGAGGATAAGGAACTAGGACGTCAAAAGAGTGCTGCTCGACGACGGGTCGAACGCTGACGTCCTGTTCTCGCACTTACTGCCGAACTTGGGCATATCTAGCAGCGACCTCAAACCTGTCACCTCGCCTACTTTCGGGGGAGGACCGTCCGAACTACCTGTCCTCGGATGGATCGATCTCCCCTTGATGATGAAAGGAACTTCGGTAGAAGGGACCGCTGAACTTTACGCCTCCACAATGGCGAAGTTTATTGTCATGGATGTCCCTTCATCGTACAACACCATCCTTGGGAGACAGACACAGGGAAATCTACATATTCGCCCGGATGTGAAGTACTTGACTGTCACTTTCGCCAACAAGGATGGAGATGCAGAGATCTTCATAGATCAAGGTGAAGTAAGAAAGGTGTTCGTAAAGGCACGAAAAGCTCCGGCAAACAACTCCGCACAAACGGTGGAGGCAAAGGCACCAGAGAAGGGCAAGGAAGGAGATCCCGTGAAAGCGGAAATGGAAACAGTAGAACTTGTCCCAGGTCAATCTACCCGAATAGGGAAGAGCTTGGCCGAAGGTGACAAGAAAAAACTTGTATCTTTTCTACTGGAAAATAAAGATCTATTTGCCTACTCGCCGAAAGACATGCCAGGGATAAACCCTAGCGTAATACAGCATAGCCTTAAAGTTAATCCCGAGGCAAAACCTGTCCGGCAAAAGAAACAGAGCATCTTGGTCCATAAAAGTAACTTTGTCAAAACCGAAGTGCAGCGCTTGTTAGATGCTGGTATCGTCAGGGAGGTCAAATACCCCGAATGGTTGAGCAACGTGGTTATTGCCACGAAAGAAGGAAGCAGTAAGCTCCGGATGTGCATCGACTTCAGAAACTTGAACGATGCTTGCCCAAAAGACTCACACCCCCTCCCACCAATAGACCAATTGGTAGACTCAACTGCCGAATACGGGCTCCTAAGTTTCTTAGACGCCTTCAGTGGGTACCATCAAATAAGGATGGACCCCGAAGATGAGGAAAAAATCGCCTTCATCACCGAAGGAGGAACATACTGCTACGTCAGAATGCCCTTCGGGCTTAAAAACGCAGGAGCCACCTACCAGAGGTTGATGAGCAAGGTCTTTAACGACCAAATAGGGAAAAACATGGAAGTATATGTTGACGATATGATAGTCAAAAGCAAGCTGCCTGACGACCACGTCGCAGATCTAAAGGAAGCTTTCCACCAGCTCAGAGCCTTCAGGATCCGTCTCAATCCCGAAAAGTGCATCTTCGGAGTGACCTCGGGAAAATTCCTTGGGTACATGGTATCAGAAAGAGGCATTGACGCTAACCCAGAAAAAATCAAGGCTCTGCTCGAGTTCCGAACTCTTACCACAATAAAGGATGTGCAGAGACTCACTGGAAGGATAACCTCTCTTAGCAGGTTTATTTCCAGGTATGGAGACAGGTGTCGACCATTCTTCAAGGTCCTCACTAAAGCAACGAAAGAGGAAAACAACCTCGGAAATAATGATCAACCTTGGAATGAAGACTGCCAGAAGGCCTGGGAAGAACTCAAAATCTACTTAGCCAGCCTGCCCACTCTGCGACAACCTCGCGTGGGAGAGCCCCTTGTGCTATACCTCGCCGTCACAGAAAAGGCTGTGAGCTCGGTCTTTGTAAAAGAAAAGGGGCCGAAGCAATGGCCGGTCTATTATGTAAGCAAATCCCTGCATGGCGCCGAAGTCAGGTATCCTTTGTTGCAAAAAGCTATATATGCCTTGGTGCTGGCAGGGAGAAGGCTACGACCATACTTTCAAGCTCACCCTATCATCGTCTGAAGTAGTCTACCACTTCGAGATGTCATGAGGAAGGTTGATCATTCCGGAAGGCTGTCCAAGTGATGTATAGAGCTTGGCGAACATGACATCGCTTATGAACCTCGGAAAGCCATAAAAGCTCAAGCACTGGCAGACTTCATCGCCGAAGTACCCACCATCGAAGACAGCCATCCGGATCCTGGCGAAGGCAATCCCGAATGGACTTTGCATGTCGACGGAGCCTCGGGGTCTGAACACCAGGGAGCTGGCGTGATCATTAGGGGTCCTGAAGGCCTGGAAGTGATGAAGGCTATCAAGTTCGGCTTTGATGTCACCAACAATATGGCGGAGTATGAAGCCCTCATAGTAGGATTGTGCCTGGCCAGAAAAATTGGCATAAGAAACCTGAAAGCCCACAGCGATTCTCAGCTGGTAGTACGACAAACGGCGGGAGACTACGGGGCAAAGGACCCAACCTTGGCAAAATACCATGAATTGGTGGCAAAACTCATCCGGGAGTTCGACACCGTATGAATCAAAAACGTGCCTCGGTGAGATAATACCGAGGCAGATTGCTTGGCAAAATGAAAAGCATGCACCGAGGTGCTAAGCCACCCGAGCATCACAGTGCTGGGCATATCAACTTTGGGAAAAGGCTGGAAAGACCCGATAAAAAGATATCTCGCGGACAATACGCTCTCCGAAGACCCCAGTGAAGCTGCCAAAATCCGAAGACGCTCTGGCCGATTCTTCCTAATTGGCGAAGAATTATACCGCCAGGGATATGCAAATCCACTGCAGAGGTGTGTTGACGAAGAGGATACTGAAATGATCCTCGAAGAAGTACACGAAGGCGCTTGTGGTTCGCACATCGGAACCGACGCCCTAGCAGCAGTAATACTTCGGCAAGGATACTTTTGGCCTACCCTGAGAAAGGACACTAGGCAGTTCGTCCGGAAATGCGGTAATTGCCAAAGACATGCAAATATCCAGAGGGCACCCTCGGAATTGGTGACTTCGGCTGATTATCCTTGGCCTTTCGCAGTCTGGGGCATAGACCTCATTGGGCCACTCCCAACAGCCCCTGGAGGCGTAAAATTCTGCATAGTAGCAGTAGACTATTTCTCCAAATGGGTCGAGGCAGAACCCCTGGCGACTATCTCGGCAAAAGAAGTGTAGAAGTTCGTATGGAAAAACATTGTATGCAGATTCAGCATACCGAGTGTACTTGTAGCTGATAATGGGTCCCAGTTCACAGATAAAGGATTCTAGGAATTCATCAGTGACCTCGGAACAAAAATGCACTTCGCCCCAGTAGCTCAACCCCAAAGCAATGGGCAGGTAGAAGTATCTAACAGGACCATAAAAGATTGTCTGAAAAAGAGACTAGGGGAAGCAAAAGGGAAATGGCCGGGAGAGCTCCAAAGCGTGTTATGGAGTTACCGAACGACACCCCGAAGAGCCACAGGGGAGACCCCCTTTTCACTCGTCTTCGGTACAGAGGCCATCGTCCCAATCGAAGTCGTGTGACCATCGGTACGGGTGCAAGTATTCGACGAAAGTGGAATTGACCTCGGCTTAAGAACCAAGCTTGACCTTGTCAGCGAACATAGAGAAATAGCAGAGCTGAGAAGAAAAGCTTTTCAGCAAAGAGTGGCCGCAGCTATAAACTTACGAGCCAGGCCAAAGGAAATCAAGAAAGGAGACCTCGTTCTCCGAAAGGCTGACTTTGCACCCCGAAGGCCCTCCCACGGAGTACTTCGCACAAATTGGGAAGGACCTTATCTAGTTCTTGCCGAAGTACGAAAAGGCATGTACATACTCGGCGATGCCGAAGGCGTAGAATTAAAAAATACCTGGCATTCAGATGCCTTGAAAAAATTCTATGCTTAAGGTTTCGCGGAAGAATTGTGTTGTACAAATTTGGAAAATATGCTAAGTACAGAAGTTTCTTAGAAAAATTCTCAACTATAAAAAGTGTACAAGCCAGAGTTCTGCGAAGGCGTTTGCCGTAGTAAGTGCATATACGATTTCCCGAAGTCCCTTAAGCGATCACGTTCGGGAAAAATGGGAAACGAGAAATCTTGCGAAGGTGCTCGCCGAATTAAACGTAGATATGATTTTCTGAAGTCCCTTGAGCGATCATGTTCGGGACAAAGGGGAAAACGAAACATCTCGCAAAAAGACTTAGCCAAAAAAATCTTCATTAAGGTGAATCGGCTTACAGAGAAGAAGAAGTACAAAAAGAAGAAGAAAAAGGCAAGGAGTCCTAGAACAAACTAAGGAATCTCGGCGTCGCGAGAGCCACCAGCCCCTACGTCCTTGTCCACCACCTTTGGCGCCGGGATAGAAGAAGGCAAATTTAGGTGCTCAATCTTGGACCAGGACCACTGAGGCGCCTCGGGAATGTTTAGAGCCTCCAAGAAAGAGAGGTCCAGATCTAGGAACCTCTGAAGAACTTGGTGCCTAGCAAGGCAAAACCCGTCCTGGAAAGCGACCTTGGCCATCTGGTCAGACTTGCCCTTCTCGACCTCAAGTTCCTCAAGATCGTTCTGCAGATCCGCGACCTCCTTCTTCAGTGCCTTCATCTTTTTCTTCCTCGGCTCCTTCTTCAAAGAATCGACCTCGGCTTGGAGCTCGGCCTTCTCAACAAGCGCCTTCTCCAGGAAAGCCTCAGATTCCGACTTCTCCTTTAGATGCGCCTCGTTTGCTGAACTCAGCTCCGCCACCTGGGAGCCGAGGTCAGAAATCTTCCGGGAGGAGTCCCTCAAAAGTTCTTCTTTTTCCTTCTGGAACTCCCCCCAAAGGGCAGCAACCTCTTTCTCTGCAGCATCAGCCAGCTGCAGGTTCTTGCTGGCCAATTCCGAGCACATGGCCTTAGTTTTTTCAATAACCTCTAAGGCCGAGGCTCGGAATGTCGTCTGCCTGGCTACTTGAACCCTGAGGTAGCCGGTGTACCCCAGCAGCTGCAAAGGGATAAAGGCGAGCTCAGTAAGCCAAAGAGAAAGCCAAACACTTAGAAAAAAATGAAGGGAAAAAGATAGGCGTGAAGCATACCAAGGCAGCGTGCTCGGAAACCTTCGCGGCGAGGGAGTCATCGCCCGGATGAGCTTCCACAATGGCCCTAAAAGAGGCCTCAGTAAGCATCCCCTTCGAGATCTCTTTGGCCATTTGCTGGCAGTCTCCGGAGTACAAATTCATGTCCTCTGTAAACGACCAGAAAGGCTCCTTCGGGATCTTCCCTTACGGGACTTCAGCATCGCGGAGCGCTCGCTTTCGGGCGTGTTCGGCCGCCCAACCCGGAGTAAGTGACTCCCCTGCACGGCAAAAACAAGAAGCTGGTCAAGACAAGTACATCCCAAAATTCAAAAAGTGAAGACATCACACTTTGCCTGAGAAAGCGAACCTGGTGGCACCTCGACGACGTCATTGCCAGAGTCCGGGGCCTTCTCGGTGGAGATCCCCTTGCCTTTGCGTTTACGCTGCTCCTCGGCAGAAAGAACCTCTATCACGGCATCCAGAAGGGCCTGCGATGAGGTAGGACTCTGAGGAGGGACGTCTGTCGGAGGGACGTCGGCAGCGACCTCGGGCAGCGGAATGGCAGCAACCTCGGGCTCCTCGCTTGCCTCCTCGAGAGTTTCCGAACGAGGAGGGGGAATAGTCTTCTTCGCCCGTTTGGCCGAAGGCCCAGCCCCAGTCGCTTTCCACCTTCAGGAAGCAGCCTTTTTGGCCTGCTCACCCTTCTCGACTTGGCCAGTGAAAAGGGATTTATAGAAGGCAGCAATGCCGTCGCCCATCTTTGGAAAAGAAAGAAGATATCAGTGTGAGTCCAAGATGAAAACCATAACAAAGGGACTCGGAGATAACTTACTCTCGAAGAAAGTTTCGTAGGAAATTTCCTCCTGAAGGAGTTGCACCAGCCAGGAATCCTTCCCGGCGATGACAGGAGCCGGCATCTCGAGGTCCGTTTCGTGCTCTTTCACTACCCCTAACTCCCAAAGAACTTCCTCGGTCATTAGCTTCCAATTGATAGGGAAGGGGTAGAGAGAGCGCGAAGAGACCTCGGGACCCCAGTCGGAGACAGCACGGATACGTCCGTCGAAGTCTGCGAAGATAGGAGCCAACTCCGGAGTTAGCATTATCCTCGGATCTACGACGTCCATCTCCAGCTTTCCCTGAGCCCACTTGGTCGGAACATGCGACCAGGCCTCCTCCATCTTCAGAAAGAAAAATTTTTGTTGCCACCCTCGCCAGCTGTCCCTGGTGGTGAAGGTGAACATATATTTTTTGCTCCCGGATCCCCGAGGTAGCATGAAATAAAAGCCACACTTCGAGACCACGAAAAGCTTGTAGTACTGCATAAAATTAACAAAGTGGGGTTCTATCCCGAAGACGCCACACATGCAGATGAAGGCGTTAAAATAGCAGTACGAGTTCGGTGGAAGTTGATTTACGGTAATGCCATGGAATTGGCAGAAGTCGCAAATCATCTTCGGAGGAGGGTACCGAAGTCTGGCCTTCAGTTGGGCTCGAAAAACGGTAACCTCATTACTACGGTTCGAAAAGCAAAATTGGTTAGAACGTGGCAACCTCGTAACGGCATACAAAGGAAGAAAGAACTTTTTTTTCCATTTTTCTAGTTTTTCAGGGGTGGTGCAGTAAGGGTGAGACAAAAGGGGTTGCCAACTCTTGGGAACAGGCATGTTGGCTGAAAAACAAGTTCGGAAAAAGGAAAGAAAGCAACTTCCGGAAAAACTCTAAAAATCAGAGGATTCTAGAAATCAAAAACCCACCAAATGACTTGCCAAAATCTGGGTTTGAAGTCGCCGTCGTGAAAGATTGCCGGAAAAAACTCTGTCAGACAGCACCGCCGCGGAAAGCAAGGAGAAAAATAGTTGCAAGTAGGGAAAAGAGCAGAAACAAAACCAAAAAAGGAACTTATGATGGAATGGGCTATATATAGGCCGAAGGTGGGTAGACGAACCAGCATCATAAGTACCCCTTGAAGGCGAACGGTCGCCATAACTGTTCTCTGCACCCGAAAAGACGCGCCCTCTGTAACCGACACGACTCTCCTCCAATGACAATGCACCACGTGTCAGCCGCTACGCCAAAATAAGGGACACGCCTTCTGACACCCCTAAAAAACTGGGACGCGCCGCTCCAGACTGACACGCCTAGTCATGAGACGCAATGTTGCATAGACCTGCAAAAGGAAAAAGGAAAGAAGTAGGTTGCCTCGAAGACACCAAAAGACAGGCTAAGGCCGAACAGCCCATATCTTCGGGCAAAGGGTGTATCTTCGGCACAGGTTTTACTCCCTAAAAACTCTGAAAGAGCATCCTCGGAAAGACTACAAACCGAAGTCTCCACTTCGGCTTTCCAAAGGGCGGCATGTGATAGCCGAAGGGCTATCGCCTCTATCTGACCCGAACTCGGAACGTCAGGAAACTCGAGGATACTGTTAGCCCCCCCGAGGTACTAAAAAGATCGCCTTCGGAGATGGAGAATCAGCTATTGCAAGCCGAAGAGGATCTCCCCGAAGGTGAAACCCTGAATCAGGGAACTCCCCGAACTACGGGCATATTTCCCGAAGGGGCATCATCCACGCCAGAGGATGACCTCGTCCAGGGACTTCAGGAGTACAGCATGAGCATTTAAGGAGCCTCTGATATGTCGCCCACAGACGTTACAGGCCGCCCCAAACGGCGGTCTAACACACCGATGCCATCCAGGTTCCGTCACGACCTGTCTCGGCTCAAGGCTCAAGAAACCTGCCACCGGCTACTTGTCCCCTACGACCAGAAATTCAGGAAAGATCTGACCGAACACGTGTCATGATCTGAACGGGCCGGATACTCATATAAATACCAAGAAATAAACCTGGGCAAAGTATGGATCCTGGAGCAGACTCCTCTCCTTGAGAAAACACAAACAAGCAAGGTCTTTCTACTTTTCAGTGCTCCTCCCTTATTTTCTTTCAGGATACTGACTTGGGCGTCGGAGGCTCCTCCCCGGAAACACACCCCGGGGACCTTCTAACCCCCTTTTCTGAGCTTTTCAGGCTCCCCTGGACAGTTCGGGACTCCAGGCGGTCTCCCTTTCAAGAAGTCCCTCTACAAGTCTCAATGTTACTCCACGAAGATGTGGATGGAATCATCCTAGAGGAGTGAAATTTTGCGTAGTTGTAGTAGATTATTTCACCAAGTGGATTGAGGTAGAGCCTCTGGCAACAATTTTGGCAAAGGACATCCAGAAGTTTGTCTGGAAGAACATCATATGTGGATTTGGTGTGCTGAGGGTGATAGTAACAGATAATGGTTCCCAATTCATTGATATAGGATTTCAGGAATTTGCCACTAACCTCGGTGTAAAACTACACTTTGCCCCAATTGGCCGCCCTCAGAACAATGGACAAGTTGAGGTGTCCAATAGGACAACAAAAGATGGTCTGAAGAAGAGGTTATAAGAAGCCAAGGGAAAGTGGTCTTGAGAACTCTCAAGTGTACTTTGGAGTTATCGAACAACTCCTAGAAAAGCTACTAGTGAGACAACTTTCTCACTCGTATTCGTCATTGAGGCCATTATCCCTGTCAAAGTCATACAACCGTCTATTAGAGTATAGGTGTTCGATGAGGAAGTGAACAACCTCGGTTTAAGAACCAAGTTAGATATAATTGGCGAACATAAGGAGATGGCCGAACTCAGAAGAAAAATCTTTCAGCAAAAGATAGCCATTGCTTTGAACTTGCATGTCAAACCTAAAGGAATCAAGAAAGGAGACTTTGTTTTCTGAAGGGCAGAACTAGAACCCCGAAGACCATCTCATGGCCTACTTCAGGAAAATTGGCAAGGACCATATTTGATCCTCCAAGAAGTTCGGCAAAGAGCTATAAACTTGGAAACATAGAAGGAGAAGAGCAGAAAAACACATGGCATTCAGACCCTTTGAAAAAATTCTACACTTAGAATTTAGTGATCTCTCCAAAGAAATCAACTGAATGTGGTGATTTCTTTTTACCAAAAGAGGTTGACCAAATGTGGTTGACCCCAAAGTACCTGAGTGATATTGTACAAAGCTTTACTAAAGGAGGCTAACTGAATATGGTCGACCCCGAAAGTATCTAAGTGTTTTTGTACATAAGAAGTTCCCTGAAAACGTTGCTTGAATCCTATTCCAAAATAATTAAAAAAATACTCAGCTTGCCAAAAAGAAAAGGTTAAAGCTTTGAACCCCTGCTAATATTTTCGTCGAGGGTGTACTTGATTGAATGTGTTGAGCATTGCTGAACCAAAGGTTATAAGTCATCTAAAGCTGGTGAATCAAAATCAAAGAAGTTTCAAAGTCAAGCAACACTGGCCAAAGATAGTACTAATTATGGACTTAGCCAAAATTCTGAAAAATGAAGGCAATTCCATTAAAAGTTGCAAATTACCAAAAAAAAAAACTAAGCCCTACGGGTTATTTGGCCCATCTTTGGGTTCTTCAGCATCTGTGTCCTCAGCATCCTTCTTATCATCATCATCAATGTCTTCAGCTGAAGAAGGGAGCCCTAGGAGGCTCAAGAATTCCATCTTTAACCATGGCAGGAAGGGTCCTTCGGGAATATCGAGAGCTTTGAGAAAGGAGGTGTTGAGGTCGGGATGTTGGAGGAGCATCTG
Source organism: Aquilaria sinensis (assembly GCA_005392925.1). Taxonomy (NCBI): domain Eukaryota; kingdom Viridiplantae; phylum Streptophyta; class Magnoliopsida; order Malvales; family Thymelaeaceae; genus Aquilaria; species Aquilaria sinensis. The sequence goes on from SMDT01002935.1 coordinate 279,577, forward strand.
ATGGTGAGTGAGGCAGAAGCCATCTTAAAATGAGAACTTCGCTACCTCTTCTACCATGGCCTTCTCAGCCTTCAGGTGCTCCACTTCCCTTTTTACTGCCTCCATCTCATTCTCAACCTTCTTCTACTACTTCTTCGGCTAATCAATTACAGCAAGAAGCTCAGCATTGATCTCTAGTGCCTTAGTGAAATCAGCTACAGCATCTTCTTTTTGCTGCTGAAGGACCTCCCCCTCCGAGCTTAGTTCCACCTCCTTTGCCCCGACGTCAGATATCTTGGAGGAGCACTCATCGATGAGCCTTCTCTGGCTTTTCAGCAATTCTTGGCGAAGATTAGCCAAGTCATCCTCGGTGATCTTGTTGAGCTCACTGTACTTCATGCACGAGCTCATGACCATCTCCTTGGCCTTGGCCAAATTCTCCTCTGATCAACTTCGGATGGAAGATTGCTTGGCCACCCAGGCCCGAAGATAGCCCTCATAGGCCAGCAACTGCAAGGAAAAAAGATGTGGGTTGCAAGCAACTTACAAAACCCAAAATTTTTCTAAGTATTAATGAACTAAGGTTTACCTGAACTGCGTGCTCGAACATTCGAGCAGCAAGGACCTCTTTGTTTGGGCAGTCCTCCATCAATGTCTGAAAAGTGGCATTTGTCATGATGCCCCTCACCATTTGTGGGACCATTTTTTAGCAATCTTTCGAAAACAAGTCTATGTCTTCGGTAAATTTCCAGAAAGGTTCCCTGGGGACTTTGTCCTTCAGAATCTTCGAGTCCCGAACAGCCTTCTTCCAAAAAGTGGTCCATCTTCCACTCTGACTGGACCTATTCCTCTGCAAAATCATGTCGAAGTTCCTTTATCACGTCATCTCTTAGTTAATCATCTATAAAGTTTAAAATACTGAAAAAAAACAAAAATTCATAGGTGAATGGCTAAGAGACCAACCTAGTGGAAGTTCGGTGTCTTCTCCATCAGAGTCACTAATGTTGAGGACCTCAGCTAGAATCTCCTTTCCCTTCTTCCTTTGGCATTCCTCTAATTCCTCACCTGAAATCGCCCTGAGAGTGGTCCCCAGGGTCTCCGCAATAGCATTAGGGCTCAGCAGGATAGATAAGATTGCCGCCTCTTAGGAGGGATCCACACCCTTGGCAGAATACCCACATAAGCTGTATGGTCTTTGCGGGGAGGAGGGAGCAAGTCCTCCTTTAAATTTTTGGCCTTCGGGGCTGAAAACTGTCCAGTTGGCCCTTTTTCCTTTTTAGGGCCTTATTCTTTTGCTCCTCTTTCTCGGCTTGGCCGAGGAAAAGATTCTTATAGAAAGCCACTGATTTATCACCCATCTCTGCAAAGAGAAAAACATCAGTGTAAGTATGGAAAAACCTTAAGTAACAAATAGGAAAGAAGCTTACTCTCTACAAGGGCTGAATAAGAGAGTTTGCCCCAAAGAAGCATGACCAACTAGGACTTCTTCTCGTCCACTACTGGTTTTGGAATTTTCTTGTCAGTGAGATGCTCCTTGATGGCCCCGAGCTCTTGAAGTACCTTTTTGGTCATAAGGTTCGATCTGATTAGGAATGGGTACAGTGGACGTGAAGAAGCTTGGTCTGACCAGTTAGCTACAGCTCGAATACAAGTGTCAAATTCCTCAAACTGAGATTCAAGTTCAAGGGTAAGTAGCTTTAACAAATCCATCACATCGATGTCAAGTGTCCCAGTAGCCCACTTCGGGGGCATGTCCTTCCACTTCTCATCTACTTTCATGAAAAAGTACTTCTTCTATCATCCTTGCCAACTATCTTTGGTGCCGAAAGTAAAAGTGAATTTCTTGCTCCTAGAACCCCGAGGGAGCAAGAAGTAGAACCCTACCCTTCAAAATAGGGTAAAGTTATAGTATTGCATGAAAAACATGAAGTGGGGCTCTATTTTGAAGACCCCACACATAAAGAGAAAGGCATTGAAGTAGGAGTAAGAGTTTAGGAGAAGCTAGTTAACAACTATGCCATGAAATGGGCAAAATTCGCAAACCATCTTTAGAGGAGGATACCGAAGACCTGCCTTCAATTGTGCTCTGAAGACGGTAACCTCATTATGACAAGGAAGGTAGCTCAGCACATTAGGGCCAGAGAGCCTAGTAATGGCATAAGAAGGAAAAAAAAAATTTGGCCGATCACTTCTTCAACTTTTTCAAAGTGGCACAGCTCAAATGAGAATCGAGTGAAGCCCAACTCTCGGGAAAGGGTTAGACTTCGGCTTGAGAAGAAGACATGTTTAGAGGAGAAGAACCTAAGCTCAAAATTAATAGGAGAAAAGGGGACTAAAGACACACACCGACCTCAGATTCACTAACCTATGAGAACTGCCACAAGATATTGCCAAAAATTGCTCCTCTGCTAATGCTGCCATAGGAAAAAGATGGAGAGCGAAAAGAAACTAAAGAGTAAGGGAAACCAAAAAGCAAAAGAGAGAAAAGCTTGGGGAGAGATAGCTTTATATAGCCCGAGGCAGGCAGGCAAAATGGTGCCATTATAACCCTTTGCAAATAAAGAGACGTAACCAATGTAACGGATGTGAAGGTTAATGAATGACTTGATGACATGTGTCACATGGCGCAAGAAACAAGGGCACGCATACTGCTCTAATGGGTCTATATCACATAACCCAAGGTGATGCAAATACTCGGTTAGAAGATGGGATGATTCATTTGTAGGAGGCGGTAATAAAACCCCTAAGGGAAAAATGACTCTTTGCCTGCCGAAGATGTAACCTCGCCAGAGTTAAGAACTCAGTTTGAGGGTATAAAATAGCTCCTTACATTCAAAAGGTGTGACTTCACCAAAAGAAAGAATTTGGCTTGAAGTAACGTCCTCACCGACGGCTCAAAAGGGCAAACAAAGGGTCCAACAAAAATGCCGAAAATATAACCTCGGAAAAAGAAAGTGTCTCAGACCGAAAAGCTAGTTACATTGAAAGAAGCCCTTCTGCCAAGAACAGCTTTAGCTTCCCAAGGGCAGGATTCTATCAACATGCTCTTAGATGATTAATACCAAAGACATAACTTCGGTACTCCGGAGGAGGCATGTGATAGCCAAAGGGTTATCACCCAAATGACCTTTTCATCTAGCTGACTTGTCACCACCCTCGATTTGATATGTGACCAACCTCGGAACAATTCTCTACAACACCCTCGGATACCTATATCATCAACTCCAAGAAAAAGACTCCTTGCCACCCTTGAGAGTGGACATTACCAACCTTGAAAATGTAGGTCCATCACTCTTGACAAAAGAAATGTCTCCCAAAGATGGACTGCTCATTCGAAGGGGTTTTTCCAGTAGCCCTCAGGGGAATTCCTTGCCCAAAAGGATCTCAGATCCCCGAGGGGTCTTAGGGATAAATGAAAAATACAGTTGGGGAATCTTTGACAAAAGCCCCACACACGCCCCTACCCTTTGAGCATAACCACCTATGTCTAGCTGTAGACACCTCCCTCCAAAGGTACATATCGAATCTAGCTGAACACGTGTCTTAATCTATAAATGTCGAGCATAACGGCCTCCTCCTCCTGGCCTCCTATAAATACTTGGGAGGCTCCCAGGTAATAACACACGGGACTCTCTCTTTCTTACTCTTGGCTTTTAGTAACTTCTCTCCTATATACTGGCTTGGGCGTCGAAGGCTCCTCCCCCGAAAACATACTCTGGGGAGTTCCTAACCCACAATATTCAAGGTCTTACAGATACCTTCTCACTGAAAGTTTCTCTCTCAGGCCCAGCATGTTATACAATGAAGATGTTGTCAGACATCAATCCTCACCAGTCTTCAAAAACCTGTCCTTCTTCGTTATCGCTCTTTTTGAAGTCTGAGTATGAATTTTTGCAAGTGCTTGTTTGGCTTTAATAAACACCTTTTGTACCTCAGCTTGGTCGATGAAAATTTCAACATCCCCTGCAGACGTTTGAAAGGTCAGGGTCAAGTACTTTATGCCCAATATCTTATGAAGGCTGCCCTACCTATGTCTTTTCAGGATAAAGTTAAATAGGGAAGGGACGTCAATGACTTTGAACCTTATCATAGTGGACATGAAAAGTTCATATCCATCTTTGACCAATATCCCTTTCAACATTAAAGGAAGGTCTATCCATCTAAGGACAGAGAGTTCCCCTAGTCCTATAGTGAATGTAGGTGACATCATCGGCTTGAGTTTATCTTCAAGAATTCCCAAGCTTGGAAGTAGGTGGGTGAATAGGACATTAGTTTTAGAGCCATCATCACACAGGACCCTCTTCACATCCTAGTTGCTGATTCAGGCTATGATAACTAAGGGGTCATCATGGGGGAATTTGACCGAGGATCCATCTCACTGAAATAGCTTGTTCACTAGGCTGTCAAAGTCCATCAGAGTGATTTCACACTCCTTCCTCTTCCTTTCCACCGAGGGTATACCAATGGTAATGGTTTGAATGAACCATATAGGAGGAGGTGGCTACCTCTAATGCCTTTTATTACTTCAATGCCTGTCAGAATCATATTCTTCATCTTCACATCTTCTTTCCCCATCCCTTTTATCCCTTCACTTCGGAAAGGGGAAGCGAAGGTAGCGTAGAAGTTGCCCTTGCTTAATCAATGACTATATATTTCTTGAGTTGAAAGTAATCCATAATGTCATGACCATGATCTCAATGAAATTGGTGGTACTTCTTCATATTCTTTTTATTATCTAAAGTCATGGGCTACAGACGCTGTATTGCCTTTCATTGTTTTTTGAGGGCCATTAAAATATTCATTCTTATGGTGTTCAAATGGGTGAAAGTAAGTTGCTTTTTAACTTGGTTCTTTTTAGGTTAGCTACTTCCCTCCCCCTGGAACCGAGGTTGGGTGGGCTGAGATTCTGCAGCTTGATTATCATTCATTAGCCCACCGATTTGAACTTCTTAAACAGTCTTATGTTTTCAGCCTTTCTGTAGAATTCTCCCAGTGTTTCTAGAAGATCCTTAGAGAATTTGTAGAACAACTATGAATCCCTCCAAAGTCTTCGAGTCATTGCTAGTATTTGGATTTCAAAACAAAAGTCCAGAACACTCAAGGTTTCCCTATTAAATCTTTCAACATAGTCCCGAATGGTTTCTCCATTTCTGTAGGTGACATCAAACATTTGAACAAGCATTTTTGCCGTTAGACGGCTCCCAATAAATTGCTAGGTAAAGGCTGTTAAAAGATTTTTGAACCTTAAAATAAACCTAGAGGCCAAGGAGTTATACCAAGTAATGGCTAGCCTTAAAAATGTCACTTCAAAGCATTTGCAAAGAATGGCATCATCAGCCCTATGTAACATCACGCTTCTTCTGTACTTTATCAAATGGGCCTGTAGACCACTCTGACCATCATAGTTTTCCAATCTGGGCATTTGAAAGTCATTGGGCATAGGTGCCTCGGCTATGTCATGAATGAACGGAGATTCGTTGCCCACGAAGGCCTCTAAAAGTCAGGACCAAATAGGTTTTTAGGACATTTACTTTTCTACCCTATCAAACCTCTCTAGAATTTTTTCTATCAGGACCATGGTAGACCTTTCTTTTTCCCGATGAGAATCCCTTGGTCATGGAGAATAACATTTCTTCTTTGGACAATAGCTTTTTTTGAAAGGGAGAAAGACATTTTCTTGGGGAGAAAGGCTTCTCCAATGTAGAAGTCAGTGCTCCCTGGAGTATAAATGCCTCACCTTATCCTTGGGGAGGTAACTCATTTGTTTGTGGCTTCATCACGGACTAGGGATTAGGAACCCCTTTTGTTCTTAGAACAATGCACCTCCATATAGGCCACATGGAACTAGTTTCCCATAAATGGTGCCAAGTGTTGCTCCAAGACATCTTGTATGTAAGACATTCTTGAGTCTAGTGGGATCACAGTGGTGATGAAGGACCTGCAACATAGGGAGAAAAGGGGCTCGAGAAGCTCCCCTAAGTATTACTAGGGAAGGGACCTTTGATGCCTAAGTCAACTAAGGGCTTTTGGAGGGCACATAGAGAAAAGGAGTAGGGTTTTGTATACCTTACCAGATAAGGCCTTTGGAGTATTTATAGGGTGGTTGAGAAAACTAGATGTTAGGCTTAGCATAAGAAGAGCCGATGATGTGGATGGTCGGATTAAAGGTTCCGTGTAAGGCATATCACCAGCTAGCTGGGCTGGCGGGTAGAATGATACTTTGATATGATCCTCGGGCAAGGCGTTAACTACCTTGTCAGTGCTCCTGAGGGCCATGTGTTGGCATGAATGCCAAGTTCCTTGAAAGGGCTTGGGCGTTTGGTCAACCTCTCTTTATCCAAGGTCCCTTCCCTTAGTTCCAAAGATACTTGGCTTCTTAGGGTTCCAAGGAAAGTCTTTGACACTTACACGAGGGAGGCCCTCTTTGGGTAAGGAAGAGTTCAAATATGGACAAGGCATTAGCCCTTTGGCTATTAATATATATGTTCTTCACAAACCTAGAAGTTTACACCTACGTAACTTTGAAGTTGATCTTTAAAAAATGGGAAAAAAATCATAAAAATCAATACCCAGAAGGCCAATACTTCCAAGAGACATAAATGGCATAAGTAAACTAAGAATGAATAAAAATGAATAAAAAGACAAAAGATGGGGATGAAAATTTCATACCTTGAAAGGCGTATGGTAGAAAATAGAGGTGTTCAATGGACCGACTCAGTGGGCTGGGCCTAGGCTGAGCATTTTTTTGGAAAAATTAAAATTTATTTAATTAGTTTGGCATTACTATTTCTTTTAAATAGGCAAACACCACTACCAAACAAGATTTTACTAATTGGAAAACCAAAGACACTTACAAAAACCTGAACGTGTAATACATGAGAAAATGACAAAATGTTCCAACAACTAATAAATAAGAATATTAATAACCATCATCAATTAGGGTCTCATAATCAAAACTAAGAGCAACAGTAGGCAAATTTCGGTTGCACCAACACACCTCTTCAGATGAAAGTCACATCTACTTATTCGATTTTTCTATTTTCCTTGTAGCATCCCTACCTCTAATGGGGCCCTACCAAGAAGACTATGGAGTCGGAGTCCTGTACTAGTTGCAGTTGGCTGGTTAATTGCTTGTCCTATTTTAAAACCTTTCAAGCATCTAGTTATTAACGTAATATGTATTATGCATGCACTTGCTTCGACTTGAATTTCACTTTAAGAAAATGAATAAAAAATGTTGCCGGCATTTATAAAGCATAACTAAAACATAAGTCAACACATAAAAGGTAAGTGTATTTACTAAAAGTAATAACTGTGCACGTGCGTCATTACATAAGTAAAGACTATGCACATGCCCAAAAGCAACTAGAATACTACTTGACCTAAAGACACTGAAGGCCAAACTAGCATACATACATACACTGAAGGACTACTACTGAGATCTATGGTCTTCTATGTTCGTCCTTGTGCCACTAGCGTCTGCAAGGCTACAAGACAACTATAGTTAGCACAACAAATAACAAGCAATAAACTAGAATCAATAACGATTTACTAGGTGGGTACCTATAATACAATTGCTAACTTGACAACTTTCAAAGGTTTCTGGCTCCTTACAGATACAATATGCACAACAACATTAAAGGGAGTGAAAATTTTAAAATTCTCAGTAAGGGACTTAGGTACCTACAAAGAAACATTAAAGAGTACTGATTGCATAAACCTAGCTTATGCCATAAGCCTTCATTCTACTATATAACTATTGTCACTTCGACCCCTACCTATTAATAACTATCATCCGGCAGATGCGCTATGATTTCTATGAAATTATGAGCATTCCACCGCATCCAAAACTCGTAAAATTACAAATCATGCCATCTGATAAATATCTGCAGCACAAAACCCAAAACTGTTCAACTTCTCCGAGAAGCTTCTGTTTTGATAACCGTCATTAATGGATTGTTGCCTTCAACCGCTCAACTCCGTTTTTCATTAAAAAGCAAGACATAATCTCTCTTCTAGCCGCTAGGCTTTCATCATGAAAAACCTAGCCGATGATAAACTTATTTTTGGCATAAATCAGGGAATCACAATGATGAAGAGACCGTTGGACATAGACACGCTTAGCGAGCAATTGTAAGTACTTGTCATCTTCCGCACTTGTCCCTCTAACCTATTCATCTTCTAGTGCTGTTCATTCTTCCGCACTATAAACATATTTAATCCGGCAGAATGTTGATAATCAGAGCTAGAAATAAGAGAGAAGCTCCTGAACAAGGAAAACAAGAAAAAGGAAAGAAAATCACACCAATTGCCAAAGATGAACTAGAAGTATCTACAAAGAGCAAAAGAATTGGAAAGAAGCCAGAAGAAATCACACATCGAAGGCATCTCTCATTTTTGTTCTTTTAATGGTATTCATATGTTCTTCTATGTTCTTCAAAGGTGAATGTGTTTGTTTTTTTTTAGGAGGCACTATTTGTCTTCCTTAGATCTCATTTTTTTTATGCGTGTTTTTTCTCTTAGCTAATGTTATTACAAGATCATGAGGTAATGTTCTTTTGGTCTTTGGTGTTTGTTTTTTTAAAAGTATCTGTTTGTTCTTTTAGAAGGCATTGTTTGTTCTTTGTTATTCATGTGTTGCTCTTTTAGAAAGCACCGTTTGTTTTTTCTCCCTTTGTGTTTACTCTTTTACAAGGGTATGTTTGTTATTTTAGAAGGCATTGTTTATTCTTTGAGAAAGCATTGATTGTTCTTTTTTGTCTTCTTGTTTGTTCTTTTAAAAGGCATTGTTTGTTCTTTGTTACTTAAATGTTTGTTCTTTTGACGATGTATTGTTTGTCTTCTTTTGTGATGTGTTTGTTTTCTGTTGCTTTAGAAAGCCTTGTTTGTTCTTTTACATTTTTGTGGATTACATAAATTACTTGTTCTTTTGTGTTTTTTTGTTTATACTTATGGGCCTATTTGTTCTTTTAGAAGGCTATGTTTGTTCTTTCTTTTACATGTTTATTTTTTGTTAATTAAGTGTTTGTTCTTATAAAAAGTAATGTTTATTCTTATACATGACCCTGTTTTTGTAAACTTTTTGTTCTTTTGTCTTTTGGTGTTTGTTCTTTCAAAATGATATGTTTGTTCTTTTAGAAGGGCATCTTTGTTCTTTTAGAAGGCAATGTTTGTTCTTTCTTTTACATGTTTATTTTTTGTCACTTAAGTGTTTGTTCTTATAGAAGGTACATTTTGTTCTTATACATGACCCTATTTTTGTAAACTTCTCATTCTTTTGTCTTCTGGTGTTTGTTCTTTCAGAAGGATATGTTTATTGTTTTAGAAGGGCGCATTTGTTCTTTTAGAAGGTATTGTTTGTTCTTTCTTTTACATGTTTATTTTTTGTTACTTAAGTGTTTGTTTTTATAGAATGCACTATTTGTTCTTATACATGACCCTATTTCTATAAACTTCTTGTTCTTTTTTCTTCTTGTGTTTGTTCTTTTAGAAGGGCATGTTTGTTATTTTAGAAGGGCATGTTTGTTCTTTTAGAAGGGCATGTTTGTTCTTTTAGAAAACATTATTTTTTTTTCCTTTGTGTTTGTTCTTTTTTCTTACTTGTTCATTCTCCTAGAGTAAATCTTTATTTCATTATTTATAGGTCATCTCTTACACCCAGGTGCTCTGCATTCCAAGTTCATAAGCTAATGTAGATACTATCACACAACCCCAAATAGAAAAATGTTGTAATGGAGCTTGGGTTTGATAGGCTTTTCCATCTTCCTGGGATCGTTATTAGGCAGGAGCTAATGAACTTTTTAATCTCCGCCTTTGACTATAACTTATTGACTCTATCTATTTCAAACAAGAGGGAGATTGAGATTGACGCTGTTGATGCCCATGTATTATTTGGAATACCCTTTGGGTAGATCACTGTGCAAACATATGACATGTTCTTCATACCAAATTCTTATCAAGCCACCTTATTTGATTCTTGGGCACAACAATTTGGTGGCAAATCCCCACCCCTGAGGCAACTAAGGGAAGCAATTCTTTAGGACAAAGAGGTAGGGGAGAATTTTCAGATGAACTTTATTGTCTTCGTTGTTACACATATGATTGCTCCAACAGCAAAAGCAAATGACGGCACATGGAGAATTGTGAAAGCAATGAAGGATTTATTAGTTGTCAAGAATATGATCTGGGCTCAGTTCTTGATTGATTCACTTGTTTCATTAATTGAAAAATACAAGAGGAAAAGTTTAATGGCCAACATTGGTGGATGCATCCTTCTCCTTCAGGTATTCCTCTCATCATGTCATAACATTATTAGCTTGGTATTGTTACAACTAACTAATTCTAAAAATTTCATTCACAGCAACTATACTTTGACAGATTTTGGATGAAAAGACAACCAACTATTCCTAGGCAGATACCAAGAGTGTATAGATAGGACAACAAATTAATCATCCAAAGAATCAACCAAGAAAAAGCTGCAGGTTCCTTTGGATTGGGGAAGGTGACATTGTTTGTCCTTTTACACTTATTTGTTTATTCTTTTACATGGTAATGTTTGTTCTTTTAGACTTCTTTGTGTTAGTGTTGTGCCCAAAAGCCAGTCATGAGATGATTGTATTTTTTCACATTGAGTCATGATATTTTATTAAGGCATTAATCCAGCAATTATGTTTGTTGTTTTGTTCCTGCGTAACTTAACAAACATAATTGTAACCCTATAATAATGATATTCTTAAAAGTCCCTGGTCTAGTATTATTGTGGAGCGGGTTGCAATAATACATAACGACTAGCATATGTGGAGACTAATATGAGATATGTAGTCTACATATGGGTACAAGTTGGAGAACTTGTGTGCTGGACCGACCCACCATGAGAACACTACATGGATCGTTATATGAGTGTCATAAGTGATTCCCATAGTGATCAGGGTATGTAGTCCTTCGACCTAAGATCATCAAGGTTCCCTACATGTGAGTCACATACTTTGATACTTTCCTTTGTTGCTCGTAACTAAGTGAACTAGAAGGAGGTCATTGGGTATGTCACATATCATGCGGTGGGATTTGTATGATCAAGATGGGATTTGTCCCTCCTGTGTAACGGGAGCGATATCTTCGGGCCCCTTGATAGAGTGAGACTTAGAAAATGCATGGCCATGCTCGGATGAGTTGATATGCGATATCAATGTCATCAGTTTAAGTTAGTCTACTCGGTAATCAAGAAACCAAAGATTGGGCTATACGAGAGTGACACATTCCATGTCTCGTGCTTAGTCTCGATATCTTGGACAAAGGGACAATGGCATATATCGGTGATGATCATAAAGGTATAGTCGAATCATCGACAATCTTGTCACTTGGGTAGCAATGATGTGTTGCTAGACACCGCTCATTGCTTATGATCATAAATGTGATTTATGATCATTGCCAACGTGATAAGAGCCTATTGGGTCACACACATAGAGCATTTTGGATCATTAGAGTGCATGGGCTAATTATTTGGGTTATGGTTTCACTTTAATTTCGTATTAATAATGGGCCCAAAAGTTGAGCCATTATTAAGCCCGAAATTAAATCCTAATTGGATTAGGGCTTTGAAACCTATTAGGCCTGGAAGTTGAGTCTCACTATAAATACAACTTTTAAGTGAGAAATTCGCAGGTCTCCTTGCCCTAGCCTCCAAAAAGGACAGCCGCACTCTTCTCTTGCAATTCCTTGGAGGACACAAGCTAGCACTGCGAGCGCAAGAGAAACGCATCTACCGGGACATGGTGGAAGCGTGGTGATCCCGAAAGGCTCGTGTGGATACCATAGAGAGCCTGAACACGTCAACTGTTCAGGTTTTGTGATTTGACTCTACAGTTGAGTGAGAGATCTCAATCGAAAATTAGGTATGAAAATTTTCGAACACCCGGTTTACCCCGTTTCACTTGGATCCTGGAGGGTTTCGGTTAAATTCCGCTGCGCTGTTTGGCTCCCAAAACCCAACACTTTGTTTGTCCTTTTGTATCAGTGTTTGTTCTTTTCCATGTTCTTGTCTGTTCTTTTACATGTTACTCTTTGTTCTTTTAGAATTCTCTGTTTGTTGTTTGTTATATCATTTGTTGTTTTATATTTTGTTGGTTGTTCCTTTTGTATCAGTGTTTGTCCTTTTTCACGTTCTTGTTTGTTCTTTTACAAGTTACTCTTTGTTCTTTTAGAATTCTCTGTTTGTTGTTTGTTATATCACTTATTCTTTTATATTTTGTTGTTTGTTCTTTTTGTATCAGTGTTTGTTCTTTTTCACGTTCTTGTCTATACTTTTGCATGTTACTCTTTGTTCTTTTAGAATTCTCTGTTTGTTGTTTGTTATATCATTTTTTTTTTCCATTTAGGTGATGGATGATCCACTAGTTGCGACTGTTAGACAAAAATGGGAGAAAAACTTGTAGAACACATCTAGAGAGGCTGAAGAACATACACAGGGAGAATCAGCCTCACAAGTGGTTGAAAGATTTGAGGAACTTATTGATGCTATGTTACAGCATGCAAAGAGGGTTGCAGATGCCAATCGGGATTTGTTTAAGGCCATGAAAGATGCCATGAATGCGTACCTTGATTAGACAACAAGCATTGCTGAGTACATGGCAATGAGGACACCTGCACAAGAAGGGCCATCTGACTCTCAATTCAGTTCAATTGCCCTCAACTAAATTCATGAGTTGTCACAGCTATGGAACCATGCAAGAGAATGACTCCAACCACAAAGACAAGCAAAAACAACATAACACACATCTTGTTCATTAGTGCTGCAAAAAAGGAGGCTTTGATGATGATTGGGAAGAAAAGGATGGTCAGATAAATCAAGGAGATTTATATTTTGATAATCTCCATCAACATGATCATGACAATGATGACAGTTATCAACAGCCAAAACAATAAGGGAAGCAAGGAGGCAATGAATGGAACAAATTTGAAGCACAACATGAAAAGCTTGGTAGAAATAAAGAAATCACCATTTGTTCCTTTTTGTTTGTTCTTTCTTATATCAGTGTCTATTCCTTTTGATGTTCTTGTTTGTTCTTTTAAACGTTATTGTTTATTCTTTTAGACTTCTCTATTTATTCTTTCTTGTATCAGTGTTCATTCTTTTTTATGTTCTTGTTTGCTCTTTTTCTAACCTAGTTCAAGCTCCAGAAAAACGAGTTGAAGACAACCATACAAAGACAGAGAAGATTTCATTCCTCTTTTCATACAAGCCTAGTAATATTTTGAATAAACAACATGAATCAATTCATGGAGGCCATAAAGGAAAAAGAGATGAAACACAAAATGAAGAAGTTGGTAAAAAAATAAATTACTTTATGTTCTTTCTGTTTGTTCTTTCTTTTATCACTATTTGTTCTCTTTTATGTTCTGGTAAGTTCTTTTATGAGTTACTTTTTGTTCTTTTATACTTCACTGTTTGTTCTTTTTTATATTCTTTTATGTTATTTTATGTGTTACTTTTTATTCTTTTGGACTTCTCTGATTGTTCTTTTACCATATGTACATAAAGATGCTAGAAAAACTGTGAGTTGCTATTCAAACCAAGAAACAAAGTAGAGACAAATAACAGTTCGGTTCTATTCTCTCACTATTGATTTTCTTAATGATTGTTTTCTTTTTTGCATTACACATGATCTTTACATTTTCTTTGTAGAACCTGTGAATTACTTGGATGAAATGCTAGACTTCATATTGCTGTTAGACTCTCCAACTATTAATGTTGTTGCCAACTCTCCCATATCAAAACTCCTGATTGAGCTCTGAATATTGAAGCCTCCAACAAATACTTTGAATGAACAAACCAATGAATCACAAGTAGCTACCCTACCTACAAAAGACATCAACTTAATTCAAAATGAATTCATTAGAAAGTATGTTGTACATGCACCTACTAAAAAGCTTACAGACCTCAAAATTAAAGTTACAGATATGGCCCTTTTAATGAGGTATTAATCTTGCAAATTTAATATACTATCAAACAAGTTTTGGAACCAGTTTTTTTTGTTATTACACATGACTCTGTTTGTTCTTTTGTCCCTTGGTGTTTGTTCTTTTATAAAGCCTTGTTTGTTCTTCTAGAAAGGCATGTTTGTTCTTTTAGTGCCTTGCATAAATTACTTGTGACTTATAATATATAGTTCAACTTTGATTCAAATTTCTACTGATTCGGTTCCAAGGGACACACTTGCAACATTACTTGGTGAAGTTGCCTTGAAGTACAAATTGTACATGTGTGGACATTACTAAATAAAACAAAAAAATAGAGTTCTCACAATAAAAGGCCTTTCATCATTCCTCTCTTATCAGTAATCCTAAACCACTACTTGACTTGATTTTTTTCACATGTTATTGTTTGTTGTTTTTAGAATTCTATGTTTGTTCTTTCTCCTATCAGTGTTTGTTCTTGTATGTTCTTTTATCAGTCTGTTCTTTTGGATATTCTTGTCTGTTCCTTTTCATGGTACTGTTTGTTCTTCTTTATGCTTTTATTTGTCCTATTGCATGTTACTATTTTTAATTTGAGTTGGCTAAGTTTCATTTGCTCATTCTTTTGTGTCTCTCTGCTCATTTTCACAAGTATGCTACCCTAAATATCTTAGATAATGCGCAAAAATAAAAGAAGAATAAAAAAGTTATTATTGAGAAGATTAAACAAGTGGGGATCGAAACATTGACAAACTGGACTACAAGAATTTACAGCCACTCAAAGAATATGAACTGGTAGAATTTATTTGTTATTGTTATTCCACATATGTTAGTATATATTATTTGTTATTGTTATCTAGTATAATTTTACTTTGATGTAGATATTGTTTCCAGTCATCCAACACGAACACTTTTTCATTATACTGTTTCATATGAAAGCTAGAAAAATCAAGACAATTGACAACCTACAAACAGTACGAGCAAGAGATGAGAGGATAAGAAGTGCCCTCATAAGGTGCTCAATCTCTGATCCATCTATTTGTTCTTTTATGTGTTACCGCTTATTCTTTTATTCTGAAAGATCTGTGCTTTTTTTTTCTTCTTGTCTTAGATGATAATATTCAACTCCTACTATAACAAAAACAATATCAAACTCAAACATCCAATAACAGTCTTCAAACATTCACATGTGAAGCTACTTTGGAAAGATGTCATGCGTAAAGCTGGCAAGGAAAATG
Organism: Aquilaria sinensis; assembly: GCA_005392925.1. Taxonomy (NCBI): domain Eukaryota; kingdom Viridiplantae; phylum Streptophyta; class Magnoliopsida; order Malvales; family Thymelaeaceae; genus Aquilaria; species Aquilaria sinensis. The sequence continues at coordinate 294,747 of SMDT01002935.1, forward strand.
AATATTTGTTAAACAGAGTTGACTGCGAAATTTTCACATGTAGACACATGGAACTTTATGAGGGGACATAGTTTGATTATGACTTAGAACCACATAACATAATGAAGATTCATCGCATCAAGATTGCAGCAGAACTTCCCCTTTCGGGGCACAACACTAGAAGAAATCTAGTTCTTCAAACCACAGGACAATAGAAAAAACAAACTCTTAGGTCACTTGTTATACTTTTGTATAGGGTCTTTTGATCTATACTATTTGTTTTTTTGAAAATTATGTATATTCTTCTATGAAGAAAATATGAATATCAAAGAAATTATTGTTATTTTCGCAATGAAGTTTTTGTTCTTTCATGTTATCTTCTATGTTCTTTTATAAGATACTGTCTGTTCATTTCATTCAAAAGAACAACTGTTCATTTCAATGTAACTATTTGTTCTTACATCAGAACCTATTTGTACTTATACTTGATACTATTTATTTTCACTATATATTCATAACACTTGTATGAAAATGTTATTCTTCTGTAAACAATCATATACAATTTCATAGAAGAACATATAATTTCCCATGAAAGAGCAAATTGTTGACCATAAAAGAACAAAGAAATAAATGAAACTACTTCTTTGACTTCTTTAACTGCTTTTCAACACAACTCTGAATCCGCTTCTTGCTGCACCCTTTCGTCCTAACAGGCAACAGGTTCTGTATTCCAGACTCATCAACCCAAGAGACACAACTAGGGCTTAGACCCATCGCTTGGTTTGAACTCAAACAAGCTCTCACCTTTATACTCAAATTTGTGACCCACTGTTCATATAATTGCCTTGCCTCCTAAATTTCTTGACATGAAATCACAACATTATATGTATCTTTCAACAACTTGTTCATCCAAAACATGCTAACAAACTTATCATTAGTTCCACCATCCTTAGCATCAATACACTTACCATCTCTAGTATTCTTTGTCCACCTTCTAACAATATATGCAGTAGGAATTGTTGTAACATTTCTCACAATTCTGGGGATATGCAAACAAAACCACCCCATCTCCTGAAAAGGCTTATATGAACAATTTACCTTAATCGAATCACTGTTTCTAAAAGACACCAGGCAGTAACATCCTTCAGTATCTTAATTTGCAACTTCATACTCTGAAACACCACCATCAACCTCGCTTAACAACTTGTAATCAGCAAAAGAACCAATCTCAAGCTCATCCTCAAACTTTTTATAGATACGAAATGTATATACCACAGTAGCATGCTTCAAAAGTGAACAATGGAACTTCACGCTCAATGACCCTCAATTATGAAAATCTTCACCAACCTCAGCATCTCTCCACTCTCTAATTCTCAGTTCAATTGAATGAAATATTGATAAAAGTGATGTCTGGTTGCTGCAAATATCATTCAACATGTGATTTGTACTTTCACTTCTTGGGTTGACAATATACCTACAAAAAGAACATACATCAATTCATAAAAGAACACCAACTAACGAATGAAAGAACATGCATTAATACATAAAAGAACATATAACAGTAACAAAAACATTGTAGATATTTTACTGAAAGAACAAGCAGTAACTGAAAAAAGAACATACAACAATATATAAAATTACACACATATATAACAAGTAAAAGAATACAAAGTAAGTACTGGAAGAACAGACACCACAATACAACAGAAACATATAAGTAAACATAAAAGAACATGCACTACCTCATGAAAGAACAAATACAGGGTAATGAAAATGAATATAAAAAGAACAAAGAATATTAAATAAAAGAACATACATAAATCTGTAAAAGAACAGACACATTAATAGATGGGAAATTACCAGTTAAAAAAACATCTCTGTAATAAGTAGGGCACCACTTCTCCCGCAATGCAAATATACTCTCCAACCAACTATTAACTTCTAAACCAAATGTCTTAATCATTTTTTATCACCTTTCAATAAGCTTCTGAACAGTAATATAACCATAAAAACATTAGGTCAAAGCTCTAGAAAATTCTTTGTTGCTGTTCATTAACCACCCTAAATGTTTTCATGCATTCCATGAAATATGTCATAGGCACAACCTATGCTTAGAACTAGGCAAATGTCTCTCAATAGCAAACATAATGGTAGCATCTTGGTCTGTCATAAAAGTTGATGGCTGAACCCCTCTTATACTCTCCAAAAATTGATCAAACAATCACCCAAATGTCTCCTTCTCCTTGTTGATCAAGAAGCTAAACCAAAAATAACAATTTGCCTGTGATTGTCCTCTCCAACAAAAGGGGCACATATGAGACCATACATATTTGCTTTGTATGTTGTATGAAAAACAACATCACCAAAGCACTAATAATCTTCATATATACGTGAATCTCTTCATATAAAATTATCCAAATGACGTCAACAACTTGATATTAACAGTAAAAATTGTCATCACAAACACATTTTTCTTCAAAACAATTAGGCAATGATTGCACATTAGAACTCCCAATCTGAATTGATTTTTCACAGGTAAAAAAATTGTATAAATCCCTCTTCGTAAACCCAACAGACTCAATACCTCCACATTCTTGGTACATTATCCTGAATGCATCTATAACTCAAATACCAATTTGCATGAAAGACATCAACATATTCTTCTTTCTCTCATCTATATGCCTCGCAGCATGCAAAAAATGAGTCTAATATTATAGAACAAATGGATGACTATGCTGCCTATCATGTCTATCACACTTCCAAGTACCACTCATATCAGTTTTAAACCTAAAAAATACCCTATAATTAGAATGAAAACTAGCCCTTTCATGACTCTCATAAATCGCAAAACTATGTTTTTCACCAGCATAAGAACAGCAAAACCCCCTTCCACAACAAGAACCATCTACCCAATGACGGAGCCTAGTCTTCCTTACATCGAAACCAAGGCTAAGACCATGCTTCTTGTAATACTCATATGCTTCATCCTCACTTCCAAACTCCATACCAATCATATCAATCCTTTCGAATCCATCATCTTCAGAATGCAACTCTATTATAAGAACATGTACAACATACAAAAAGAACAAAGTCTAACACATAAATAAACATATGCATTTAAAAAAAAACAAACTTTGTAGTATAAACGAACAAGGCTAAACACATAAAGGAACGTATATTGAAAAGTGAATATTGAAAAATAGAAGAACAAGGTCTAAAGCACAAAGGTTCAAATAGTTCTGTAAAAAAGGTACAAACACTAATGAAGAAAAGAACATAGCCATTAGTCATAAAAGCCCAAAACATCAGTTCTGTAAAGAGAGCATATTGTAAACCATAAAAAGAACAAGGCCAACTCATAAAAGCAAACGTGCTAGACCAAAAAGCATATATATAAAGCCAATATAAAAAATAAAAAACATAACATTGTCTAAAATAGAAAAGAACAAACAGTATTCTCAAAAAGAACATATACTACTATAAAAAAGAACATGTACCTTCAACAGGAATACCACATGAGATTGCTAAAGAATTGGACAATGCACCCAAATTAGATCCCTCAACAGCAGATATCAAAAACTAAAAATTTACTCCACAACCTAAATCACCAAAAATTGAGACAAAAGGACCTAAGCCTAACATTAAAAAAATAAATTTAACATGAAAAGATAATCCAAATATGATCTACACAAACAAAACACAAATAAATATTAAGAACTCATTCATACCTAAGTTAACAGAGCAAAAAACGTCAGATAATCGAGGAGGAGAAACATTCAGATCTAGATCCATTACACCCCACAAGCAAACACCTCCTTCAACAGTAGAGAAAAAAGAAAACTAAGATAAAAATCCACACACAAAAACTATAACCTGAAAAAATAAGAGTTCCAAAACTAAAAAAAAAAAAAACAAGAAAAGCTATACTCACTACATAAAATTTAAAAAATTGAAGAACGATCTATGCAAGCCGCAAGTCTTAAGGCAAAGCTAGAAGAAGAAATAGAGCAACTAATTCTCGAGGCAAAGCTAGATCCAAAAATGACAAAAAAAAAGGGAATAGGTATAAATAATGGAAAACTTGTAATTACAAAGGTAGAATGTCATAATGGCATGAATGTAAATAAGCCAAGCGCACGCAAGAATTAGCCAACATTAAAAACCTGCAAAAAAAAAACTTGAGGACATTTACATATATATATAATATATGAAATCGACTGCATGTCTTGTGTAGTTTGAGGCCTAATATATGCGCATATATTTGAGTCCCTTGGGACCATACCTCTCCCTAGTCCTCACATGAATGTCATCCCGTGCGCAGTGAGTTTTGGCTCCTAACTCGCTCCTAGCAAGCCTTGGCTTGCTAATGTCCTAGTGAGTTAAACTCACTGAAAATCCTTCCCTTTGTTGTTGTAAAGGTAAACATGGTGGATGCTCCTTGCTTGAGTTCTAAGAAACTCACTAGGTGTACCAAAATCCCAAATAGTGCTTCAAGCCATTAGCTCACCTAGGCCACTATAGTACTAAGCCTCCACTTAACTAGGCGTACTAGGCTCCAACTTGGTGTCTCTAGCTAATAAGCTCACCTAGATCACCAAGGTACTAAGCCTCACCATTACTAAGGATGCACTAATTTTCTAATATGAATATGGAAGGCATACTCAAGGATCCATTGAAGATAGCTAGTGGATCAACTACAAGGAAGAGAGCTAACGAGATGGCTCAATCCCTTTATGCGTTTGTGACTTCCTATTTCATGGAAGATGAACTTGGATCTTTACATCAAGCTACTGGAACATCCTATGGAGTGTCTTGGAATGATGGCATAACATGGAATAGCCTTTTGGAGTGTCAAGACATTAAAGACAATAAGGAGCCCATGAATGCACCCGAGAAGGCCCTTTTTGTGTCCCAATGTGTCAATTCTTCATACAACAAAATCTTATATGTATTGAAGCTTCAAGACACCTCTACACATCTTAAAGGGAAGCTTCAAACTGAATAAACTTAAAAACATAGCTCAAAACTAAGAGGCCCACGCATGAACCCCAAGTGATACCAAAAGTGCACCCAATAGCTCATTTTGAGGGTTTTAAGTGCTTGTTCATTTCTAAAGATTTGTTTTAGTTATTTTCTAGTTTAATTCCATTATTTACATTATTATTTAATTTGGAAACTTCTTTGGAGCACATGGGAATTAATTTTGCTAAATTTTCCATACCTTTGTGTCCAAACCAAATTCAAAGTCTTAGTTTGACTAGATTTGCTTGTTCCAATTAAGTGTAGGATTCTTGAAAATTGTATGGTTATCTAACCCTATTTTTCATGGCTATAAATAAGCCTCTTTTATGCTTGTAAACACAAAGATTTCATTGCTTAATAATATTGCTTTTTGAGAGGCAATTCTCCTAAGTTCTTGGTGAACTTATCTTGGTGCACAAGGAAGCTAGCTTTCTTTGTGTTCTTTATACTTCTTATTTCTAACCACAGGATGGTTAAGGGTGGGGGTTAAATCCTAGTCTATTGGATTGTTGTTTGTGGAACTTCTTAGCATCTTAGGCGCATTTCTTGGTCCTTATACTAATGGGGTTCGCATCACTTTCACTTGTGCCTCAAGTCACAACTTGGCTAGTCAACAAGTGCACTAAGCCTTCATCCATTGTGCTCGCCTATCCAGCATTACTTGGTTCACTCTATCCATGGTGAAATACTGGTTTACTAAGTTCCAAGGAACTTTCTTGAGTGCACTAGGATCCTACATTGGTATCTTAGGCCTAAGGCCTTACATTAGGCTACTAATGTTGCTAAATCCTTCACTCATAATAATGGCATGCTATTGTAGTCATAGTAGTTCACCAATGCTAGTCATCTAACCAAACTCATTTTCCTTTGTCATAATGCCCTCATTTTCAACTGAAAATACCATCTTATCTTGGCTCATTTCGACTGAGGAAAAAGCATGAAATTGTAGATTTTTCTCTTAGCGTCACGTGAAATCTTAAATCACCTCAATCGAACACTCGAGCAAAAAATTATGGCAAAAATACTACAGCGTATCAATGCTATCAAGATCTTAGTGACATGGCGCCGATGGGAACAATTCTCAGGTTCCAGTCGTACCCAGCTGCTGCTACTTTGATTCCAACCCTCTTAGGGGGTCTCCAATGGCCTCCCAAGGCTTTTTGGGATGTTGTCCCAAGCTCCAAATCTCTACATATCACTACAATGAACATTTCTGTGCCATTCAAACTAGGCTTTAGGTGCTTAATCACACCACACTAAGCCTTCAAACTAGCTACTCCACCATGAGCAATACACACAACATTTAATACAATTCTCACAATTCACTTAAACCAACAAGCAAATAAGTTAAGAAATGCATCAATGTAGTGTGTAAACTCAATCCCATACCTTAATTGAAGTAAAACAAGCAACATGAAGCATATCCAAGCAAATTGAGCTCCTCTAAGGGGGTTCCTATGGTTCCATACAAATTCAACACAAATGGCACCAATTCAAGCTTATTCTCATAAGAACCAACCTCATACAACCTCAAGAAACCTAGATCGACAAGTAAACTTCTTGGGAAAAATATACCTAAGCTCCACAAGCCTAAAAAATGTCATCGTAAGCTCACCACATAAAATCCTTGCAAGAATCGGCTTGTCCATGGTTAGGTACCTCTTGGAGCACCAATTTCCACCATAAATTAATGAAGAAATGGAAGTTTGGCCATGGAATTTGAAAGGAAAAGGAGAAGTATGGGTTTGAGGGAGGAAGATGATGAATCGTTAAGCCCCAAACCTTTAAAAATGGTTTACAATGCCTTCCTCCCGCCTTTAGCTACATAACTTCTTCAATTTTGCCGAAAACACCCCATGCTCAAATAGTGTTATAAGACTTGGCAATTTAGTCTAACTGTTTGACTTCTAACCACTTAAGTCTAAAAGGACAACTTATGAGCTTAAATACAAAGCCTATCAACATAGGGTACAAAATGACCATTTTCCCCTTGGTGACACTTAGGTGCCAAATTGATCTAGGAACCAACTACCCTTTTAAACACTTACTTTAGTTGCTTATTCAAACTAATTAAGACATTGAACTAGGGATTTTGAGTTGTTTAACAAGCCTTGCCTGACCATTAAAGGTCAGCTGCCTAAAAGGCCATAACATTCCTAGAAGTAAAACCTATTTCAATCACAACGGTTGATTGTATGCGCACAATGCTATCATTTTCTCTCAAAGCTTGCACATTTTAGATCTCACATCATTCTCAAAGTGAAATGTGAATTTTGCCCACATCTAAGGTAGCCTTCCCTCAAATTTTACAGGTTGGATGTCGATGCCATTGTCAGCCAGATAATCTTACGAAAAAAAAAGACTCATTTTTTGTGGTGCAAGATGATGAGTCCACCGCACACATACCTTTTTTTTTTTTTTCCTCTTGATGCCATTAGTGGGATGTTGGGTTTCGGGAGCCAAACAGCGCAGCAGAATTTAACCAAAACCCTCCAGGATCCAAGTGAAACGGGGTAAACCGGGTGTTCAAAAATTTTCATACCTAATTTTCGGTTGAGATCTCTCTATGGTATCCACACGAGCCTCTCGGGATCACCACGATTCCACCACGTCCCGGCAGATGCGTTTCTCTTGCGCTCGCAGTGCTAGCTTGCGTCCTCCAAGGAATTGCAAGAGAAGAGTGCGGCTGTCCTTTTGGAGGCTAGGGCAAGGAGACCTGCGAATTTCTCACTTAAAAGTTGTATTTATAGTGAGACTCAACTTCCAGGCCTAATGGGTTTCAAAGCCCTAATCCAATTAGGATTTAATTTCGGGCTTAATAATGGCTCAACTCTTGGGCCCATTATTAATACGAAATTAAAGTGAAACCATAACCCAAATAATTAGCCCATGCACTCTAATGATCCAAAATGCTCTATGTGTGCGACCCAATAGGCTCTTATCACGTTGGCAATGATCATAAATCACATTTATGATCATAAGCAATGAGCGGTGTCTAGCAACACATCATTGCTACCCAAGTGACAAGATTGTCGATGATTCGACTATACCTTTATGATCATCACCGATATATGCCATTGTCCCTTTGTCCAAGATATCAAGACTAAGCACGAGACATGGAATGTGTCACTCTCGTATAGCCCAATCTTTGGTTTCTTGATTACTGAGTAGACTAACTTAAACTGATGACATTGATATCGCATATCAACTCATCCGAGCATGGCCATGCATTTTCTAAGTCTCACTCTATCAAGGGGCCCGAAGATATCGCTCCCGTTACATAGGAGGGACAAATCCCATCTTGATCATACAAATCCCTCCGCATGATATGTGACATACCCAATGACCTCCTTCAAGTTCACTCAGTTACGAGCAACAAAGGAAAGTATCAAAGTATGTGACTCACATGTAGGGAACCTTGATGATCTTAGGTCGAAGGACTACATATACCCTGATCACTATGGGAATCACTTATGACACTCATATAACGATCCATGTAGTGTTCTCATGGTGGGTCGGTCCAGTACACAAGTTCTCCAACTTGTACCCATATGTAGACTACATATCTCATATTAGTCTCCACATATGCTAGTCGTTATATATTATTACAACCCGCTCCACAATAATACTAGACCAGGGACTTTTAAGAATATCATTATTCTAGGGTTACAATTATGTTTGTTAAGTTACGCAGGAACAAAACAACAAACATAATTGCTGGATTAATGCCTTAATAAAATATCGTGACTCAATGTGCAAAAATACAATCATCTCATGATTGGCTTTTGGGCACAACACTAACATGGGAGGCTAATAGTAGAGATGAAGAGGAAATTGGGAAAAGAGATTTTAGATATTGATGTGAGGAAGTATAGAAAATGAGCCTCCTTATTTATAGGAGATGCCATTCTTTCGACAAAAAAATTCTAAAAACTTGTTGTTACTTGTTGTTGGAGTGCACAAAATGATAATTTGATATCAAAAAGTAAGCTAGAGCTATTGGAAGGCTTTACAATGTAATTTCGCCACTTTTTGGAAAATTTCAAAACTTGCCATTGAGGTTAACCCAGTTGGGCCTGGGCTCCAATGTGGGGTGGGTCGAGCCGGGCTCACCCAAGACCCCCTCATCTTCCACGCCCATAATCTCTTGGCTCTTCTAGTGCCTTTCCTAAGGCTGAACTAAGTCAAGCCTTGATTGGGCTGGGCTGGGTAAGCCTGACCCACTAAACACCTACAGCAAAAAATGAGAACAGTGAATAAAATTACAAAAAGTAGGGATGAAAATTTTATTTGATGAAGGGCCTAAGTTTGGGAAGTATGAAACCAAGAGTAGTAGCCAAAAATGAGAGGGTGAAATGGCAGTTGAATCTGAATGATAAATGGCTCTGAAAAGGAATGGGGACAAAGAGAATAGCTAGATAGAATAATGGGAATAATAATTTATGGTTTTTGGAAGAAAATCGTGAGATAAAATAATGAGAGAAGATTTGAAAAGAGATGTATGAAAGGAGATAAAATTTGCTAAATTTTTTACCAATGTTCTTTTATTATCTTCTCATTTTTAATTATAGATAATGCATGAAAGACATAATGAAGTTAGTATATATACACCTGGTGTCCATTCCCTAAATACGGAGTGTCACCTTAACAACATTTTATACAAAAAGATTATACTTCAGTGGTGTAATTAAAATATGAAAACAATAGTGATTCATTTGAAAATCGATTTTGAACGTAAAGGAATAAAACTGGAATTTAGTCAAAATTGCTTTCTTTCTTTCCCAATTCTGGGTTCGAAGTACAGGCGTTTTCGTTGAAGCGCAGAGTTGGGGATATCGGAACAGAATGCCAAGTTAGGTTATTAGTTAGCCGGAGGGAAGGTTCAATCTGCTTCACCGAAGCTTCGCCGGACTGAAACAAGTAGCTCTTTGTGTTTCTCTTTCTCCAATACATGGCGGATCCCTATTACAGACACGCTTCTTCCGCTGACGGAGGTACTCTCTCACTTCCTCCCGATTCATCTGTTCCTCTGCCCCTTAGGAATCCGAAATTATTAGCTCTCATTCGATGCCGTCCTGGAGGAACTGTGAACTTCTCGTAGATTGTTCTCTATCTGCGGAAGTGCCAACTTTTCTCAGAATCATCACTGATTAAGGGCTTAGTAGCATTTCATTTGATGTTTCCCTGCATAAACCTAGAAGCTTCTTGTTGATTTTTTTTTTTCTTCCTATGTACAGAAGTTATGTTCTTCTCAGAATCATCACTTATGGAGGGCTTATCTTTATATCTATCTATCTGAGCTTCTGTGATCTTTGCCCATTTCACTTGACAGGGACATCGAGTATTTCAAAGCCAAGTTTTCCTGGATACTTCACTTCAGAAGACATGCCATCCCTGTTTCATCCTGCTTCTACATCTACTGACATGCGTGCTGCTATAAATTTGCAGCCTGCTTCTTCTGTTGATGTGCGAGGTGCTTCTTACAATTATCCAATGACTGCTTCTTCCACTTTCCAAACAAAAGACGTAAGGGCTTTATGATTGATGGGATTTTGTGATTCTTGATCCTTGGATGCAATGCAAGCTTGAATCGCTATTTTAATTATATGCTCAATGAAAAATTTCTTTGTTCAGACAAATGCTTCGTGGTCTCGGTCCTGTAATTTCAATGATCTTCCAAGTTCTGGAATAAAAACTGAGCTTGGTCATGCTTATCAAAATTTTGGCCAAACAGGGGATGCCACAGCCGCTGTTAGTCCTGGTGTTCCTGGTGTTAATAATGACAGGGCAAGTTCTGTGGGAAATGTTGATGAATCTGCAGTGCTTAACCAGGAATCCAATATTCTGTTTGTGGATAAACTCCCCACTGACTGCACTAGAAGGGAAGTTGGTCGTATCCTTTTGGCATCTCCATTTCTTGTGCCTGTGCAAAGAATAGCTTGAGAAAGCCAGCCTACATTTCTCTAGTTCTCTGAGGTATCTGTCTAAGGGATAGGGGATGAGCTATCAAACATATCTAACCCTGATTCTGTGTGAATTGATTATAAAAAGAAAGTGGAAACCTGGCTTCTACATATGTAAGACAACATTTTGCTGTTTGAAGCTGATTTTCAAATGAATATCCTCTGATAACATTGTCTTGTATTTTTCCTCTCCAACCTTAACTTTATACTAAAGATCTTTTTCGCCCATTTGTTGGATACAAAGATATCAAAGTAGTTCACAAGGAACCCAGGCATGTAAGTTAACCACCAGTCTGTTTGTTCAGTTCAAGCTGATTATTTATATTCTATCTCTGGACCACTTCTTGTGATGATGGCCTTTATTTTAGTTTTCTACATATAACTTTTTCCCATGTCTACCATGTAATTTGTCTTTTTTGTTCGCTGTTTCATAAAAAAAATTGCAGAAGGGTGATAAAGCTCTGATATTGTGCTTTGTTGAGTTTGTTGATTCAAAATGTGCACGGACAGCCATGGATGCTCTTCAAGGTAACCCAGATGGTTGAAACACCTTTAGTTGTACCATCTCTGCTCCTGGCAACCTGGTCTGAACACTGGATATCAACATTCTTGACAGCTGCCAAGGCCTGCGGTCATTTGTTTAGTAACACTTAGCTTTTCTCCTGCAGGTTATAAGTTTGATGACAAGAAGCCTGACTCCCCTGCATTGAGGACAGAATTCGCACATTTTCCTTTCTCATTGCCATCCAACCGACTCCATGAGAACGACCAATATTTGCCCCACTGACCAGAATGCACAGGTTAGGATGACCATTAGCATGAGTGTGGCTCCAATGCGTTCTGAAGCATGTGACCGTGATCTGATCGATGTTTGCACTTCTCAAGAATTACTTATTTGATCTTTATTTTTCTTTTTGTCAATATACTATGCCATTTGAAAGGCAACACAACATTGCAGAACACGAAGTGTCTTTCATATGGTATGGTTGTTGGTGAAGAAAAAAAAAAGCAGTGTTTTTGCAAAGCAGTACCAAACAGGCTAAACATTATGTTGTATACAGGGCACTTGTGCTGATATAGTCCTTTGGAGGGGTTGCTTGTATATGTAGTGCTTTTTACACGCAAGTATCGATAAAGAATGCTCTCATCATTTTTTATAACTACAAAAGGCTAATTGGATGATGTGTTGTTTCTTTTCATTTCACACGTAGTTCAGGATCATGTTGGATATATTTGACAACTTGCACAAGTTGAAATGATTCACCTACCATCACCTGTTCCTGAATTATTGCAGCTAAGATCACTGCCCATGTCTAGCTGATGGGATTAAATCCGAGCTGCTATGCCTGCTGATGTGGGAAGATCTCTCATGCGATATGAACTAGGAAAGAAACAGACATGCACAAGTAGAAGGGTACTGTTGCATTTGCAAATTCCTGTACAAAATCGAATTCTTCAAATTTATGTGTGTGTGGGTTTTCTTTTAGGGGGTGACATAGAAAATTAAAATTTATGTTGGTGTTGCACAAAGTTCTGCTTCAATTATTTTGCATGGCATCAACTTGTACAACTAAATTCTATATGGGCAAACTGCAAACTGTAAAAATTTGGTGTAACAATAGCAAATTGTCCTGTAAATATTGTTGTTGCTTGACCTTTAGGGGCATGTTACAAAAATTGTCCTGTAATTATTGTTGTTGCTTGACCTTCAAACTATTTCAAATTTTGCAACTCTAGGGCACTCTGAACTTTGACAATAATCTTGACAATTAGGAAACCTCCCATCATATGAGCAGCTCCATTGACTGAGATAACGTGAAACTCTTCATCAGCGGTCGAATTATGGACAAACCAGTAAAGAACTTGTGTTAAAAGCAAATGCTTGGTTGGATTAGCGTTTACTCTCCTGATATATCCTCTAACAACTGTGTTCTAGTTCCTCAGAATCGATATAATTCACATCCGGTTCCAGGCAGTTGCTCACCATGAGCCCAGCTGGACGATGCCCTGGGGTTCTAGTATATGTTAGGCCTTAAAGAGACGAGACATTTTTTATTGTGAGGACAGGAGCAATGATGTAGATAATTTATTCTGACAATTTGTATAATTTACCCGACCTTTACAGGTTCAGAATTATCACTATCAAGGAAACCACAGATCAAGTTTGATAGATACTTAACGGCAAGAGTCAGGAATTTGGTGGCCTTTTTGGCTATGGGATTAGTGCTAGTTATTCGATTATAGCTTTATGCTTTAGGATCTGAAAATCGCTAATAATTGATCAAGACTCAAGCAAGTGACAAAAGTTTCCAAATTAAACCCAAGAAATCACAAAAGATACTAAGACACATAATCCAGGAAAAAATCAAGCAATGCTGGTAAAGAATAAAATAATTCATATATGTATTTCTTTCATAGCATATAATTTAACAAAGGAGGTCTGGTGTAGTGCCTATGGCTATTAATCTTTCCTGGTCTGCCTGGTACACATATCTATTACAATCAACAAATCCATCAATTTAAGGAGCAAAGTTTTCTTCTTTACATGGTCCCTTAAACCAATCATGAGGATGACAATATTGTCATGCCAAAACAGGCCCTTTAACAGCCTTGTAGGATAAAGAATGGCAAATTTGAAAGAATACAACGATAGAAATCCTTCCAAGTTACAGAAAACCACTCCCAGCCAGGCCATGGTGGAGAAGATTGTGAGCAATAGCATCTCTAGCCTTCATTGAGCTTACTGATCTCAGAGCAACCTCTGGAACCATCTCATCATCCTGAAGTTCGATCCTCAGTTCGGGATCCATCTCTTCGTTCCTCATCTCGCATATATTATGCAGTACGCAGCAGGCCCCGAGAACCACAGGCAAGTCCTGCAGCTTCACCTCGGTTCTCTTCTGCAGACAACTCCACCGTCCCTTCAACCTCGCAAACGCCTCGTTCGCCACCCTCTGAATCTCCCCAATCTTCTCGTTGAATGCGTGCTGCGTCCACGTTAGGTGCTGGTGGGTGTAGGGCACCAGCACCCAGTCCATCAAGGGGTACCCTGAGCTCCCCACAACCCACACACCTTTCAGTAATCCGCCATTTGCCCTCTGATACAGAGCAGACTTCTCCAACACCTGATCATCGTTCATAGAACCGGGCCAACCGATGCAAACGTCGGTGAAAACCCCTTTATGGTCAACAACACCTTGAACCGTGATCGAATAGGATGTCTTCTGGTTCCTCTCCGTGTGCCTCCGGTTGAAGTAAGCTGCCACGCTGACCTTGGGTGCTATGATAGGTACATGGGTAGTGTACATTGATCCAACAACATTCGGAATCCCAGAAGCCGTCTCGAATTCCTCTTTGATCGTTCTTAAAGTGTCTTCGCCCGGCCATTGCAGGAACTTGGGCATCAAGACGGTCCGAATTGCAGAGCAGACTTCAAGCACAAGCTTGTGGCAAGTGGAGATGCCGAGACCGAACCGTTTCGAGACAAGCCTAAGAGGCTCACCGGTGGCCAGTCGCCAGATACAGACGGCGACCCTCTGCTTCACCGGAATCGCGTTCCTGAGCGTCGTGTCTTCCTTCGCGATGACGGAATTCAATTCCTCACAGATCATCTCGAACGTCGACTTCCCCATCCGGAAAGCCTTCTTGAACTCGTCGTCCGGGTAATCGGGTCGGCTACACTCGTCCCACCACGCCTTGGACCTGTCCTTAACCCACAGCCGCCGGTTTTGCCCCGACCCGGGAGCAGCCACCTTCGACGGCCTCTCCAGTCCGACCTTGTCCACCGCAGCCACCGCTGCCACCGACGCCGCGATCGCTCGCGACCGCTTGCGTTTGACGCGGTCGGCCGCATCGACATCGGCGTAATAATCCTGTAAATTGGAGTAGAAATCTAACATGGCTCTGGTTTTCCTCTTGTGGGTCGATTCCAGTACCGACCTCTGGTGGTCAGATGATCGTTCGTCTTGGTCCCGGCCATGCCTGTCCTGCTCCTCCAGCAAGAGCAAGGAAGCGATGATGCTCTTCAGGTCCTTCTTCCGAGCATCCTGGTCGCTAGAATAGCGGCTTTCATCGACGCCATTTTCTTCCTGCTCCTCGCCAGAGTAGCCCATCTCTGGAACTTGCTGGCGTTTGCTGTTCATTTGAGCAAGAAGAAGAAGGAGGCTGGTTGGTATGGAGGGACAGGTTCATAAATGGGGAGGAAAGCTAGTTGGTGAAAAGACCGAAGGAGGGAGAAATCAGAAGGAATAAGAAATAGGGGGCAGGGGTGCATCATCAAATGTGAACAGAAGTGTTTTAGGTGTGAACACGGGAGATTCAAAATTGACAAATAAGGAAAAGCAAAGTCTAACGAATTTTGTATTCGTGTCAACAGTGCATACAATTCTCTTTGGACCTTGAAGCTCAATTTGTTCTTCGGCGGATTATAAAAAGAAAAAAAAGGTATTCTTGAGATTCTGATGAACATGCATTTTACCTCCGCTTTCTACAAATTAGCACTTTAAAAAAATCTGCGTCACCTACTAATATATACGAAAGCAAAAAATTTGATAAAAATATCATTTTATTATTTTAAAAAATGTAACAAATTTCACAGGACACCACATATATCTCAAAGTGAACTTAAAAGTTACACATGACAATTTCTCTTTCTGCTCATACAAAAAATGGCATGGTAGATTACAACCGGCTTTCGAGTTGACTTTAAGCCATTTTTAACGTTATCACAAAACTGCCATAGGTTCCCAAAATATGACACATGTCATTAAGCTTTTTGAAAAGAAACGTGGGGCCTGTTTGGTAACAACTTCAGCGGTTAGAGTTAGAGATTAGCTTTAACAACTACCTTCAGCGATTAGAGTTAGAGGTTAGCTTTTAGTAATTCCAGAGTGTTTGGTAATTCAAATAATTAGAAAAGCTGTTGCATAGTAAATTCACCTAAATTCCCCTAATTTTAAGTTGTTGTTTGACCAATTATACAAACTGAAAGCAAAGTTATGAAAACTTTTCCCATGTTTAAGCAAAGATTATGCAAATTCCCTCCAAAAGCAGTATAATGAAGGAAAAATAAGACCATCCAAAACAAGAGAAAAAACAAGAAAAAAATTATTAAAAGTCTACAACTTTTCTATTATTGGATAAAAACACTAAGTGTCTCCACAGTCCACAAGCAAAAGTAAGACATCCAAAACAAATTAAGGGAAAAGAAAAAAGAAAAAAAATGATTTTAGAAGGCTTTCAAAACATTAAGTGAAAAATCAAGTCTAGAACTTAATTCATTCTGGTTAGTATGCCCATCCTCTATGTATTCTTGCTCCAACTAGACTTTGTTCTATTGTCTCCCTAAGTTGTGTCATTTGAATTTCATTAGCATATCTCCTTTGCTCTTCAGTATCCTCATCTTCAGGATCATCTTCACTATCTTCTTTAGAATTAAAATCACCATTCTCAGCCAAGTCAAAATCTAAATCACTTATTGCATGTCTTCTTACATAGTTGTGCAAAGTCATTGCAGCTATCACAATCATAACCTGCTTTCGAAAAGGAAAATTTGGCATTTTTCGCAAGATGGTCCATTTATTCTTCAATACCCCAAATGCTCGTTCAATAATACTACGCAAAGAAGAGTGTGCTTGGTTAAATATCTCCTCTTTTCCTGATACAGGTCTACCTTGTCGAAAATCTGTTAGGTGATATCTTTCTCCCTTGTATGGTCCTAGATAACCTGGAATTTGAGGGTAACCCGCATCCACCAAATAATATTTCCCTAAATGTAAGCAAACAAAGCAACGCTATATGATTAATTTATAATTTTTATAGTCCAATATATGTAATAATAATGTGTCAGATTTTAAGTTACCTATAGGAGGATGAGGAAAATTCCATTTTTCTTGACGAATTGCTTGAAAAAATACATTAGTGTTATGTGCAGATCCTTCCCAACCAGCAAGAACAAACATGAAACACAAATCAAAATCACAAACTGCCATCACATTTTGTGTTGGCACACATTTTCTTCCAATATATGGAATTTGATCTAGAACAGGAATACTTGCTTGAATGTGGGTGCCGTCAATGGCACCAATACAATCCTATAGTTCACATGAAGGAACAAATACAATAAGATGTTATAAAAAGAAATGAGCAGAAGTAACATAATATACGTACACAAAAAGTAATGATAATTGTTTACCTTAAAATGTGGCATATACCTATGATCTTTCCGTATATGGTCTGAGACATCTTTAAAACTTTGATCACGAGGTTGAATTATATCAGATGCCATACGCACAACAGACTCTAATACCAAAGAAAAGCACCTAGAGATAGTCTCTCCAGGCCGTTGGAAACGTTCTTGAACTTCTCGATTAGAATCTCCATGGCCCATGACAGTTAAAAAAATTACAAGTGCTTTTATCGTGGACAACTGGAATGAACCGCTTAAGCCATACTTGGTTTCCAAATCTTCAAGTAAATTTATGAACACCTCTTTTGACATTCGAAAAGCATTATAAAATCGTCCATCATGACCACTCAGTAATTCTCTAACCCATTTATCTCCAGTTTGTTGAGAAGTCATACATGGTTCTTTAATAATATATTTTCGGTAGTATTCATTAATAAATTGTAATGCCACACCTGCTATTCGAATTTGGTGTAAATTCTCCTCCAATATTTCATGTAATGTCCTGTCATCATCACTTTCTCCACCTACTTCTCTATTTTCATCATATGAGAAAAAATCCTGCAAATTGTGAAGTACAGAAACATAAGAAACATGTCATTTCAAATATGAATAAAAATGTGTATAACATTTAAGTAACATGAAAAAAAGACTCATTGTCTATTATTTTCAATTAAAAGCCAAAGATTGTGAATAAGAATATCTTTAACCTAACAAATATGAGCAGAAATAGTTAGGAAATAAAGACAAAGCTAGTGACGCCCTAACAGACTAGTAAAAGATTCAGAATTGTCTCTTTGTTCGGACTGCAGGTACCATAATCTAAGAGAATAATCTTCCATAGCCGCAAACATCTCACACTTCTCCCAGTTCAACAATAGTTTAGTAGCAAAACGATAAAGTTCACCAGCCTTCGGAACATCTTCTTCCATTGTGTTCAAAATTTCAACAGCTTCAGCGATGGTTGGAGGCAACTTCTTGACTCTAGCCATTATGGCATTATTATGACTTTGAATACCTTCGACAATGGAGTCGATTTTTGTGGATAACATAGAAGCTCCACCATTCTTCTTACGTACTTGCTTCTTTCTTTGTGTTGTAGCTATTGCATCAAATGATCATTTCTTTGACCGACTGTTAGTATCTTCCAATGGTGAATCTATATTATCTCCTTCTACTTGATCAGTAGTCTCATAGTCACAGTCCACTTGAGAAACTCTTGCATCCCTAACAATGCCTCCAACATTTTGAGAAGGCACATTTGCATCATAACCAGAATTAAGTTCTTGAGTGAATGAGGTTTGAAAAAAGTTTGCTGGTGGAAGACCAGCCGATGAAGCCCACATGTCGTCACCTTTTGCAACTGTGCCCAAAAACAATGCATTTAGCTTATCCTCCAATTCAGGATCAATGCCCATTCTTTTAAACTTGGCTATCTCAGGATTAACCTGTTTATAAAAACTTTATTAATTAATTTCAAATAACAAAAAATAATAGTGATTTCTTTGTAAAGTTTCAAGAGCACTTTAGACAAACCTTTATATTTCTATCCCACCAATCATCAGATGCATCAATTGTCTTTTTAAGTGCATTCCACCCCAAGCCTGTAGCAAGCCTTTTTAATGTCCTCCAATTCTTCCAATCTTTTTTCAATGCATCCCATTTGTTCTTCAATTGATCACTCGAGTAATTTAGTCCTGTCTGACTCATGAACTTTCTTGCTATAGTCTTCCATGAAAACTTCTTCAAGCTTCCACCTTGTCTATTACCATCATCAAGTTCCTTTTTGCATATCTCACAAAATACCATCACATTACGTCTTTCCCACTGTGCCTTACCCCTTCCCCAATCATTCTGACTTTGGTTGTTAGTGCTTTGGGAACTATTATTTTCCATCTAAACCCAAAGAATTATAATATAAAATAAAGATACATAATCACAGCAAAACAGTTGAGTCATGTACTTATTGATATGTAGAATTCTAGTTATGTTCACATACTCAAATAATTAGCCAAGTACCAAGAAGTAAAACTAGCAAGTACCAACAAGTTTGTTTTACTAAATTAAACAATAAAACCACAGCCAAGAAGTTAAAAAAAAAAATGATCGTGCATTAGCAACATGGCTACTGTGATAAAAGTGTATTATTCAATGGAGGAACTGGCTCCACAATTCCATTAGAGCTGTAACTGAAAAATACCACAATTCCACTGGAGCTGTAACTGAAAAAAGGGAAAACTGGAGCACACATGACAATATCACTGCTTGCGCAACACAACTACAGAATGAGGCTCTGTACCCTTGTGGCATATTTTCTGAGTGTGTGCTGCTAGAGTGGTAGATAAGTTAGTTGTCCAAAATAGGTTTTTGCAAGCCTTTCATTAAAAATTGAACAAACCAAATTCAAATACTATTTTACAAGGGTTCATGAAGGAAAAACAGAACTAATTAGTAAAATCTGAAATTTGATCTTCCAAATCAGAAAACCTGTCTAATAATACCTGCTGAAGCAGGTTTATACTTTGGTTTACAAAGTCTGAGATGTTTTTCTTGCAAAAGTCCAAGCTAGAACAGTACAAACTTATTTAAATTATCAAATGGGAGTTGTGGTAAACCAAGAAACATGATTTTCAACCATGTTATGAAATTTTGCCATCAAACCTGAAACCAGGCATCAGGTTCTGCAGTATTGAGTTCCAAACTGACTGTAAAACCATTCTCTAGTCTTTTAGTTGAAGTCAAGTCGACATCAAAGCTAGTAGCAACAGAAGTTTTCTTAGAAAAAAAAGATTTCTGATTTATCAGCACTAATCATCTGACCCGAGAGCTCACAAAAATCTTTCAAAACTTTATCAATGTTACAAACAGCATTGGGGGTAGCAATGGCCATTAGAATGTGATCATCAGCAAAAAATAAATGAAACATAATAGATATCAAAACATGACCTATAACTATAACTATCGACGACAAACAGAATTTACCCTAATATTGTATTGGGGTGGATTATTTTGAATTAAAAACGGTAGAAACCAAAGGCAGGAGGATCTATTTTTAATTAATCAATTTCTTTTCTAGGCCTATTTTTAAAAAATGATTTAAATGCATACACTAACCCAAGCTAAGTTGACAAGCAAATTTCATTTTCTACAAGATGATTATAAACAGCCTTCAAAAATGTTGGGGATGTATTATCAAGTGCTCTAGCAGCGCCAACTCAAGTTCTGTTTTTGGGAAGAAAAATCCTTCATAGCCCAGAGGAAGCTGTCAACGAAAAAGAGAAATTTGCAGGTTGCTGGCTACAGGCTGAGCAAGTTCATTGAGGAATTGTCTCAAACAAGTAGAGAGCGATATGGAGTAGGCTGCACTGACAATAAAGGTAGTGATCCAAACAAAAAAAAACTTAACCTGTAGCCAAGGCATGTGGTCTAGTAAGGGATTTTGCCGATCACTAATTCAGGTCTTTCTCAGGAAGAAAAGCTGCATATAATCCTTTAGCTCTATGTAATGAATTAAGAGTCTCCGTGAAAAAGAACTACAATTTCTTTTTTGGTTTCAAGATATAATTCCAGATTTGGCTACAATAAATAGAATGTTCAGATATATCGAAAAGAATTGCAATTGAAGAAAAATGACTTACTGTTGAATCGAATGCTTTCATGGCTGTTCTCCGGTTTAGTGATTTTTTCTTCTGATTTTAGGATTTGCTCCTTCTCTTCTTGTCTTTCCTGGATTTGCTATTCTCTGTGTTCCTTGGATTCTTGATCCTTTTCTTCTAATTTTAGGATTTGCTCCCCCTTCTCATCATTTAATAGCAACATATGGTGCCAATTTCTTCATGCTTCCCGCCAGGAATTCGCATCAAATATCATGGGTATGATTGGAACTTCGAATCCAGAACGCTTAAATCGCGTTCAATACGCTGGGGGGGGTGGAGCTTATCAGAATCGGCGTTGAGAAATTATTGCGCCTCAGCTTCTGCCGTTCCGGAATGCTCTGTTTTACGGACTCCAAACAAGAGTTGGCGTTGAACAGGGCTTTTGGCTTCCAAACGCCGTTGGTGGACAGAAAGTGCTTATAACGTTTCAACATCTTTGAAAGATACCAATTTCTTAATACTCTCTCTCTCCCATATTTTTTGAAACATTCACTTTTTAATAATTAATATATAGTTTTTTATTTTTAACATATAAATAAAATTTTTTTATACATAAATAATAAATAAAAATCTATAGTTTTCAAATATATTTTTTTAAAATTTTTTCTAACAACTAATAATATAAATAAATTCAAGTCAAACTATGGCCAAAAGTCAACTGTTTCAAACAATATGTGACGGAGGGAGTATATTCTTTTTCTTTTTTGTTTTACCCCAAATCAGCTCGTTTCACATTCAACCCCATCCCCATATTTTAAATCACATTTTCACAGTTGTAGTTAGTTATTGTTAGCCCATCACCCCACCTGCATTACCATGTTCCTATCCTTCACAATTGTTACCCATTATTCGATAACAATTACAAGGAATTAGTATAAAAGGGGTAGCTAATTACAATTTGCAATTTACACCTAAAAAAGTCATTTAATCCTCCTAAAATTTCGTCTGAAGCAATTTGCCCTTTTCACTGTTTCTGATGCAAAAAGAATTTTGTTTTCAGCGAAAGCTACTTTTTCCTTCCCTTTTGTGTTCATTCAACCTATGGAGAGAAACAGAAGTCCAGACCATCTGATTTTGTTGGAAATATAGTATTCTCTACATACTTACTGCTCTAATTTTTATTTTCATACTTTTCTTTCACCTGATTTCAAATAGAATATCTATTCTTTACAAAATAATTAGCAGGAATAGGACACAATTTTTGCCATTAATTGCTCATCTAAGAAGATAGTAATGCTACTGATTTATATATGTAAACATTTCCTTTGTATTGAATCATGACTTTGCATTAATGATATTTTATTTCACTCAGCAACCAAGTTTTAACCACTATTAAAAACCAATAGTAGAAGCAGCAGTTCAATCTATATCTTACATAACAAGAAAGCTCTAGAAATTTGATTCCTTATTGTTTCTTTTACCCTCAATTTAGAAGAGGCACTAATTACGTTATTGTTTACTATTAAACATGGTTGGATCAGGGTCACCACACATAAAATGATGAACACCCACCACAAACAGAGACAGACAATAGCAAATAGATAGGTTCTCACTTTTATAATATTCATGTCATGGGCCATGTCTATTTCTGTTTTTATATTTCTTTGTTGCTTTATGTGTTGTGAACTTTAGAATGATAACAGTCCATATGGGGTAGTAATTACTAAACAATCCTACTAGTTTAGAATCCTAACAATTCCCTCGTGAAAGTGCAATGCGGTGGTATTTTTGTGTCCCCTAGTCTCTAATTTTTTTTTCAACAAAAATTTATATTTTTTTACATTTTCAAATTATTTGGTGACTAAAATATGTGTTTAAATTCTTCTTAAGCTTTTTTTTTTTTGACACTAGTACTTCATTTTCTAGTTTTATGGAGGTCATAGAGGTTGTTTCCATTCTTTTTGTTGAAAGCATTGAACACATTTGTGAAAAGCTTGAAAAAGCCAAGCCTGCTTACTTCGGTTCCCTTAAAGGTTGATGCCCGGTAGCATCTGTTAGGTTTCCGGAGCCAAACAGTGCAGTGAAATTTAACCAAAACCCTCCAGGATCCAAGTGAAACGAGTAAATTGGGTGTTCGAAAATTTTCATACCTAATTTTCGGTTAAGATCTTTCACTCAACTGTAGAGTCAAATCACAAAACCTGAACAGTTGACATGTTTAGGCTCTCTATGGTATCCACACAAGCCTCTCGGGCTCACTATGCTTCCATTGTGTCCTAGCATATGCGTTTCTCTTGTGCTCGCAGTGCTAGCTTACGTCCTCCAAGAAATTGCAAGAGAATAGTGCGGCTGTCCTTTTGGGATGCTAGTGCAAGAAGTGCGAATTTCTCACTAAAAGTTGTATTTATAGTGAGACTCAACTTCCAGGCCTAATGGGTTTCAAAGCCCTAATCCAACTAGGCTTCAATTTCGGGCTTAATAATGGCTCAACTTTTGGGCCCATTATTAATACTAAATTATTGTGAAACCATAGCCCAAATAATTAGTCCATGCACTCTAATGATCCAAATAACTCTATGTGTGCGACCCAATACACTCTTACCACGTTGGCAATGATCATAAATCACATTTATGATCATAAGCAATGAGCGGTGTCTAGCAACACATCATTGCTGCCCAAGTGACGAGATTGTCGGTGATTCGACTAAACCTTTATGATCATCACCGATATATGCCATTGTCCCTTTGTTCAAGATATAAAGACTATGCACAAGACATGGAATGTGTCACTCTCGTATAGCCCAATCTTTGGTTTCTTGATTACCGAGTAGACCAACTTAAACTGATGACATTGATATCATATATCAACTCATCCGAGCATGGCCATGCATTTTCTAAGTCTCACTCTATCAAGGGGCTCAAAGATATCACTCCCGTTACATAGGAGGGACAAATCTCATCTTGATCATACAAATCCCTCTGCATGATATGTGACATACCCAATGACCTCTTTCAAGTTCACTCAGTTATGAGCAACAAAGGAAAGTATCAAAGTATGTGACTCACATGTAGGGAACCTTGATGATCTTAGGTCGAACGACTACATATACCATGATCACTATGAGAATCACTTATGACACTTATATAACGATCCATGTAGTGTTCTCATGGTGGGTTGGCCCAGTACACAAGTTCTCCAACTTGTACCCATATGTAGACTACATATATCATATTAGTCTCCACATATGCTAGTCGTTATGTGATAGCCGAGGTGCCCATCACTGGCCAAGCTCCCAGACCTGACGAAGTACTGACTTCGGCAGAGGGAAACAGCCAGCCGAGGTCGGAAGGATGAGCGATTCCCCCGGCCTAACGTAGGGAATTCGGTTCCTTAGGAAATGGTAGGACCAACCTCGGTAGAACGGTCAGACCCTCTTTGGAAACAGAAGTATCCCTCGGAGGAACCATCCTCGGGAAATATATCCCCCGAAACGTTAGAGTAACCTCGGAGAGTACGAACAAAGCATTTAAGGAGCCTCTGACACCTCCCCATAAAAGTCGTCCCCTAAGTACAATCTGACACGCTATCACTGGGGCACGCTATCAGAGGGACACCTCGATACGACACTCTCGGAATGCCTAGGCTGTCAACCAGGCGACTTTTGCTGAGATAAGCGTCCCTTCGTTCCCGGAAAAGCAGGGATCGCATCCCACCGGACACGTGTCGTAATCTGGGACGACCACAAGAGGGGAATGGCTTCTGCACGCCTCCTTTATAAAACACCCAGAAAGCATCCTAGCGGGGTAAGAAGAAAAGTTCTCTTTGAATACACAAAAGAGCACATAATCCAGTTATCTGAAAATACTGACTTGGGCGTCGGAGGCTCCTCCCCGGGAATACACACCGGGGACCTCCTAACCTGTGTTTTCTGAAGTATTTCAGGTATCCTCCACTAGGGAATCTTCTCTCAAAGTGCTCTCCTCCATCAGAAGTCTTCCCTACCCTTACAATGACACACGATGAAGCCGTCGCAGGCCATCATTTGGCGCCGTCTGTGGGAACCCTATCCCATGTCGCTGTCGTGGAGACTCGGCACTCGAAGGGCAAAGGGATTTCAAGATCCCCCTCACACCTGAGACTCAATAGGCGACCCTTCTGCCTGTGGCAGAAACTTCCATGATGGAGGACGACCGTTCTGTAACGGTAACGATGAGCTTCCTACGGGATTTCCAGCGTTCTATCGTTGCCGAAATCACTCAGCAGCTTGATCAGAGGTTACCCCAACCTCCACCCACTCAAAGAGCCTCACCCCCGACCATTCGTCGGGAAAGGAGCTCGCGATCTACTCACCAGAGTTCAGGGAGTGGAGACTCCTGATGGCCGGGGGCCTCATCGTTTATAGTCATAGTGACTGGTGGAGGGACTTCTGGGAGGAGGAACGCCTGGTGGACTGGACAGCCCAAAGGAGAGTGCCTAAAAGCTCAGAAACAAAAGGTTAGGAGGCCCCCGGAGTGTTTTTCCGGGGGGGGGGGGGGGGGGGGGGGGGGGGGGGGGGGGGGAGCCTCCGACGCCCAAGTCAGTGGTGGCCGAGAGAAAGGCAGAGAAAATAGCACAAAGGGCTGAGGAGTTTTGCCTGGTAACGGGAGCCGTATTTTGCCAGCTAAAAACCCCTCCTGTCTGGTATTAACTCCTGGTATTTATAGGAGTGCCTAGCCCGTTCAGATCGCGACACGTGTTCGGTCGGATTTTCCTGACTTTCTGGGCATAGGAGACAGATAGTAAGGTTACCTTGAGCCATGTGCTGAGACGGGCCATGATGTGATTTTGATGGCGTCAGCGTGGCAGAGCGCCTTTTGAGGCGGCTTGTGGCGTCTGTGATTGGATGTGTCAGAGGCTTCCTTAAATGCTTCCATAAATGCTCCTGCCGTACTCCCGAGGTCCCTGGGTGAGGTCGTCCTTTGGTACGGACAGAGCCTCTTCGGGAAACAAGCCCTCAGTTCGGGGGTTCCCAGCTTCAGGGAGTTCCGCCTTCGGGGATATCGTGTTCGGCTCGCTATGTTTGGTGCCTCTTTTCCGAAGGCGATCTGTTCACAACCCTGGGGGGGGCGAGTAGTGTCCTGGCGTGCCGGGCTCGGAGCTCTTCGGCTATCTCCCGAGGTGCCTGATCACACCTTTTCTCGGGTAGCGCCAGCTTCTTCTGGCCATTCTTGTGGCAGGGAGTTCGGCCAGATAGAGGCGATAGTCTTTGGCTATCACATGCCCCCCTTTGGAAAGCCGAAGTGAAGACTTCGGTTTTGCATCTCTTTCCGAGGTCGTCTATGGGAGTCTCTTTTGGAAGCATAACCTGTTCCGAGGATGTGCCTTTTGCCCGAAGATCACGGGCTCTTCGGCCTTGGCCTTTTCTTTGGTGTCCTCGAGGCGAAGACCTCTTGCCCGAAGGTCTGCTTTTTGTTCTCTGTCCTCGAGCCTGTCTTTGTGCAGGTCTGTTTGGCCAAGCGTGTCAGTCTGAGCGGCGCGTCCCAGTTTTCCAGGGATGTCAGAAGACGTGTCCCAGCTTTCAAGGGACGTTTGGAGGACGTGTCCCCTATTTTTGCGCAGCGGTTGACACATGGCGCTTTGCCATTGGAGGAGAGTCGCGTCGGTTACAGAGGGCGCGCCTTTTCAAGTGCAGAGAGCAGTTACGGCGTCGGTTCGCCTCCAAAGGGTACTTATGACGACGTTTCGGTTACCCACCTCTGGCTTATAAATAGCCCATTTCATCATAAGTTCCTTTTGCTTTTTCTTTTGCTCTTTTCTCTGCTTTGCCTCTGTTCTTGCATTTTTCTTGCTTTCTGTGGCGGAGCTTCCTTAATCAGAGCTTTTTTCCAGCCAACTTTCACGATGGCGTCCTCAGATTTTGGCAAATCTTTCGGTGGGTTTTTGTTTTCCAGCGCGTTTTGATCCCTGTGTTCTTCTGAGTTTTTCTCTGGAAACTGTTTTCTTCCGTTTTCAAACTCATTTTTATGTCGAAAATGCCCATTCCTGAGAGCTGGCAGCCTCTTTTAGCCCATCCTTGTTGCACCACCCCTGAGAAGTTAGAGAGGTGGAAGAAAAAATTCTTTCTTCCCTCTTACGCCGTTATCAGGCTGCCTCGTTCTAGCCACTATGCATTTTCAAACCACAGTAAGGAGGTTACCGTTTTCCGAGCCCAACTGAAGGCCGGTCTTCGATATCCTCCCTCGAAGATGGTGTGCGAGTTCTGCCAATTTCATGGCATTGCGGTGAACCAGCTTCCCCCGAACTCGTTCTGCTATTTCAACGCCTTCCTCTGCATGTGTGGCGTCTTCGGGATAGAACCCCATTTTAGGATTTTTATGCAGTACTACAAGCTTTCTGTGGTCCCGAAGGGTGGCTTCTATTTCATGCTACCTCGGGGATCCGGGAGCAAGAAATTCATGTTCACCTTCGCTACCAAGGATAGCTGGCGGGGGTGGCAACAGAAGTTCTTCTTCATGAAGAAGGCTGAGTCCTGGTCGTATGTTCCGACCGAATGGGCTCAGGGAACACTGGATGCGGACGTTGGTGATCCGAGGATGCTGCTGACCCCAGAGTTGGCTCCCGTGTTCGCGGATTTCGACGCCCGCATCCGGGCTGTTTCTGACTGGGATCTCGAGGTCTCTCCGCGCGCCCTTTACCCTTTTCCTATCAACTGGAAGTTGATGACCGAAGAGGTCCTTCGGGAACTAAAGGTGGTAAAGGAGCACAAGACTGACCTCGGGATGCCAGCTCCTGCCATTGCCGGGAAAGATTCCTGGTTGGTCAAGCTTCTTAAGGAGGAGATTTCTTTCGAAACGCTTGCCGAAAGTGAGTTATTTTCTACTCCTTTGCTGTTTTTTCCTCGGACTTACGCTGATGTTTCTCTCCTTTTTCAGAGATGGGTGACGATACTGCCGCCTATTACAAGTCCCTCTTCTCCTACCAAGTGGAGAAGGACGATCAAACGAAGAAGGCGGCTTCCCGAAGGCGGAAGTCTACTGGCGCGGGTCCTTCGAGGAAACGGGCAAAGAGAGCTACTCAGGTTCCTCTAGAAGAAATACCCGAGGAGACTGCCGAGGAGCCTGGGACAGCCGAGGTTCCGGCGTCTGAGGCTGCTGCTTCCGAGGTTCCTCCAACCGACGTCCCTCCTCAAAGTCTTACTGCATCGCAGGCCCTCCTTGATGTAGTGGTAGAAGTACCTTCTGCCGAGGAGCGGCGCAAGCGGAAGGGTAAGGGCATTTCGGCCGAGGAGGCCGAGGACTCCGAGGACGATGTTGCCGAGGTCCCGCCAGGTTTGTTTCCAGACAAAGTGTACTTCCTTTGTTTTTTCTGGAATTGCCTTTGTCTCTGACCTGTTTTTCTTTTTCGCCCTGCAGGGGAGTTACTTACCCCGAACTGGGCGGCCGAACACGCGGAGGCGAGGGCCCGTCGCGACGCCAAAGTCCCGCAAGGGAAGATACCAAAGGAGCCTTTCTGGACATTCACGGAGGACATGAACTTGTACTCCGAGGACTGTCCTGAAATGGTGAAGCAGATTTCGAAGGGGGTGCTCACCGAGGCCTCCTTCAAGGCTATAGCGGCGGCCCATCTAGGGGATAACACCCTTGCCGCAAAGATCACCGAGCATGCTGCTCAGGTATATCCTTCACAACTCTTCCCCTTCAATTTTTTCCTAAGTGTTTGGCTCTTACTGACCTTGCGTTTTATCTCCTTTGCAGCTGCTGGGGTACGCCGGCTTTCTCCGAGTTCGGGTAGCCAGGCAGACGGCATTCCGAGCTTCGGCCTCAGAGGCCCTAGAAAAGGCGAAAGCGACGTGCTCGGAATTGACCGCCAAGAACCAGCAGCTGGCAGATGCTGCGAAGGAGGAAGCTGCCACCCTTCGGGAGGAGTTCCGAAAGGAGAAGGAAGTTTTGATGGCGGACTCCTCCCTGAAGATTGCCGACCTCCGCAATCATGTGGCGGGGCTGCGCGCTGCAAACCAAGACCTTCTCCAAGACAAGGCAAAAAAAGAGAGAATATCATAGTCACACTCTTGTCTGAGAAGAAAACCCTTCAAGCCGAGGTCCAGTCTTTGAAGAAGGAGCCGAAGGGGGAGGAGCGGATAAAGGTGCTGGAAGAGGAGGTCGGGGATCTGAAGGACGAGCTTGACGACCTTGAGCTTAAGAAGAACAAGTCTGATCAAATGAACAAGGTCGCGTTTTAGGACGGCTTCTGCCTCGCTCGGCACCAGGTTCTCCAAAGGTTCCCAGGTCTGGACCTCTCTTTTCTAGAGGGTCTAAACATTCCTGGGGGACCTCCGTGGAAATGGTCCAAGATCGAAATTCTGAAGCTTCCTCCAATTCCAGCGCGGAAGGTGGCGGAAAAGGGTGGACAAACGAGTGGCTCTCAGGACGCCGCGAACCCTTAGGCTTCTTTAGGGCCCCTTTTCCTTCCCTTCTTTTTTGTACTCCTTCTTCGGGCACTTCTTTATTGTAAGGCAGCTTTGCTCTTAACGGAGATTTTTTGGCTAAGTGTTTCTTCAAGTTTCTTTATTTCCATTGTCCCGAACACGTTCGCTCAAGAGACTTCGGAAAACCTGCGATCAAAGAAACTTTTTTACCTTCCTTTGTCCTGAGTACGTTTTACTCGAGAGACATTCTGGAAAGTCTGAGAAAATTTTGACTAAGTCTTTTTGCAGGCTTTTGCATTTCCAATTTTTCCCGAACATGATTGCTCAAGGGACTTCGGCAAACCTTCAGTCAAAATTTTTGTTTTTCCAGTTGTCCCGAGCATGTTTGCTCAAGGGACTTCGGAAAACCTTCAGTCAAAATTTTTGTTTTCCCAGTTGTCCCGAGCATGTTTGCTCAAGGGACTTCGGAAAACCTTCCGCGAGATTTTTCACTTCCCATTTTCCCGAGCACGTTCGCTCAAGGGAGCTCGGGAAATTATCTCAGCGCTGGCTACGGCGAGTACTTCTGCGAGATTTTTGTTTTCCATCTTTCCCGAGCGTGGCGGCTCAAGGGACTTTGGAAAGCCATATCTACGCTTTATCATGGCGAGCATCTTTCACGGAATATTGTTCATTTCTGCACTTAAGAAATTTTCTCAAGATACTACTATATATTTAGAACATTTTTTGTTCAACATACCTCCTCCGCTCAACCTTAAGCGTAGAATTTTTTCAAGGCGCCCGAGTGCCAATTGTTCTTCAATTCTATGCCTTCGACGTCGCCAAGCTTGTACACGCCTTTTCATTGTTTCGGCAAGGGCCAGATAGGGTCCTTTCAAGTTTGCGCGAAGTACGCCATGGGATGGCCTTCGGGGTGCGAAGTCGGCCTTTCGGAGAACGAGGTCTCCCTTTTTGATTTCTTTTGGCCTGGCTCGTAAATTTATAGCCGCGGCCACTCTTTGCTGGAAAGCTTTTCTTCTCAGCTCGGCTATTTCTCTGTGTTCGCCGACGAGGTCGAGCTTGGTTCTGAGGCCGAGGTCGTTTCCACCTTCATCAAATACTTGCACCCGTA
Organism: Aquilaria sinensis; assembly: GCA_005392925.1. NCBI lineage: Eukaryota > Viridiplantae > Streptophyta > Magnoliopsida > Malvales > Thymelaeaceae > Aquilaria > Aquilaria sinensis. The sequence continues at coordinate 325,007 of SMDT01002935.1, forward strand.
TTGATGGTCTGACTATCTCGACTGGGATAATGGCCTCTGTCCCGAAGACTAGTGAAAAGGGAGTTTCCCCTGTGGCTCTTCGGGGCGTCGTTCGGTAGCTCCATAATACGCTTTGGAGTTCTCCTGGCCATTTCCCTTTTGCTTCTCCCAGTCTCTTTTTCAGGCCATCTTTTATGGTCCTGTTCGATACTTCCACCTGCCCGTTACTTTGGGGGTGAGCTACTGGGGCGAAGTGCATCTTTATTCCGAGGTCGCTGATAAATTCCTGGAATCCTTTGTCTATGAATTGGGATCCATTATCAGCTACTAGTACCCTCGGTATGCCAAATCTGCATACGATGTTCTTCCATACGAACTTCTGCACTTCTTTTGCCGAGATAGTTGCTAGTGGTTCTGCCTCTACCCATTTTGAGAAATAGTCCACTGCTACCACGCAGAATTTCACGCCTCCGGGTGCTGTGGGGAGTGAACCAATAAGGTCTATGCTCCAGACTTCAAAGGGCCAAGGATAGTCTGCCGAGGTTACTATTTCCGAGGGTGCCCTCTGGATTTTTGCATGTCTCTGGCAACTACCGCACTTTCGGTCGAACTGCCTTACGTCCTTTCCCAGGGTAGGCCAGGAGTAGCCTTTGGCGGAGTATCACTGCTGCAAGGGCATCAGTTCCAATGTGTGAACCATACATGCCTTCGTGAACTTCCTCAAGGACCATTTCAGTATCCTCTTCATCCACACATTTTTGCAGCGGATTCGCATATCCCTGTCGGTATAACTCTTCGCCAATCAGGAAGAATCTTCCGGAGCGTCTTCGTAGTCCTGCAGCATCGCCGGGGTCTTCGGGGAGCAAATTCTCTGCGAGGTATCTTTTGATTTGGTCTTTCCACCCTGCTCCCGAGGTCGTCATGCTTAGCACTGATGCTCGGATGGTCTAGCACCTCGGTATATATTTTTTTGACTTCGCCAAGCAATCTGCCTCAGTGTTATTCCGCCGAGGTACATTTTCGATTCGTACGGCGTCAAACTCCCGAATGAGCTTTGTTACCAACTCATGGTATTTCGCCAAGGTCGGGTCTTTCGCGCCATAGTCCCCTGCCATTTGCCGGACCACCAGCTGGGAATCACTATGGGCTTTCAAGTTTCTCACGCCAATTTTTCTGGCCAGGCGTAATCCTGCTATCAGGGCCTCATACTCGGCCATGTTGTTGGTGGCGTTGAAACTGAACTTGATGGCCTTCATTACTTCTAGGCCTTCATTACTTCTAGGCCTTCGGGGCCTCTGATAATCACTCCAGCTCCCTGGTGTTCGGATCCTGAGGCTCCATCTACGTGCAAGGTCCATTCTGGCTCACCCTCTTTTGGATCTGAATGGCTCTCCTCAGTGATGGGTATTTCGGCGATAAATATGCCAGTGCTTGAGCTTTTACGGCATTCCGAGATAAAATCTGCTCATACGTGATTTCGTGTTCGCCCAGCTCTATGCACCACTTGGAGAGCCTTCCCGAATGATCATCCCTCTTCATGACATCCCGTAGCGGCAGACTACTTCGGACGATGATGGGGTGAGCCTGAAAGTATGGTCGCAGCCTTCTCCCTGCAAGCACCAAGGCATATGTAGCTTTTTGAAGCAAAGGGTACCTGATTTCGGCGCCATGCAGGGACTTGCTGACATAGTAGACCGGCCATTGCTTTGGCCCTTCTTCTTTCACGAGGACCGAGCTCACAGCCTTTTCTGTAACGGCGAGGTAGAGTACGAGGGGCTCTCCCTCCCGAGGTTGTCACAGAGTCGGCAGGCTGGCCAGGTAGACTTTGAGTTCTTCCCAGGCCTTTTGGCAATCTTCATCCCAAGGATGATCATTCCTTCCGAGGTCGCCTTCCATTTTTGCTGCCTTTGTGAGGATTTTGAGGAAGGGTCGACACCTATCTCCGTACCTGGAAATAAAACCTGCTCAGAGAGGTTATTCTTCCGGTGAGTCTCTGCACATCTTTGACTGTGGCAGGAGTTCGGAATCTGAAGCAGAGCCTCAATCTTCTCGGGGTTAGCATCGATGCCTCTTTCGGATACCATGCACCCAAGGAATTTTCCCGAGGTCACCCCGAAGATGCACTTCTCAGGATTAAGGCGGATCCCGAAGGCTCTGAGCTTTTGGAAGGTTTCCTCTAAGTCTGCAACGTGGTAGCCGGGCAGCTTGCTCTTGATTGTCCCCATTTGGTCTTTGAAGACCTTGTTCATCAACCTCTGGTAGGTGGCTCCTGCATTTTTGAGCCCGAAGGGCATCCTGATATAGTAATATGTTCCTCCCTTGGTGATGAAGGCAGTCTTCTCTTCATCTTCGGGGTTCATCCTTATCTGATGGTAGCCACTGAGGGCGTCTAGGAAACTTAGGAGCCCATACTCAGCAGTTGAATCTACCAGTTGATCTATTGGCGGCAGAGGGTATGAGTCTTTTGGGCAAGCATCGTTTCAAGTTTCTGAAGTCGATGCGCATCCGGAGTTTGCTGCTACCTTCTTTTGGGGCCGTGCCCACGTCGCTCAACCATTCGGGGTACTTGACCTCCCTGATAACTTCAGCATCTAGGAGACGCTGGACTTCAGTTTTGACAAAGTTGCTTTTGTGGGATGAGATGCTTCGTTTCTTTTGCCAGACAGGCCTTGCTTCCGGGCTTACTTTGAGGCTGTGCTGTATTATGCCAGGGCTTACCCCCGGCATGTCTTTTGGCAAGCAGGCAAACAGATCTTTATTTTCTAGCAAAAAGGATACAAGATTTTCCTTGTCACCTTCGGCCAAGCTCTTCCCTATTTGGGTGGATTGACCTGGGACAAGCTCTACTGCTTCCGTTTCTGCTTTGGCGAGATCTTCTTCTTTGCCTTTTTCTAGCGCCTTTGCCTCCATCGTTTGCGCGAGGTTGCTCGCCGGAGTTTTTCGTGCTTTTACAAACACCTTTCTTACCTCGGCTTGGTCTAGGAAGACCTCTGCATCTCCATCCTTGGTCGCGAATGTGACAGTCAAGTACTTCACATCAGGGCGAATATGCAGGTTCCCCATTGTCTGTCTTCCAAGGATGACGTTGTACGAGGATGGGACGTTCATGACGATGAATCTCGCCCTTGTGGATGCGTACAATTCATCTGCTATGCCTACCGAAGTCCCTTTCATCGTCAACGGGAGATCGATCTATCCGAGGTCGTGGAGTTCGGATGAATGAACCCCAAAAGTGGACGAGGTGACAGGCTTTAGTTCGCTGCTGGAGATGCCCAAGCTCGGCAGCAGGTGCGAGAATAGGACGTCAGCTTTTAAGCCATCATCAAGCAACACTCTTTTGACGCCTCAGTTCCCTATCTTTGTCGTGATCAGCAGCGGATCGTTGTGGGGGAAGACGACGGTGGAGCTATCTTTGCGAGCCAGTTTCTTTGATGGACTTTGATGCTCCATGACTGCAATTTCTCTGGCTTTCCGCTTTTTGGGAGCCCAGTGGTACGAGGATGGGAGGATGGGAGCCCCGTGGTGATGGTTTGGATCACCCCTGCTGGAGGTGAGGGGCGCCTTTTTGGACTTCGGTTTCTCCGCCTGTCGGAGTCATAGTCCTCATCTTCAGCCCTTTCTTCCTCCATTTTTCTGCCTTTCGGGGGTTGCATCCTCAGGTATTTCCGAAGTTGGCCCTGTTTTATCAGCGACTCTATGTACTTCTTCAGTTGGAAGCAATCTTCGGCGTCATGGCCGTGGTCGCGGTGAAACTGGCAGAACTTCTTGGCACTTTTTTTGTTATCGGCGGCCATGGCCCTTGGCCGCCGAATTAGCTTCCCCTGCTTTTCCAGCGCCATGAGAATGTTGGTCCGTGTAGTGCTCAATGGTGTGAAACTTTGGGGTTTCCTTCCCCGCATCCGCCGAGGTCGTCCTGCCTGTTCGGTAGGATGCCGAGCTTGTTGAGTGGAACCTTCGGCGTCGTGATGATCAGACTTTGGCCCGGCCATCCCCAGTTCCTCGACTGTCATGTGTTGCTCTGCCCTACGGTAAAATTCTCCGAGGGTCTCTGGGGGGTCCTTTTGAGAACTCATAGAATAGCTGTGAGTCTCGCCGAAGGCCCCGTGTCATAGCAAGGATGCGGATTTCGGGCCGGAAGTCTGGGACGCTCAGAGCTTCTCTGTTGAATCTTTCGACATAGTCTCGGATGGTTTCTCCGTTCCTCTGCTCTATGTCGAACATCTGTACAGGCATCTTCGCAGTAGGTCTGCTTCCAATGAACTGCTGGGTGAAGGCTGTGGACAACTCCCGGAACTCAGTGATGGTCTCTGGGGGCAGGGAATTGTACCACGCCGTGGCTGGCCCTGTGAGGGTGACTTCGAAGCACTTGCACATGGTAGCGCCATCAGCATCGTGTATTATCATGCTCCGTCTGTACTTCGTCAGGTGGGCCTGCGGATCAGTACGACCATCATAAATTTCCAACCGAGGTACTCTGAACTCGCCTGGCATGGCTGCCTTAACGACGGCCTGAGTGAAAGGGGAGTCACCTTCGCAGGATGTTCCCGAGGGTCTGGCCCAAACGGATTTTCTGGCCACTTGTTTTTCCACTCTGTCCAGCCGTGCTAATATCTTCTCCATGAGCACTGTGGCGCTAGGGCCTTCTTCAGGGAATGAAGATCGTCGGCGCCTCTTCGGGGGGCGAGTTCGGCGCTGAGGGGACAAGGACCTCGCCTCAGGCGACGAACTGCTTCGCTGTGAGACTCTCAGTCGCTTGGACCTGGTTTGTCCCACAGAACGTTTCCCGAGGGCTATAATTTCTGTGGATGATTCTTCGCGAGGGTCTCCATTCCCCGAACTGCGATGTGTGGGCTTGGGGCTCCTCTCCCGAGGGCGTGTTACTGAGGGGGGTCTCTGGGCCTGTGCTTGCTGTGGCCACCTTCGGCCGATCTGCTGTGTCATTTCAGACACGGCCGCACGCTGAAAGTCCTTCAAGAAACTCATAGTGACTACCAGAGGGCGGTCTTCCTCGGGCGCAGAAGTCCCTGGGAGTGTTTGCTCAGCAACCGGTTGTATCTCAGGCGCGGACGGGGACCTCGGGAGTCCCTTGTCCTTAGAACGCCGAGTCTCAACGACGGCGATCTCAGAGCGGGTTCCCACAGACGGCGCCAAATGATGGCCAGGGGCCTCATCGTTTATAGTCATAATGACTGGTGGAGGGACTTCTGGGAGGAAGAACGCCTGGTGGACTGGACAGCCCAAAGGAGAGTGCCTGAAAGCTCAGAAACAAAACGGTTAGGAGGCCCCCGGAGTGTTTTTCCGGGGGGGGGAGCCTCCGACGCCCAAGTCAGTGGTGGCCGAGAGAAAGGCAGAGAAAATAGCACAAAGGGCTGATGAGTTTTGCCTGGTAATGGGAGCCGTATTTCGCCAGCTAACCAACCTCTTGTCTGGTACTAACTCCTGGTATTTATAAGAGTGCCTAGCCCGTTCAGATCACGACACGTGTTCGGTCGGACGTTCCTGACTTTCTGGGCATAGGAGACAGATAGTAGGTTACCTTGAGCCATGTGCTGAGACGGGCCATGATGTGATTTTGATGGCGTCAGCGTGGCAGAGCGCCTTTTGAGGCGGATTGTGGCGTCTGTGATTGGATGTGTCAGAGGCTTCCTTAAATGCTTCCATAAATCTCCTGCCGTACTCCCGAGGTCCCTGGGTGAGGTCGTCCTTTGGTACGGACAGAGCCTCTTCGGGAAACAAGCCCTGAGCTCGGGGGTTCCCAGCTTCAGGGAGTTCCGCCTTCGGGGATATCGTGTTCGGCTCGCTATGTTTGGTGCCGCTTTTCCGAAGGCGATCTGTTCACAACCCTGGGGGGGCGAGTAGTGTCCTGACGTGCTGGGCTCGGAGCTCTTCGGCTATC